>JAOXJK010000051.1:47892107-47905706 GCA_025774025.1 Xenus cinereus
GGGGGGGGGGGGGAGCCCAAACCACACGCAAAAAAATCATGAAGCAACACATAGAGAAACCCAAGGCGGGGGTGGGTGGGAGGTGCCTCCCCTGCGGAGAGGCCGGGGGGCTCAGACATGGCCCCGGGGGCTGCGCTCGGGCAGCGGGTGCCCGGCGGGGGGCTGCTGCAGCAGGGCAGTGAGGATGCGCTGCAGCTGGGTGAGGCGGGCGCGCAGCGAGGTGCTGGAGAAGAGGTTCAGCTGGTAGGACGGGTCAAGGGGCAGGATGGAGATGAGCCACCAGCACCACGTGGGGCCGTCTGCCGAAGCCTGGAGGGGAGAGAGGGAGAGAGACCCTGTGTGAGGAACAGCAAGGTGAACGTGTGGCCTTCGGGTGGCCATCGCTGACGGGAAACAGTTGCTCTGGTCAGGAAAGCAACGCCAGCTTCGGCTAAGGTATTCCTCTGAACGGCCCTTTTGCCTGTCCAGGCTCAAAATTGCTGGATAAACTCATTTAATTTCCAGACAAGCGTTCCCCAGGGAGTCCCCAGACATTGATGTAACCAGGAAAAAGTCTATACTAAAGAGACAAAGAAATATCTTGTGCGTTTCCTTGTTTAAGGCAACGCTTTTTGTAAACACGGGCCAAATCCTCTGAGGTCGGTGTCTTTTGGGGCATTTGCATGATCATCACTCAAAGAGGAGAGGTGCAGGCCAGGCAGGCACAACCGCCGGGCAGGGCTTTTGTAAACAGACTTTTCAAAAAACTGAGCCAAACTAAGAGGGAAATGCTCAATTCAGCTGAAGGAGAGTGAATCGTGTAATTTTGAGCACAACGTTGATGCGACTGCTGGCCAGGACAGCCTTAGCCTGGGACGGGCCAGCAAGAGCGTATTTGTAATGATCCAGGCAGGAAACACTTTCTTAAAGGAGTGAAAAATAAATTTGGGGATTTTTTTTTTTCTGTCTCCAGAATCTGAATTTTTCCGAACAATTTAATAAGCAAACTGGATCCTACCCTCTTAGCTCCTCTCTTCTGGCCAGCTATGGCTGTCACAAAGGAGCACAATGAGAAAGGAGACCACAGACTCGCTGAGCTGTGGGGTTCATTTCTTTGCCTATTCGTGTTTCTTTCTCCCAAGTGTTTTCAAATCCAGGCAGTTTAGTTTGTCGGTTGTCATTTAGGAAAAGACTTCAGGAAAACTTTTAAAACTCAGTGCTTAGTTTCCAAGAACTGTTTAAAACCATAAAGAAATGTTAAACACTTCTAAGAAATAAGCTCTACCGTGTCTCTGAGGGAGAGATGCCACAACTGGTACTGGGAGTAAAAACCAGTTTGTTTTTCTCATCCTAGGTGGGGAGAGCTGAGCAGGAAAGTAGGGTAGCCAGCACAGGAACTGCACTGCTTCCGAGGCTCTCTTGATACCCTCTCTATTTAGAGCATCCCTTCCCTCGGGGCATCACCTGAATGTCCTCTTCCTTCTCCGGCAGTGGTCCATGCTGCATCAAAATGTGCCTGGAGGCAAGGTCTCCGTGCTCACAGAACCGCTGAGCCAAGCGGTAGGTGTTTTCGTGCAGGCACTGCAGCTCCTGCAGCTCCTCCCCGGCCACCTGCGTGGAGGGAAGAAGAATGCAGAAGGTGTCCATGGGGAAGCTCTGTCCCACCACAGTGAGGGCTTTTGTCCTCACCCTGCCCTCACCTTCCTGTCCTCCAGGTACTCGATGTCGGCAGTGTTGTAGCCGTCCCTGTGTCCCCGGCTCAGCACCCGGAACCGCCGCCTGCCGATGGTGTCCACCAAGGACCTCCCGTCTGCCAGCAGCTCGATCTGCCGAATCTCCAGCATGCAGCCGTAGTCAGCAAAACTGGAGGGAGCCAGGGAGAGAAAAGAAGGGCTGAGCCGGGATACCTGTGGAGGGAGAACTGCTTCTCCTGAAGGCACCACCTCCAAAGGAGGAAAAGGCCCAGGAACAAGCTGGCTGGGAGGGGGCAAATTCAGAGATTCACTCAACTCTGTTGAGTTACTGCTTGCTGCTAAAAGGGCAGGGAATAGCGAGCACACTGCCTGCACTCCTTTGGATTTGCCATATACCAAAATGACTTAGCTCCTCACGCTGCCCTGACGTCCAGGGCATCCCAGACACCATCCCTTGCAGAGATACCCTCCCAAAGCCCAGAAAATGTAATTTATCATTTCACTTGAACAGGACTGCAGCACAGGGAGGATACATCATGTAAATACACGTATTTAGCAGAGAACTTGGGTTAGGAGCCTGGAAACAGAGCCCAACCAAGATCTGGAGGTGCCACCAGGAACATAAGGATGGCCACACTGTACCAAACAAAAGCTCATTTAGCCCAGTGTCCTCTCACAGCTTGTTAAGGATGGAGTGTGAGAAATATGGCAATTTTAAAGTGCTCACTAAGAGGAGCTGGAGAACATGGCCGGGGAACCGTGCAGCTCAGAGACGTCCTGAGCCAGAGGCTGTTCCCAGAACATCATAATTAACAGCCACTGCTGGCTCTGCTCAGCTCCAGCGCTGGCCCCATTCCTTGCCTGGCCGGTGGTGATGCCGGGAGGCAGTGAGATCCCGTTTCACTCTGCACCACCTCCCTGCTGATTTCATCTGCGGGATGCAGTGGGATAAGAAATTGCACCTGGTTCCTTCTCTCTGAACTACTCGGGATTTTAGACATTTGTTGCTGGGGCAGAGAGGGGCAAATCAGCCAGGGCAGAGGGAAGCCTCTGCCAGGAGGTCCTCCTCTGGTCCAGGAGC
Organism: Xenus cinereus; assembly: GCA_025774025.1. Classification (NCBI taxonomy): domain Eukaryota; kingdom Metazoa; phylum Chordata; class Aves; order Charadriiformes; family Scolopacidae; genus Xenus; species Xenus cinereus. The sequence continues at coordinate 47,894,862 of JAOXJK010000051.1, forward strand.
TCACCTTTTCCCATTCTCATATATACACATGCCGAACCTCCTTGTGCCGGTCTCCTGGCACCGCCGGATCATGAGGCGGTAGCGAGGCTCGAAGACATGGAGAGGGCAGGGAATGCCTGGGAAGGACATCGTGCAGACAAAGATGGGGATGTTCTTGGTCAGGCTGGGGGACAGAAGGAGAGACACTATGAAACATTTCTGAGCAAATCCCATCCCAAGGCCTCTGCATCACCTGCTCCCCCAAACCAGATGTGTCCTTTACCCCAAGAAGTGATGCTCCAGCACAGAGCAACACCAAAGTTTCCACTTTGCTCTCCAAGAGCTCAAGGAGAGACTCTGCTCACAAAACAGCTCCTTGCAGAGATGCCTCCTCGTCCCCAGGTGCCCCATGGGGCATCTCCACACCCACCCAGCACTGCTGTAACACGGTCCTCGAAGTGGGACAGACACCACTTGAGCAGAACCAAGCCAGAGCAACAGTATGTGGACTGAACAGCCCCCTCAGAGCCCCTCCCAGCCCCCATGCACACACACACGTGCACATACACACACACAGAGGAGCAGGTCCACGCTTACTTGGAGAGCTCTGCCATCTCAGCCCGGTGCAGCTCCCGGCGCTCGGCCAGCTGTGCAGGGAAGGTGGCCAGCATGATGTCCTGCAGCAGCACGGTGGGGCTGTAGCTTCCAGCCTTCAGGTACTAAAAGAAATTAGACCCAGAATTAGGTTGGAAAAGACCCGGGGGCAGAGGTGGGGAGCCCTGAGGCCTTGCCAGGCTCTGAATCTCGGTCACTTTTTTTACTGGAGCTGAGGGTAATTTTAGATCAGAGAAAGTCGGGGATGAAATCTATCGGGGGATGTCGAGCCATCTAGCAGGATGGGATGTCAGCTCCACCGAGACCTCCGGACGCGGCTCAGACTCAGGGCCCATCCAAGGCAGCGTCCTGTCTCTGACAGTGATGCAGTCCTTGTATGACAACCTAATTTCCCTGACGGTTTCATCCGAATCCCTTTTCATTAAAGATTAAATCAAATCTCCAGGCTAGCAGGTTTTCCATCCATTTCCATTTTTAAAAGTAATTAGCATTCGCTTCTTTCTTTCTCTCTCTCTCCCTACCTCTCAGTCCTGTTTACAATCTCACTAAATCACTGTGGCATCTTGTGGAAATGAATCTCTTGGTCTTAATTATCAACTGTCTGGTCATTCCCACGTGAGTGGGGCTGACACCGCCGTGCTAGGGAGCTGCTAAAGTAAGAACATCCCACCGTCCCACCCCAGCTCTGGACATGCTCCATCCCTCGGGCTCCATCCCTCGGGCTCCATCTCCTGGGACACATGCCCTCACCTCTCTCAGGCTCTGTTTGCAGAGGGGACAGTTTGGCCGGTGGTCCAGGCAGCGTTCGAGGCACTCCTTGCAGAAGGTGTGCCCGCACGGTGTTGTCACTGGCTCAAAGAACATCCTGCAAAGAGACCAAAGTTAATGGACTGCAGAGAGCAACATGGGGGAAGGAGCACAGGTAAGCCCAGCAGAGAGACTTCACAGAGCCTCTGTTCACAGGGCTGGGTGCCCTCAAAGCCATCGTTCCCCAGGCCTGGCTCAGCACCCTGCTTTGGAAACCCCGGCTGGTCTCAGCCCCACGATGCTGGGGTCCCACAAAGTGCTCAGGGATTGCAGAGGTCCAGGCTGGTGCTGCAAGGCTCGAGCAGGTCAGGGTGAGCAAAGCCATGGGTGCAGCTTCTGGCTATCCCCAGCCTTGTACCTGCATCTTCTTTGAATCTCCTTGCTGAGAGCAAGACCTTTCGCTTCCAGCAGGTAGAAGACATTTCCCATGTCCTTTCCTACCATTTCAAGGGAAATCTGCTGCCTTCACCAGCCTTCTGGACTGAAGACAGCGATGCTGCAGGGATACGATGCCACAGAAAGCTATTTCACTGTGTCTTCCAAGCCCTGGTAGTCCATGGCTATGAAACTCACCTTCACTAAAGCTGTGTTGGCTAAGCTTTGCTCGTAACTCCTGTTAATTAGGTGTAAAGGTTCCTAACTGGACTATTCCTTTAATTAGAAGTCTGGGCTCAGACTGTTGGACTTGCACAATGTAAGAAGGAAACCGTCCCAGGCCTGAGCACTGCTCCTCGCCCCTGGGGGATCCCCACAGACCCCATCAGTACACACATGGCATCCCTTGGTCCTGGCAGGGCAGTGGTTCCCCAGACACCGCAGTGGTGTGTGGCCCAAAAGGCAGCAATGGGAAAGGGCCTCCTATCCCCGTGCTCCAAGGGCAGAGCCAGCAATGAGCACTTGGGTTGCTCACAGGGGGCTCCAGGACCAGAAATGAAATGAAGTTCTCAGGAAAGCCCTGCTCAGCACTGAGCCCTGGCTCCTCCTAAACATTATGTCTCCCTGCTCTCAGAAGAGACCTAAATTCACCTGATTCAGATCGTGATCTCTCTCTCCCATGTGTCCTTCCCCTGTGCCATGCCCAGACCTGGACAAAGCCACCGCACAGGAGACCTTGACCGTCTCGCACATCCGGTGGTGCAACATCCAGCCTTCTGCCAGCAGCTGATTGCACAACCCCTCGAGGTCCTGGGACACGCCAGAAATCACAGCCTGGTTTCAGCATGCCCTGTGGCAGCACCCAGCCCTGAGCCAGCAGAGGGACACGGGCTCTACCCTGTCCCCTCTTCCACCTCCAGCAGGTACAGAGCTCGGAAATGCTCCCCTCTGGGTTGACAACATCCCCATCAGGGATGGTATTTACCCGGGGCAACACCTTCCCGTTCCAGCCTGCAGTTAAACAGGGCAAACACCGCTTTCAGTCTTTGACCCTGCTGAACATCCCCCACCTCCACACCGGTGTCCCAAGACCTACAACGATACAGACCTAACGATCTGAGCTCTTACAGCCTGGCAAGGCAAAGCATGCCCCTGCCTTCCCCTCTTATCTCTTATCTCTACTGAAACCTGCCTGTCAGCAGGACTGGGGACTGAGTTTGCTATTAAGCCGTGAAGAAAGATCCACACTAGGAAAGAAAACTCAGCAGGTGCTAGTTCTTCATCCTAAAAGCTCTCCTGCCGGAGAACTCACCGTATGCAGAGGGAGCACTCCAAGTCAGACACACTCAGCAGTTCCCCGAGGCACGGCTGGGTACACTTGGCTGCTGCTGTTCCCTCTTCATTAGCTAGTGGCAAAAGAGAAGGGAAGAGAAGATGACCCCTCATTTCAATACTGAAAATTAATCTTTGCTCTCCGACCTTGTTCGGAGGTGTAAGTAGTTAACTGCTAAACGAAGTGCTTTGAAAGTTAAAAGCAAAACTGCTAAGAAATGCCACATAAACCCCTCTATTAACCCATTCATGTTTGTCCATAACTTTTACACCAGTGGGTCTCGTGGTAGAGGAAGGCAATATGCCCCTACCTCCTTCTGGAGGCAGGGAAACGGAGGCACTGGGAGATGAAGTGACCCAAGAAGCTCCCAGATGGAGGTCTCTGGATGCCAGCCATGAAACAGCATCACTGCTTTATGCAAAGCCACGTTCATGGAAGCCATATGACTGCACGCTGTTGGCAAGCTAATACCAATGAAGATGCCACTTCCCTCAACTTGTGACACACTGAGTGCATCGCAAAGGAATTTAAATTCTGATCTAAAACCCATGGGAACCAAAGGAAGCCGGTCCCCGGCTCCACACAGGGAACAAGGGATGTTTGGCTTTAGCAAGAACCTTTCACCAAGTGAGACCAAAAGGTTTGGTGTATGTTCACCAGCTCAACACAGGAAAATTGGATCCTCCTCACCTATATGAGAAGCAGCAAATGCGCTGGCCAGAGCTGTCCCAGGGGGTGCCCCTGGGATGTCTGCTTGCTGAGCACACACGCCAGCACTAAGTTTTCAGTATCAAAAGAGATTTTAAACAAGTATTTAGCATGAGATGAGATCTTGGTACCTTTGATGGCACTCACCTACCAACTGCCGGTCCTGCCTCTCTGATGAAGTCTCCGGTTCCTGCCGTCGCCCCGGCTGGGAAAGGGTGGTTGTCCCCTGGCCGTGCTCAGACCCAGCATCCCCTCTGCCATCCACCGGCTCTCCCTCCTGATCCTAGACACAGCAAAGATGAAATTGAGCCCAAAACCTCTTCTCCTTTTGAATACACTGTCCCATCCACCCCACCAAGCCCGATGGCATCGGGAGTTTTCTTGGTGTGTTGCTGCATATTAACATTTGGCATCTGAGGGACAGCAGGAGAGCGTGGCCTTCAGACATCCCTGCTCATCTCATGGTTAAAACATGAGTCCAGTCTCTTTAGATGTACCACCTGGCATTTGGCTGTATCTGAGCACGTTTTGTCTGATTTCCCCTTCTCTACAAACCTCCCAAATTCCTCTATAGAATGCAAAGAGCAAAAGATGAGCTTTCCTTAAGAGCTGCTAAAGGTCTGAACTGTTCTCAAATGTGGGGTTTGGATGGGGAAAAAAAACACATTAGAGCTGACTGTTTTTTTTTTTCTGAATGTAATGTGACTTGAGTGTTTTAAACACCATGAGTCTAAAATCTTACCAAAAGTATTCCAGAATAAAACTAGGAGAGGAATGGAGACAGAAAGAACCTCCTCTCCTTCCCCAGTGCCCACAGCATCAGCTCTGATGGTGTCTTTGCTCTCCCACCCTCTGCTACCTGCAGCTTCTCATCCCAGCAGACAACCACGTGCAGGTGGCTATGGTCCTGCACAGCTTCCTGTTACCACACCTCCATTCCCATCATTGGAAAACCCGATTTGGGATGTCCCAAAGGGACATTAAGTCCCATCACAGTCTCAGATGGTTGCAGGCTCTCTTACCTGAGCTCGAGGGGAGGAGGATGGGAGCGTAGGGCTCCCTCCATCCACCTGGGGACCAGTCGAGCCTTGGTGAGCATCAGCCGGGTGGACAGCAGCTGTGCATGGCCGAGAAGCATCCTCTCGCATGAGGATCTGCAAGGAGAAAGCGGGGCTCAGGGGGTGCTGGGAGAAGGAAGCAGGGATGTGGGTGGGCTCCCAGGCTCCCTCTTTCCCCAAAGCAGCCTCCTGCTCACCACAGGGCACATCAGGTTACTTGTTTCAGCGCTGGCTGAGCTCTCTGTCAAGCAAATGCCTTAGCATTGCAGAAGGAAAGAAGCAGCATGAGGCAGCAAACAAAAGGTCTATTTTAAGGGCTGTGACCCATGTTCTCCATCACCCACAAAGAGCAGGGACCAAGCTGTGCAGGGTACAAGGTCATTCCCTATTCCCCTGCCCTTTCTCTCCTGAAGGGCAAGTGTCCTCTCATGGCATGAAGTCCCCATGCCAGGGACACTGCCAGAGGCCCTATCTGTGATGGTGACTTTGCTACACAGGTGAGTGCTGGCCTGAAATCATCTGTAGAAAAGACATTAGCTCTCCAGTGGTAGCTTTCAGCTGGCTACTTTGCTTTGGGTGACTATGCCTCCAAGCCCACTTTGTGCCATGTCAGCATCTAAACACTAAAAAAGCTGAGACTCAAAGATATGGACTGAGGAAGGGGACTTTTCCTCATGGGTGAACCTGCATCAACATGAAGGGAAGGCTCTTGGATCAGGACCTGACTTTCCTTGATCCCAGTGCTGGTCAGAGCAGCCCAACCATGACAGATACGAGTTCTTCAGAGGACAAGGGCATCATGTGGACGCTACCACAGTATGGCCCACGCACCTTCTCCATCTCTCTTCGAGCAGGGTGGAAATGGGGACTGAGTGTCAGGCAGTGTTCCCATGCCAGCAGGGCTTCAGCTCTCTGTCCCATCTCCAGAAGCACCTTCCCTTTCCTGAAGAAGCCCTGCAGAGCAGAAAAACCTGTGGTGACTGCAGAGACAGTGACCAGCCGAGCAGGTGCCCCTTCAGCTCCCATACGAGCCCCGAGGGAATCTCCCTCCAGCCTCCTGCCTGCTCCCACCTCAGGCCACAGCTCCACCATGTCAGATGTCGGACAGGTCCACCCACAGCCAGGTATCCATAAAACAGGACTCCCCCAAAATGCAGCAGTTGCAAAAGCCAAGCAACCAAACCCTACAGAGACCTAGAGACGGAGTCGAGGGCTTCTGCCTTTGAAGCCGCAAAACTATTGCCAACGAGTGCTTCGTAAATCAGAAAGCGAGCTCCCAGGGCTGATTTCTCCAAGGGCAGCTCAGCCTCTGGCCAACCCTTCCCCGAGCCCCCAGCTGCGATCCTGTGCACCAGCACGGCGACGTGCCCCCACCGCCTGCGCACAAGCAATGAGGGACGCGGTGCTGGACCTGTCCCGTTAGTGCAACGCGGCACGAGCAGCCTGGATTTGCAACTTAGTGGGTTTGGCAAATGTATTTCTGAGCAGGATGAATCCAACGGCTAGGAGAATTCCGCAAAGGGAGAAACTGCTCCTCTACAGTAAGATTTGGCTCCAAGCACAGCTGGCTGATGGGGCCTCTCCCGTCCACTCACCTCATGCTCTCCAGGCTCAGCCCTGCACACAGCGTCCAGGTCCTCCAGCGCCTGCGGATGCTGCCCCAGTGCCACCAACACCTCTGCCCGGCACAGCCGCAGGGAGCTGGCATCCGGGGCTGGAAAGAGAAACATTATCACTCATGTGATGAGTCTGTCCATGGTGAGGCAGCAGGGCTGGATGAGGCCAGGGAGATGCCACCATGGTGGGACAGAGCACCGCTGCCGCTCTGAGCACAGCCAGCTGCTGCCCTCCTCTTTGGCAGGAGTCACTGCCCTCATAAGCATCAGCAAGGAAATTATTTTGCCTAACTATGTACTTTTAAACTCTTTGAGGCTCTTTCCTTCATTTTTCCCCATCTCCTTCAAACACTCTCAGATAAGGGGGCCAACCACTGCCTTGAGGATCAGCCATGCTGGGATCTGGGCTCTCGTTCATCTTTTGGGGATGCAGCAAAAAGACTGTACCATAAACATACTAACAACGGAGGCTGTTGCCACAGGATGTGGTGTGATTCACCCAGCGGAGTCACAATAACACGTTACCAAACAAGCCTGCAGCTGCAGAGACCTGTGATCCCAAAGCACCAGGGAGCCTCCCGGACCCACCTGGCTGCCACCGCTCTCCAGGGCCAGAGGGAAAAGCAGGGGGGTGCAAGGATCTGCCCCCACCGCGTGATTCAGGGTTTCCAAGTATGAGAAAAGGCTGACGTTCCCCAAAAAGGAGGTAGAGAACTGAGCATCCAGTTCTTCATCAGTGAGATGTCCCTGATGGGATCTCAGTGGTGGTGGTGGGGCACAGCTCCCACAGGCGCTGCTGGCCATGATGCCCCAAGTGTCACGCTGCTGGGCACCCCACACGCTCCCACCTGCTCCTAAATAACAGGCAGTGAGACCCTCTACTCTCCTGCCTTAGAAAAACCCCATAAAGACCTTCCTTCCTACCAGCACTGCCAACAAGGGAAGCAGGCTGGGGGATGTCGGGGAGTATGAGCAAGCAGCACCCCGAAAGCCCACACAGTGCGGCTCACGGAGTAACCAGGTGTGGTTGTGTTTGTGAGTTTGATCTGTGGAGGATTCCCAGACCCACCCCGTTATATCACAGCTTGCCGTGAAGGCGACCTACATCCATCGCACTGCTGGCTTTCCAGTGGGCACCCAGCCCTGTGTCATCGAATCACACCATCACCAGCAGGACGCTGGCTCTGAGGCCAGACCTGCATCATGAATTCACCACCATTTGCAGGCACTGGTGCTGCATTTACCGTGGCAAAGGGGGGACTGGCAGCACCACTAAAGGGCCAGCAGCTCCTACTGGGGCGAGCTGGGTCCAGGGGGGTGGGCAGCAGCGATCATGGAGAGACATCGCTGTTGATGATGCCTCCTGCACTCCCAACCCCGGCAGCTTTTCCTCCCGCCCCGATTCAAACCCGGCGCTGATGCAGCTCTGCCAGGGAACTGCAGGTCTGGACCAGCAGCCCTGTGACAGCAGAGTGCAGGAAGCTGGTGTCTGCCCGCACCGTGCCTGCCTCCGCTGTCACCATGCCCAGGCGCCCACCATGGAGCAGGAAGCTCTGCCATGCCCATCGCCTCCTTTTGTCCCCATGCCCATCGCCTCCTTTTGTCCCCATGCCCAGCACAGAGCAGAGGCAGACTTTGCTCTCTGCCTGGGGCTCAAGGTGCCACCACAACCCAGAGAGCAGCCGAGAGACCAGCCACAGCCGCTCCTGCACCAAGATACCCTGGCCATGCCGAGCTGTGCAGCAGAGCAACACCTGATCCCTCGGTGCTTATTTTCATTTATAATGTTAGCTGGGATCATACGGCTCAAGTAAGGAAACATAGAAACCTGGCTGCTCGGTACCCTGTCCCAGGAGCACGCATCCAGTGATGAAATATTCCAGCCCCTAAGGACAGGTAGAGCTGAACAAACGGGTACAAAGTCTAGAGGCTTATTTTCCGTGCGGGCAAACCCATTCGAACATTTGCATAACCCAGCAATAAACCGACCAATTTGGTGAAAACAAGACGTGTAAAACAGGGCTATGAATTCTGCATTTCTCTTCTGCTGCAGCTATTTTTGATCTATGATATCATTAGACATTAGGGACGTAAGCCAGCTGGCGGCCCCGGCAGCTGATGAGTGACTGATAGTGCTCCCCAGCCTCCCAGCTCCAGGCACGTTGGGAGGCCTCCTGTGTTACGCGTTACAGTGCATTTTTTTGTTCACTTAGAAAAACAGAAGCTAAAAAGTTGACAATTTATTTTCTCCCAAGCGAAGAGAGCTGCTCTGCAGGCTGCGCTGAGCGGGACGCTGCAACCTGGCCCATCCTGCGATGCTGAACCACAAAAAAAAAAACCTCATTCTCGTGGGTTGAACATTTATCAGTCTTTTCGTATGAAAGCAAAGGGAAGCCTGTAAGGAGTTGCGCAGCCTGAAAGCGGTCTGCAGGCTGCGGGAGTTGTAAAACACATCCCGAAAGCACCACCCACGTGGCTGAGCGTGAGCAGCACCAGCAAGCACAGGTTTACAGGAGCCGGGGCTGTGATTGCCATTTCCTTGTCGCCCTGAGCCACACTCCCCCGGCCCTTCAGGGAACGGAGCACACAGGGAAGACCGAGGACAAAGCTTGCAACTTTTCCTCTTCATCCTCACTGAGGCTTTTAAAAAAGAGATAAATAATTGCACGCCCCGATCAGACAAAGCCTGGCAATAAGGCAAACAGTACTAGAGAACCGTGCACGTGCGTTTGTGTTGAAGAATGGATGCCTCGGGAGGTTGCATAAAGGGACCTGCTTTCTGCTGCCAACACCGGGATCGGCCAAGCCTGCTCAGCCCTTTGGTTCCAAGCAAACCCTGAACCTCTGGCACTTGTCTCACAGCGGGCGATGAATAAGTGTCTGCGCCGCGGGAGGAGAGCCGACTGCTGTCATAGAAACGCCAGCGGAGAAAGGACCTTCTGCCTCCATCGCCCCAACCCCCTGCTCCAGACGTCTTGTATAACCCCTTTTATTTAAGCATTACTTTCCAAGAAATCCACTTACAGCCACACATTAAAGCTGATCAACCCTCCCTGGGCGCGATCCTGACCCTGCAGGCAAATGTCTCGCCGCAGACAGCTTCAGAAGGGGGCCGGGAGGAAAGCTGGAGGGGGGGGCTGCCCTGCACCATGGGGCTGGTATCGGAGCTCAGCCAAGGCTGTGTCCTTGCCAGCCTCTGCGGGTGAGGACGCGTCTGTCCCGGGCTGGAAAAGGCCCAGCCACTTTACATAATGGCCACCCCCCCCCAGGCAGAGCTCTTCCTCTGACCCTGAAATACTGCCGGGTGGCAAGATGCAAGAAGCTGTTTGCTGCTCTTTCCTCTCCGGCCACTTGCTAACGCCAGCAGCATGTGGCCGACGGGACACGGGCTGCGTGCCCTGCCCTGCCCACGGCTCTGGACCCCGGGATCAGCAGTGGGGCTTGTCCAGCCACCAGCCCCTTCCCATCACTGAGAGACACTTGGAGACGTGGGAGAAACGCCCAGCAGCTGGATCCCCACTCCCCATCTCCACCAGCCCTGCCTTTCCAACACTTCCAGCTTCCCGGGTCTCCCAGCTCTGGACCGTGCAAGCTCAGAGGGCGCTTCGATGCTGGGACAAAGCGACCCACGTTGGTCCCCTCCTGCTCCAGAGGCACAGCTGGAGCATCCCCATCTCGGCCGTAGGGCTGACCCTTTGCACCCAGCATCCGCGACCCCCAACCCGCTCCTCGGGCCCGGCGGTGCTTACCCAGCTCGACCCCCTTCTGAGCCATCCTTAGCGCTTCCCGGGTGTCCCCACGGGTGAGAAGGTCCCGGACGCGGGCCACCAGCCAGGCCAGCCGGCTCTCCGGCTCCACGCATTTCTCCAGGAGGCCGCAGAGCACCACGTTGCACCTCGCCGCCCCGACGCCCAGCAGCTTCAGCCTCTCCTGGCACAGGGGGCAGCGGGCGGGCAGGGCCCCCCCCAGGCACGGCTTGCACAAAGAGTGACCGCACGACACGGTCACCGGCTCCCAGAGGAGGAGGAGGCAGGAGGGGCAGCGCAGCATGTCCAAGTCCCCCCTCCGGGGGCCGAGGGGCTGCCGGAAAGGGCTCCCCCCCCGGGGTGGGGAGGACGGGCTGGGGGGGCCGCGGCTCATGGCAGCGGTTGCAGCCGAGCTGCCCCTAGGGCCGGCGGTGCCCGCACACCGGCGGGACCCCGCGCATCGCCCCGCTCCCTCCCGCACGCCTCAGCCCATCCTCCCCGCCGCTCCGGGCACGGCGCGCCCCGTCCCGTCCTGTCCCGTCGGGGCAGGACAACTCGGTCGTGTCCCCCCCCCTCCCTCCCACGGAGCCGGCCCGGCGGGGGACGCC
>JAOXJK010000051.1:47905994-47926885 GCA_025774025.1 Xenus cinereus
CCGAGCTGGGACACAGGGATGTGGGGGGGCCTCCGGTGCTGCTCCCCCGGAACAGGGACGTTGGGCATGTTAGGGGGCTCTGGTGCTGCTCCCCTGGAGCTGGGACACAGGAGTGTTTGGGGTGTTGGGGGGCTCCGGTGCCAATCCCCTGGTGCCCTTGGAGCTGGTACTCAGGGATGTTGGGGGGCTGTGGTACTGCTCCCTCAGAGCTGGTACTCAGGGATGTTGGGGGGCCTCCGGTACTGCTCCCCCGGAGCAGGAACGTTGGGCATGTTGGGGGGCTCGGGTGCCGCTCCCCCAGAGCTAGGACACCAGGGTGTTGGGGGGCTCCGGTACCAATTCCCCAGAGCCAGGACACGGGGGTGTTGGGGATTTTAGAGGGCTCCAGTGCCAATCCCTCAGAGCTGGGACACAGGGATGTTGGGGGGCTCCAGTGCTGCACCCCTGGAGCTGGTACACCGAGGTGTTGGTGGTGTTGGGGGGCACTGGTGCCGCTCCCCCAGAGCCAGGATGCTGGGGAGCAGCTAGGGTGCAGGTAAAAGTCGGAGCACTCAAATGTGAAGCCATGTGGGGGGTGCTGGAGATCTCTCTGGACCAGCTGGGGCACAGGATCCCCCAGGAGGGGAGCTGGGACACTCTGAAGCAGAACCAGGGTGCAAAGTGCTTGGGGGATGTTTTGGGGTGCCCCAGAGCAGGGCACTTTGGAGCCAGCCCCATGGTGCAGGCTGCCCGGGGTGCTGTGGAACAAGTCCTGGGGGGCACAGGGTGCTCTGGAATGGAGCTGGGGCAGGTGTGCTCCAGAGTGGCGGGGGAACAGGATGCCCGTGGTGTTCAGGGAGCAGCCCAGGGTGTGGGGTACCTGAGCTAGCTGAGGCTCTCCAGAGCAGGACTTGGGGTGCAGGGCGTTGCAGCGCAGCCAGGGCTGGTGAGGCTGAGCACATCAAAGGCCCCTTCGCAGACCCCACCAAGCAGACCCGTCATGGCAGAATGTTTCTGGGGGAAAAGTGTCCTGCCAGTGTAGATGGGAAACTGCGTCTCCCCCAGATGCTCTCCTTATCCAGAACTGAACCAGTTCAGACCCTATTTGGGAAGGGTCTCTTTCCACTCATAGACCCCTAGGATGGGCTCTGTGTCCCAAGGCAGATGCATCCCCCTGCCACGCAGCCATTCAGCGAGGAGCCAGCAACTTCTGCGTAGCAGGTGCTGGGAAAAACAGCTGAAACCTGGCAACTCTGGAGCTTAGTAGATCAGACTTTATGTAAGGATGATGCACATTCCCTAAGGGCTTTTTTGTGTGTCCCCAAAACCAAACCGAACCCATGCACGCACTGGAAGGGATGCCCAGGGAGGGAGATCACCAGGAGAACATGAGTGCTGGTGAAACCCATGCCCCATTACGGGAGTGGCTGGCAGAGGTCTGGGCTGTGGAGCAGGTTTTGTTTCAAAATCTACTGTGATTACATTAAACAGCTCATGAGTGGTTTTAAAAGCTCAACGACTAACTATTTTATGTGGGCTTGGAAAGCTTCGCTGCTTGCTCCGTTATCTTTGTCAGCGGTCCCTTCAGGCTGGAGAAATCACAGGCCCTGTTTAGCAGCACAGCCCTGAACACCTCCTGTGTGTGGCATTAGGGACAATGCTTGCCCCGGGAGCATTCTGGGGTTGTCGTGGACTCTGCCATTCAGAGGACATTTTCCATGTTCCCCATCCACAGGATCAGTCTCTGGTTATCCTCTCAGATGGACCTGCCACATCACTTCCCCCACAGGCATTTCTCTGATGGACAAGACTCATTCACAGCAGGCATTATCCTCTCATGATTTAGTTCTTGCCATGGTTAGTTTTTCCACCAAAACCTGACTATTTAAAACAAAAGATTGCCACCAGGGAGTCGTAACTGGCTTTACCTCCAGGTTACCCCTAAAGGACATGTTTATGGCTCTTGAGCCTTGAAATGAGGGTGATTTTAGCTACTGTGGCCAACTTTGCAGCAATGTGCTTGAAGAGAGCTCCCATAACCTGTTTGTGTGGCTTGGCTTGGGAGCAGCAGCCCTCTGCCACGCTGGAGTCAGGTGAGGAGAGGAGCATCTTTCATCAACCCAGCCAGATCCTCCGGGAGACACCGGGCTGTTCCCTGGGAGCTGCCTTGTTCTTTTCCTCACCTCCTGCTTCAGTTCCACAGCTGTTCTCACGTGTGTGGGCTCTCCAGTGCCCTGTAAGCGGTGAGGACGTGCCGCTGCCTTTGCATAATGCAGTTAAAAATCAATCAACCACGACACGCGAGTCCATTGGAAACCAGCCTTCATTAGCGCCAGCGCAAGAACAATTTGTTTTCTTCATTCCATCCAGAGCTGAGCCGGTTCTGAACTCCAAATGCTTTCGCTTGTCACTGGTGTGTTTGTGCTGACTCAGTACATAAAAAAACCCCAAGCTTTAAATGCTTAATGCTAACCATTCCGCTGGCCAGATGAGGACTTCACATTTTGCATAATGGGGGACAGAGCAGACCGTGTTTAGGAACTATTTGTAAAGCACAATAGGATTTGTTTTATATTTTTTTTTATTTTTTCACTTTAAAGGTGGGAAAAAGCCCAGGGTCAGTGGAAGGTGAGGAGTCCCAGCTGTTGCTGCAGGAGAAACCAGCTCCTCCTCTGGCTCCCAGCCACACGCGCCGCTTGTGCTTCTGCTCGAGTAGAGCCTCATTAATGTGGTCCAGCCAGTCGACAGGGTAACATGGGTACCAGGGGTTTCACACCAGCTGTGTTTGCTTGTTCTTAGTGCATAAATATTTGTTGCAAACGTTGACATTCGATTTTGACACGTTAGGGATAAAGGAGCAGCTCAGAGTGACAGCACTTACCCAGTGGTGCCTTTTTTTGTGCAGAGAGGAGAGACCTGTGTGCTCCTTAGGGTGTCTTCAAGGGCACCATAAGCACTTCCTAAACAGGAATATGCAGCGGGAATGTCGTGATCCCTTTTACACACAGCTATCCCTGCTCTGCCCACTGAGCTCTTCCTTCATGGATGAGGCTCTCGCATTCAGACCTGAAAGTCCTGTTGCACAGAAGTAAAACCAGTTTCCCGATTTCAAAAGCAGCCTAAGGAGGAACGTGTCGGCATTCCAGCCGAGGAGGAGGATGCGTAAGAGTCAGTGCAGCCTGCACAGGATCAGGCTCCAGTTGTTTTTTGTTGGGTTTTTTTTTTTTTCTGCTTGGGTAATCAGGCAAAGAGCCAGGGCCACATCCAGCCTCCGCATCTCTGCAGACCCACTCCTGACCTCAAGGCTTACAGCACCCTTTCAGCAGTGATGTGCCTGGATCCCAGCTTGTCTGCCAGCCTTAAGAGCTGGCCTGAGGAATTATTTTTATGCCTCAGTACGTGCAAATAACATGTAGGGAGTTATTTGCATCATACCCCTCCCAGCCTCTCAACAAACACATCAGCTTCCTGGAATTTTTGCTTTCTTTGCATCATAATATTTCCAGACCCAGGATGTTATCCAACCAGCAGGTTTCTCCATTTGCCACACGTGGTTCAAAGCTGATCCTGGTACGTGAAGCAAAAGGAAGTGGAAGCAGGTGGCGCGGGAGACTCTTCCTCTGCAGTCACGGCTCGTCTTTTATAACAAGCACCTTTCCTCTCGAGTCTCTGTGTGCAGCAAGGGGAGCTGCTCCGTGCCTGGTTTTCTCTCGGGCAGGGGCAAGCAGATTGCCACACTGCTCCTTGGTGTTTGGTATTGGGAGGTCTGCACTGTGCTCACAAGGTGCTGGGCAGGGAGCAATCATCTAAATTACACGGTATTGTTCCTGGGTCCTGAAACTCTGCTGCTTGAGAGCTGAGAGAGGCCCTGACTCTCTCAGTAAGGAGAATCAGATGTAAACAGGGTTGGGGAATTAAAGAAAACTTTAATATTTTCCTTTAAAGAAAACTTTAATATTTTTCCCTTCTGAGTCATACAGGCTTTGCCTGAGGCATCATCATTCCTAGAGAAATGAGTTGACTATCACATGGATTGGCAGGACACAGAGCTGCGATGTAACGTTATCTCATTGCTCATGTAACTGGGCTTATGCCTGAACTCCTGGAAACTGGAGAGTCACAGAGGGAGAGCCCAGGTCCATATCTGGCTCATTTTACTCTCTTGGGCCAAGTATCTTGGCAAAGAGGTTGGCAGAACATTATCACTCAGTCTTGGAAGCAAGTCCCACATAAAATGCATGGAGATGTCTTTTCCCATGGGCAGTCATGTATAAGCCATATACTCCTGAGGACGTGCAGATAAAAGCAAGGTCAGACTTGTCCCCATTATCCAAGAGGAAGCCCTAGGATGACTGACAAGACCATGGTCTGTGGTGCAGGGTGCTATAAGCTTGTCTTGATGCATTGCAATTGTTTCATTGGTGTTTCAAGGGCAGCTGAAGATCCTCCATCTGCAGGAGATACCATGGAAGGGGCCAAAGTCAGTCACCATCTAATCCAAGGGTGTATAAGGGCATGGATAAGACAAGTTATTAGAGGAGGAAAAGACATACCGAACACACTTTCTGAGGACATGACTCCCCCTTTTCATTGCAGCAAGGTCCACCACTTACAAGGGCTTGGTGTCCACATGGAACTGCACTCTAGTGGGCCAAACCCGGAGATCACGTCACCCACTTCATCCTCTGGATGGGGAGAGCTGATTTGTAATCAGTCATTACTATGGGTCAGACAAAACTTACTGGCTTCACAAGCTCCCGTGTGTCCGTGTGCCTGACCTGGGACATGTGGCCAGGGTTGACACCGTGGTGGCCCATCACTGCAGCTCAGGGACTCGCCAGGCTGCCCTGCCCCGCTCATTCACCAGCCCGTGTGGCCTTGGCTCCCTGCCCCAGCAAGAAGCGAGTACGTGCCGCCTCTCTCATTTCTTCCTTTTTTATGCTCTTCCTGTTTAGCTCCCACCCACCTGACACAGATGCCAGCCGGGCTGGCAGGGACCCAGCGCTTCCTTTTGACTTTGCCAAAGGAGGCTGCAAGTGGCGGCGGGTGGGCTCCGCAGGTGGCAAAGCCTGGTCTGCAGTGATGCCTCCACCCTGCCCTAGTTGGGTCAGGTCCAGGGTCCAGCTTGTCCCACTCATCCGGTGCCTTAATGGGTGACAGGAGGGTGCTAACTGGTGGAGGAGCCTGTCTCCCCTTCACCAGGGCACCCACTGGGAGTGAATCTGCAAGCGAGGTTGCCTGGGGCATCCCAGCTCGATATTTAAGCATGGACAAGCTACAAGGTCCTGCAGCTGAGCATCCATCCCTTCCATAAACACTCCCTCCCCAGCAGCCAAGAGCTGCCGGGCGAGTGCTCGCCCCAGCTACACTGTCCGAGGGGATGCAGACCTTTCCCCCTCTCTCTGCTCTTGGTGTTGGCTCCTCTACAGATGTCTTTCCAGATGAACTTTTGTGCGGAGCTTCCTCATCCTTTGCCCTGATCTTTTTTCCCTCAGCTCCAGCATCTCCACCACCACCAGCTCGATAATTCAGTGTCCTTCTTTGTGAGGACAAAAGAGCTCTTGCAAAGCCAGGGGTTTAAATTCCAGCTAAGACACATGTCTGACCACGGAGGAGAACAAAGCACCTTGAAGACTCGGGGAGCAATGCAGGGGGCTGCTCAGGGTCAACCTGGGTTGGATTTCAGGCAGGATGAGCAGGGCTGTGTCTCCACCACAATTATAAATAGTTGCTTGTGGGCTCCCTGGCTGGCCGCGGTGGCGTTGGCCTGGGCAGGGAGCGGATGAGTATTTCTGGCTGTGCCTATTTTTTTTTTTTCACGGGCTGCTTGGCCTCCACCTCCCGCTGCACTTTGGACGGCAGGTGAATCGTGTTCAGGTGAGTCACCTGCCCCGCCGCCAGCGCGCCCTTTCATAACGCCCGGACGTCACGGCTTGTAAAGAGGTCAAGTTGGTAGCACTCAGCAGAAGATCCGTCACCCAGAAACCCGTCCTGGTGGATCTGCCACAGCAAATTGCAGGTTTTCCTTCTCAAGAAGCCTGGCTCTGTTTCTGTGTGGATTTTAGGAACGTATTGGGGTGAGGTCTGGGGAGTAAAGAGCCCTCTCTGCTCTTCTGACACAGCAAACACAGGAGCCCTAGAAAGGTTTGCAGGGGAGAGAAGCGTGCTGGGAAAGTTGTGTATCATTAGAGTCATTTTTATGAACATGAATCCTAAGCACTTCAGTGACTAAAACTCTGCTATAACTTTAAGCTGCTAATCAACATAGCAAAAAGTCTTAATTTACATATTTTCAGAATGAAGGGACAAGTTGCAGAAGGATGCAGCCCAGAGAGGATCAAATGTGAGTGCTCTGCAGGGAGTGGGAGCAGAAGCAGGGATCTGACCTTCCAAACCACCCTTTACTTGCAAGACTCGGGTTCTGTTTGGGTTTTGCTTTTCTTATTATTCAGTGCAAAAATAAAAGACTCGTTTCATAGGAGACCTCTGCCCAGCGCTTAGCAGATCATGAGCAGGGCTGCAGGAAATCAGCTGTTCTGGGAAAGTCAGGATTTCTAACTGTTTCCATTTTTTAATGGAATGAAAAAACAGCTCGAATTTTTCCATGAAGAAAGTCACTTAGGAACAGAGGAAAGATTTCCTTTTGATCTCTACCTTAGAGAGGCTCATTTCCCTAATAGAACACTTTATATAACAAAGCCCCTAGATCCACGATGAAAAATTTCATTGCGAAATAAAGGTCCAACCTTTCTGTTCTGAAATTGTTGGCATTTATAGAAAATTGCCTTCATTTGGTAGCATCCCTGCATGAAATGGTATGGAAATCAGTTTTTTCTCCACGCCTAAGCTCTTTTGGCATCTCTGCTGCCACGAGGGCCTGGACAGGCATGTGCCATGCGGGGTCCTTGCTGGTACCCCCATATGTTGTGAGCAAGGGCAGCACAACCCCTCCTGCTCCCCAAGAACCAGCTGAGGTTATTATATAAAGGGGAGCAAATGTGTGTAAACAAGACTTGCTTAAGTAACTCCACGGCTGCCAGTTTCTCTCACTGGTCTTCTTTTCCTACTCCACCCCTCCGCAAGCCTGACGTGATGTGTGTTCAGCACAGCTCCGTCCGTCCTCCTCTCCCAGCTGGCGCACATCAGCTCCAAGGAGCCCCAGGTTGAACCTTGTAGATGCTTCAAGCAAATGAGATGGTTAAACATCCTGCTGAAGCCAGACCTGATGCCCAGCAGCGCTTGGGAAGCTGCCGGCTGTCACATCTGTGGGCAAGAACCCAGCTCCGAGGTCATGCTGAAGGACGTGTCCCACAGGACAGCCATCGTCCCCCTGCGGCTTAAGGGTCCTCAGCATTGCCAAAATGTCCCACCTGCTTTTTTTCCTCCTCCACTAAGTGTTTTTAGATCCCTAATCCCCGTGGCTGGCGCGAATGCTGTTGCCGTACGCCCGTTCACGTCGCCTGGCTTCAAGCCAGGGCTGAGATGCAACGAGGACTTAGGGACGCCGGATAATTTGAAATGGTTTTCACCCCTGCAACTTTCTGGGAAAACATGACCCATTCAAATCAAGGCAGCACAGGGGCAGAGAGGGGAGCGAGCTACGTGCAGGGCGAGGCGCCGAAGGCAAGGCTGAGAACCTCTGGGCCACCCGAGGAGACGCCTGGATGTTCGCACAGCTGATCCCTGGGTGTGTTTTGCTTTTTACTCCTGTGCCACAGGGACCTGGCTGCACATGTTGTATTTGCACAGAGCTTAGCGGAGCGGCCTGAAGCAGGGACCATAAGACACAAACAGCAAAACTTTGCCTGGCTCGGTGCTCGCCATCACTCACCAGTGCAGGGGGTACCCACGCTGGCTCCACGTGCGAGTTTCGCCCACTTTGGAAGCTGAGTCACAAAGTGCAGAGGTAGATTTTAAGGTTTTTTGCTTGTTAGGTGAGATATCTGCCATCAGCTGAAGAGCGGGATCTCACTCCGTTGAGACGCGACACCTCTCGGCTCCAGCTGAGCATCTACAGGCACGCTTCACCTCGGAAAACAGTCTGGCACAGCACGCTTGAAAAGTTTCCAACCTTTAACAACTTAAAAAGCAAAGTCGGGGCCTCCCCTTTTTGTGTCTAGACGCAGAGAATTTATTCCAAGAGATTCCCATCCTACAGGAGTATGGCCTGAAGGGACTGTAAAATGCTGCAGCCCTGTGTACTATTTGGAAGTAGGTTGTACCTTGTGCAAGCGTGCTGTGTGCTTGCATGGAGGGGTTATTTCACATTAAGGCATCCTTTTTCACACAGCAATAAGGCACTTACACTCGGCCTTGCCCTGCTGAAGCCAAAACCAGCGCATCGAAACCCAGTTTAGCTTTTGGGGTTGTTTGTTTTTTCCCCGTCTTCGTGTTTCCCCTTTAATCTTTGTGCTGGATAATTAAGACAACATTCCTCAGCATCTTTCCTGCTGTTTGTTGTCATTATACAAGAGCCGGCTGCATTTGTTCCGTGAAAAACAAGATCTAAAGCCACATTCTGTGGTTTCAAGTAAAAACCTCCACGGTGTTGACTCTTAAACTTGAGTTTGTCTGAAATCTGCGTTAGTCAGGAAAATACCCTTAAAAATAGACTCCTTAAGGAAAACAAATCAAAGCAGCGACACAGCGGGGGGGGAGCTCGTGCAGAAGTTTGCATTGAAGTTGTCATTGACAGTGAGACTTCTGGGCTTGATACCACCAGCAGCAGCGGTGGGTCGAGGTGCTGGCACTGGTCTTACAGGCACAATGTCCTCCTCCGATGTCCCTTGTCGCCGCCGGGGGACGGTGCTCTCCCTGTCCCCCGGACGCCCTGCGGGAGCCTTACAAAACAGCCGGGCGGTTATGAAACCCGGGGACCCGCTGCCACACGACCCGTCGTCGCTAGATGGCGGTGCCAGCTCATTTTTTCCCAAAATTTCCTTTTTTTTTTTTTTAAAAAAAAAAAACAACTCCTGGCGCTGCGCCCGGTTCCAGCCCCAGGCGGGCTCCGCACACGCTCAGCCCCCCGCGCCGGGGCCGCACTGCAGAAAGTGTAGGTTTTTGTTGTGTTTTTTCTCCCTCCCCGTAACTGCTTTTCGTATGTTTTTGATAAATCTGAAATCACAGCCAGTTGTAACAGCTCAGCACAGCCCCAGGCGTCTCTCGCTGCTCAGGCTGCTCCATCCCATAGCAAGTGACACGGAGGGGGCAAGAAGGATGCTGGTATTACCTATTTTTGGAGGACTATGCAGAGCCAGGCAGCCAGAGCCCTGGGATTTCTCTCCAAACTCTTTCATGTCTGTTTTTTTTAAACCTGTGCTCACCCAGATCCCAGCTCCCTGCCTATTGCTTTTCCTTGGCTGTCTCCTTCCTGGGAAGGACAGATAGCACCGGGGAGGGAGCGAGATGGGATGAATAAATAGCATTTCTCTTTGGAGCCCACAAACACCTTTATTTGGCTAACAGTGGCCAAGGTCCCCTCCAGCACGTGCTGCCGTTTGTATCCCCACCTCCTCGGTGTTCCCAGGGCACACGCTGCCGCTCCAGCATGGAAAGGCTAATCTTTGTCTTCCTTCTCACCCTTGTCACTGCCGTGGCCCTGGAGCAGGAACAAAAGGAAAAGGGACGCCACGTGAGGGGAGTGCTGGGTGTTTTGTTTTCCATCCCCCTGGTATCTGTAGCTATTCAAAAGCACCCGAAACCACAGCACCCACACAGGGGATTGCAGGTGCCAAGCCCTTGGGGCAGCCAGGCCCCAGCACGGAGCTGTCGGTGTGGTTACCTCTGAGTCGCTGTCTGAGCTGCTGCTGCTCCTGTCCTCTTCTCCATCTCTCTGCAAGGGGGAAGAGAAAAGGACAAGCATCACCAGGGGACCCTGACAGTTTTCTGTTTGAGCTAAAGCCTTGAGTCAGAGAGATACCCCTTCTTGCGGGTATCTTGAGCCAGGCTTTGCAGCACCAGTGCTGCTGTGGACCCATGTGTGGCCGTGGCCCCACAGAGACCTCCAGAGCCAAGAGCAAGGATTCAGTGATGTGTGTGGTGAGACAGCATCGCTGGCCACAGCAGCATCTCAGCTGGGCTGAAGTAGAAGGAAAAGGAGGGAGAACTAAGTAGGAATATTGGGAGCAAAGAGAGAGCTGTCTCTCAGTGGAAAAGCCACACAGGCAGTGCGATTTCTAGGCTGTGGCTGGCATGGCTCCATCTGCCAGAGACGTGGGGTTGCCACGGGTCAGACACAGCTTCCCTTCACAGCCAGGATGTAAACCATTTGGGGCCAGTGCTTTCATAACACCCTGCAAGCCCTGGCTGCCACCCACGCCTGCCTGTGCCGAGCACCCTTCTCCACAGCATCGGTCACGTCCCTGCTGCGCCGTGCTCACCTGCAGAGGTGGCCCTGCTCTGTAGATGTCTTCCTCCCCCTGGGACACCGATCCTCCTCGCATGAGCTGGCCTCATCCCACTGCATGCTGGGCAGGGTGCTCAGGGTGCCCACAGGCACCACACAGCCAGTGACACAGTTAGTCCAGGGGGACCCCAGCACAGCCCCTGGCATCAGATGGTTTGGGAGGTGCTGGGCTCACCCTAAGCACTGTGCTGGGGACATCGGGGCTGGAAAGCCTCTGGCAAATGGTTCAGCAGCTGATCTGCAGAAAACTCCATCATTCCCCTACCTTTCCTTCTTCCTTCTTCTTCCTCTTCTTCTTATCCTTCTCTTTTTCTCCCTCAGTCTTTTCCTTCTCTTCTTCTTTCTCTTTTTCCTTATCCTTTTCCTTGTCCTCTTTCTCCTTATCTTCCCGTCCAAACCCTATGACAGGACACAGAGGGAGGTTCACTGTCAGCATGCAGCATCCAGCACAGGCAAACCCAGCAAGACTCCCAGGGTTCACACCAAATACTCACATTTCAGGATTGTCGACATTTCAGAGAAGCCAAAGAGGCCTGGGGCACAAGACTGTCACACCTATGGAACAGAGAGGACCTGAAAGAGCAACTGAAGCATGGAGTAAGCTGAGTTTTTCAGGGATGAAAACATCTCTCCCTGGACCCCACCATTCGGTTTTCTTTTCTCCATGAAAGAAGAGGCACTTCCTACCCCCCCAAAAAAGCAGGGGAAAGGGTAAAAGAGTCTGTGGCCTCCAGAAAAAAAGGACCAGACCTTGCGCCCACCCAAGCAGCACCCACTGCCCTCCAGCTGGGGAAGCAGCAAGGGGAGAGTGATGGAGCCACACAGAGAAATCTCAGGGCAAATGTGCAGGGAGATGCCTTAAACCCTCCGTGAGCAGGTGCAAACTACAGAAATATTTAAAATTAAATGAGGATGAATCAATGGAGAGCAGGTTTTGGGGCTCCTAGGAGGTCTCAGCAGAAAGGAGACCTCTCCCGGGACAGGGCGATCGAGGCAGCAGTGAGCAGAAGAGAAACAGAGCAACAGCAAGAAAACTCTGAGCATTGATTAGGTGCCTGAAAGGTGACAGATGAAAAGAAAAGAAAGAAGACAGCTTGCTTTAAAAATAGCAGGACCAAACAAAGTCCATGAAATAGCCATGAAACAGGGGCAGAGGGAAGGCAGCAGGGACGAGGGCTCAGGTCGCTTCTGCTTGCAGGGAAGAGCAGGGTTGCTGCTGAAGCACGTAATTAGGAAACAGTTTCTCTTCCAGCCACTGATAGAGGGAAGCAGGATATTAATGCTTTCTTTTAATGTTGGTTTTTTTTTTTTAGCAACAAAATGACATCATCTGGTTGTTATTTAGGCTTTTAAAAGAGCAGTTTCTGAGCTGATAACATTGATTTGTACTTTCTAGGCAGGTTTTAAAACCCCTGGGATGCTGCAGGGCAGTGGGAAGCAGCGGGGTTTGGGGCAGCGATGGGGCAGAGGCAGGTTGGACGGGCAGGGCAGGAGTGCGGGAAGTGGCTAATAAAAGGCGTAATCAGTGCAAAGTTAAAATCTAATTAATAATGAACAGTAATCTAATTCATCTCTGTAATTAAGAAGTGCAACTACTAATTGAAAATAATTACATCTTAATCTAAAATAATTAAAAATAATCAAACGTTAACAAAAGAAAAGGCAGCCCCTGGGAAGGTGCAGGAGAAGATGTAGCCGATGCCCTGAGCCCAGGTCCCATTGCACCAAAGCTGCTCAGCATCTCCCGTGGGGTGTGCCCAGCCCCAGATCTCAGGAGATGCCCCTGCCTTGTGCCTTCACTGCCACGGGGCGAGCAGATAGGAAAGGCACAAGGTACACAGAGGTGGACCTCAAGCTTTGCACTACGAGATGGGCAACCAGACCAAAGCCAAAGACCAGGGCTGGGAAGGGGTAGTGCTGCCCCAACGCGTGGTAAGAAATGCCACCACGGCACGGTTACAACCCCTTAATTCCCCACCACACTGATAACCCTGTCCCTGGAGACCAACACAGCTGATTTCCAAAAGATGGAGTGGGCTACCCCACCCTGGGCTCTGCCAGGGTCCTGTCTGGGCAGTGCCACCCAGCACCCTGTGCAGCCCCCGCCGTGGGTGGTAGCTCAGATGATGGCTGCAAACACTCAGCTCTTTTTCGCATCCCAGACCAGCAGATCCAGTTCTGCCTGTTCCTTAGGAGCCTCGGCCACTGGCGGCGTTTCAGGCAGGCAGGTCTCCCTGCCCCAGATGAGCAGATTCCCTAAAGCCCAGGCAGGCAGACCAGCAAAACCCAGCGACCAGCTCTATGGTTCCCACTGACAAGCTGCATTTGTTCTCCGTGGCCAAGCCAAGCGCCAGGTGCACGTGGATCAGACCTCTGGGTAATGAAGAAAACCAGCCTATTCATACCCCACCAGGTGCAAATAGCATAGAAGGCCTTACCCCCCAGGAACAAGGGGCTCACAGGTCCCAGGGTTCGAGCCTGCTCCCATTTCACCCAGAGGACTGAAGTCCTTCCTGCGAGGCTCAGGCACGATGCCGGATTCCCATCCCCAAGAAATGGGGAATCCCCATCTCCATTCCCGAGCCGCCCCAGGGATGCTCCAGCTGCACCCTGCCCTCCTGCCCTGCTTCTCCAGCCCATCAGATCGATGAGCGACTCTGTAAATCGCCTCAGTGACATGAGGGAGAGAGGAAAGTGCCTTACCTGGAGCTGTAAAAGGCAAGAGGCCTCCTCGATGCTTGGCTGGCAGCTACCGGGGACCTGGGTATTTGAGTGTTGCGGTCTCCTCCCCAGCCCCACTTTCAGAGCAGAAAAACTGGCTCTGCTGCCCGTCACAGGCAGGGCATGACACGGGGAACATGATCAGTCCCATTCGTACCCGCAAGAGCTTCACTGACATCACCTCCAGCGCAGGCAGGAGCAGAAAGACCTCCTGACCCTTCACAAACAAGCCAGGGCAGATCCGCAGGCTGAGACATCCGCAGGGAACAGCCCTGGGATGAGGGCGGGCACTGGGGACTCAATCCAGGAATGCGCTACGGTCAGAACCCAGTTTGAAGTAGAGAAGAGGGGATTTAGGGGTGTCCTTGAAACCACATGGGAGGAACCTCCACGAGGTCCTTGCTCCCCTCTTGGTGGGAGGTGTCAGGCTGCTCCACAAGGTCCAGGGAAGTCCAGATCAGGCAGAGCTCAGCACTCCCAGCTCCCTCCGATGCTTGTCCTTGCTGCTGGCTTTCACCCCAACATATCATTAAGCAAATACCTGTCAGCAGAGAGCAGTTACCAGCAGGTCTAAACACTTGCATAATGTGCTTCCCCCTCTAATGCAATGCCTTCATTTCCAATAGCACCAATATGGGATAATAACAGTAACAATAATGTCAAGAAGGGCTTGTGTACCTGAAAGCTAATTTGTTTTCTCCACCTAATAAAAGGTATTACCTCTCCCGCAAGATTTGCCCCATTTAAAGCCTTCAACTCTACAAGAAAGTTGCTCCCGCAGTCATTTTATTTTAATTTACAGCATGTGTGGAGTCCCCCCCTCGCTCCCCACCGAGCAAAAGTAACCCTGGGAATTATGCAGGGAGCAAGCAGCTGTACAGAAGTCACTTGTCCCCAAAACCTGGCCACATCTGCCCCAGGCCTCCTCCACCAGAGCCTGCACCAGCCCCAACTGCAGAGCAAGAGTCCCCTCAGTAGGTTTAGATGAGAAATAAGGGATGGCTTTTAAAGGCAAGGGTGGATAAACCCTGGAGCAGCTCAGCAAAAACAGTGGCAGGGTCACCGTTACTGCCAATTTTACCATCCGTAACGGTGGTGCTTTCTAACACAGATGCTTCAGGTCGCACACAAATCATTTGAGGAACTCCTGGTGGCCAGCGCTCAGTGTGGGGGTCCACAATGGCCACAATCCTGCCTGATCCTGGAGTGACACAGCCGAGGAGCTCAGCGTATGGCACAGGAGGTCGGGTGGAGACAGCACAGGGCCCTGGACCAGATCCAGGGAGGCTCTTTGGTGTCAGGACAAGCTGGCATCCACCACCACTCCTCTGAGCAGCTCCTGTCATCACCTTAGGAGGATCCTCCCCCACAAATACCATGCTCAACCTCATTTTCCACTGGTGACCTCATTGCTTGCTCCCAGCCGGGTTCTTAGGACTCAGATGCGAGGGACCTAAGCCTGCAGCATCCTCCAGTTGGAGCAACGCAGGGGACAGCCCTGCCATCACTCCCTGGACACGGGGACACCAAGCAGCACCCTAGGGAACTCTCAGGGACCACTAGGGAACTCTCAAGGACCACCATGGCCATCAGGCCAGGCTGCAGCCACCAGCATCTTAGTGGACAGGGGTGGCTGCCACTACCCAGCAGGACAGCAGAGTGGCAGGTCCCAGCCCACACCCTGCAGAGGCTCCGCTCTCACCCTGCAGCGGGCACAAAGCTGCCCTTGAAGGAAGGAAAGGAACCCACCAGCCAGCACCCGAACCACCAGCGCAGGGCCACCTCCAAGCTGCTGTCACAGCGCAGAGCTGCCAGGGACTCGCTAAACTCCCAGAAAACATTAATTAGCACAGTACCGGGCACTTACGTCCTCAGTTTCTGTGCCAAGGAGGCTGTGGCTACAGAAGATCAATCTCTCTGTGGAAATCGTAGACAGCTGTTTATTTAGGAGCCAATGTGCACACCTGGGAAGGAAATGCCAGAGCTCTCCCCCTCCTCCTCCTCCTGCCACTTCTTCCCCTCCTGCCTCTGAGTCAAGCCATTTAATTTGTGCTGCAGGTGACCCGGGACGGCTGTCCCCTTGCCTGGGGCCACCAGTGGCATCGTAGCTGCTGCTTCTTCCAAAAGAGGACAACTGCTCATCCCACCTCTGTCAGAAGTTTTGCTGCTGCTGGGACGTGCGTGTTTTAATAATGAAAAATGAGTTCCTGGGAAGCTGGTTGCGCAAGGGCTGGGAGCAAGTCCCGAAACCCATCGGGAGGACCAAGCCTTTTTTATGTTTTAAACCTTTCCACAGCAGCTGCCAGGACTCAGCTTTTACAGCTGCAAGTAACAGAATCTCTCCCAAGGAAAGAAAATAATTGTGGCTTTTTTTTTTTTTTTCTCTCCCCTCCAAGTCACTGCCAGCATCTTTGCGAACTCTTATCTATTCTCAGCCACCTCTCACCTCCCCAAACACTACCAGAAGTGCTCAAATTACTGCCAGCTCTCGTTAGGTTCACGCGCAAGGCAAGGCTGAGCAATAAGACCTCCAGACGGCTGGATGCTGAATTCTGATGAATCCTTTGGGTAAGAAGATTTCAGCAACCGTGGAACTGTTTTTGTTGGTGATCTCCTGCAGTCCTCGCCCTGGCACACAAGTGAAGCTGCTGCACGTTTGATTACTGGCTGCTGTAACAAAATCCAGGTGGGCAAACGACTGAAAGAGTTACCGCCTGCATATTCAAAAAATAAAATCACCTCATTTCCTTTGATTATTAAACTACCCCGCACTAAAGCACTGCAGGTCAGTAGAATTTATCTGCAAGAAGAGCAGATGCTGCTTCATAGAACCCTGTTATCTTTATTTCTCCTCTTCTGACATTTCTGTAAATGTTGGCTTTGCGGCAGGAGCAAAGCTGCCATTTCACAGCAGTGCGGGAACTGGGAGCTCTCACTCCCCAGCCTGGGTTCAGAGCCCCCTTTCCCATGAGACAGCACCTTGCCCTGAGAGCAGCCCCAGCTGTTCCAGCCCCAGAGAAGCCCCCAGAGCTGCCCCACAAACCAGTCAGGGCCAAGAAGGAAAAAAACACATCACAGTTCTTTCTTCTCATTTCGTTCGTGCCCATTGCTATCTTGATAGCTTTTAACTGAAACGGCTGTCAAAATAAATCTTTTCTTTAATAATGCTATCAACATAAAGAAGAAAAAAATATAGAGTTTATTGTAGTGCAGATTTTTTTACCCCAGACACGCTCCTTTCAAGTTGTTTTCTTTACGATGCAAAAAAAAGGCTCTCCCTTCAGAGATCTGATCAGTCTAACCAGGACTAAAGCAGAGCTTTTTCCATATATATAAAATCAGAGGAGCATTAGCCAAAAGGTATCCTAATAATAAAAAAATTTCTCTATGGCACAAATAGAGCAGAAGAATGTTAAGCCTTCAGTACAGCAGAAATGTGCAAGACCTGCTAAAACCCAGGATTTTCCAAAGGGGATTTGAGCATCATTGTTACCAATGAGCGAGTAGAGAGGCAGGTGTGACACTCGGTCACCTCGAGTTAGCTATTCTGGACTTCTTGAAGTTCCATTTTAGCTGTGCATTTCTGCTTTTGTGATTCCAACAGAGGCTGCTCCCTCCCAATGGGCAGGCTCAAAAGAGAAAAAAATTACAAAAAGGAACAAAGCAGGGAACTTTCACAGTACAAAGAAACAGATACCATGTGTGGAGCAGCTTCTGAGACAAATTAGGACTCCCGCTAACAGAACCAAATTGCTTCCTCTCCCCCTACTTTAATATACCTTCCAAGAAGAAGGAGCATTGCATTATAGTGTTTTTACACAGAAATGAGAGAAAAGCAGTATCTGAGTTTGTGAACGGTCTGGGGCTGACATGTCAAGCTGCACTGAAAAAGGGGAGTCCTCCTGCTAAATTCTCTCATTGAATTGCCCAAACACAAATCAATCCCTTTTAGCCAGTTCTCATTTATTGCTATAAAGCAAAGTACCCACATTCTTAGGGCCAGATCAGCATTTTCCCAACTCGTGCTGAAGCAAGCACTCTGCAAGAGAATGAGAAACAGCACCCCAGTGAGAGTCCCCGTCCCACATCCCCGAGTCATTAACAAACATCTTCAGGAAGCCGGGGCTTCTCATCAGCAACGGCTTGAGAAGGAATCCTCTCTGCTCTGTTCTTTCCAGTCTAAGAACTGCAAGGTTCATAATCATAAATATTTGCCTTTTCTTGCACCTCCTATGCAATATTCATTTCAAGACCAACACAGAGCTATCAGGAACCTAATTATGTCTCTCTGACTTAAAAATCACACCATGATTTTAGCTAACTCTTTAACCAGCTAGCTGCTCCTCTTTTCTCCTGCACTGTCTTCACAGTCCAGAGAGCTTCTCCAAAGAGCTTGTTAACACATACAGCAAAGGGATTTCAGTGAAAAGATACAGACAGTCCATGAAAACAGAGAAGCAATCTGCACTTTAGGTCTGTCACGTTGTCCACCAGCCTGGACTATGCTAATCGCATCTCACAATGTGCTGTAAGGGCTGTCATTGCCAGACTGCATTTAATCACTGTTCCTGCAGCAGCAGCGATCACAGTTAATCTTTTTCCCTTTAATAAGAGCCATTACATCATTCTCCAGCATGGAAACTACGAAGTGGGAAGGTCAAAAAGTTCTTAATTAGAGAGGTTTTTATTGCTGTGATAGTTCCGTTCTAGCCTCAATAAGAGAGATCTGCAGTACAGGCAGCAAGAGCTGGAAGGCATCTTGGATATATGAAGCGCTGTTTGAAGCCTATGAAAACAAAAATCAAAATATACACATGAATAATTACGCTACCAATAAGCTTTACTAACCACATACTCATTTCAAACAGCATTGATTAATGCACGTAAGAAACAGAAAGCCTAGTGCTTGTCGGATTTTTAAGGCTTCATTCTAGAAATCAATTTACGTTTTTGAGGGGCTTTAAGCCACTACACAAAAAAGCAACTGGCTTAAAAAACCCCAAACAAGACTAGATGCAGTCCGAATATAGGATTCTGTTTTCGATAACAGATGAGAAGAATTTATTTCAAAGTGAAGCATACACATGCTGTGGCAGGAAGGAAGAACACACCAACAGGAAACGCCCGTTTCCTACCACACCTCTGAAGTTTACAATCACTGAGAACCAACTTAACAGCTGGGAAGCGCTGGGACTCTCACTTGCTGATTTATGAACTTCTCTAAGGTTTGACTTTGGACATTTGAATTCTACAAATCCAGGCTGCCGAATTTAATGTGTCTTCTGACCCATCACAGCTGTCAGCTGAGACCATATAAGGCTCACTCTTCACTAACTCACTCATCTCTTGTGCAAGTCTACTTAAAACTTTTAAGTTATTAGATAAGTAAGCAGAATCTTAGACCATAGGTTAGAGAACTTGGCATGCGTAAGGATAATGAAGTGGAAAAACCCCAGCATATCTAATTTTTAAGTATTAGCTTAAAGTTTTAACTTTAGCTTAACTGACCTCCAAAAACACTCCAGTGATTAAGGGATTAAGCACATCTGCTTTCTCTTTGACCTGCAGAGATCAGACATATTATTCTGATTGAAAATTTGATCACATTTCTTCAAGCAAGATAAAGCTAAATCCTCAGTAAGTTTCAAATCACCACTGCTCCCTCAGCTATAGGAAAGCAAAGTCACAAACTGGAGAGCACCTGCCCCGTAGCATGCAAATAAGAACAAAGTGACCCGCACATGCCCAACACAAGTTGTACACGAATACACACATTATATCTTCAAAGGAACTGTGGACAACTGAAGAATTTAGAGAAAATGGTGTTATCTTCAATAACACCTGAGTGTTTTGGAAAAATCCACACCAGGATCACCAATCTTATTTTATTCTGTCTCCCTAGTACTGTCGGCACCAATTCCCACCCCGCTCTGCCAGGCTGAATGCAGCTGGAGGCGTTCAAAAACTCAGGGCACATTCAGCTGCCACGATTCGGGGAACGCTGGCCTAGAACATCAGTTCACAGGGCAAAAAAACTGCACATATAAACGTGCAAACACAAAAAGCACTTTGTGGTGAAGATCCCAAGGCTCTTACCAAACAACCACATTTTATTCCTAAGAACTATGGTGTAACTCTTACCCCTGCAGTCGTTAAGCACGTAGTAAACTCTTTAGAGAAAGTTGATAGTTCTTTACACAGCACAATTGTCATTCTGCAGAAAAAGAGTAGGAAAACCATGTAGTAATTACAGTTTACAAAAATAACTTTCTTTTAGCATTCCTCTAACACACAAATACCCTGTTTCCTTGCATATGAAGCTAAATTAAACCAAAATTGATACAGAGCATACAAACAGTGTTTGAAGATCCAGCAGTTCCCCAGATAAATTAGGGAGGGGAAAGATGGAAAAATAAATAATTAAAGCTGAAGAGCTGAAACAGCATTCAGAGAACAGACACATCCATTCAAGAAGGAACAGTACTAGCTTGCCATTTTTTAAATAACAAGTGTTATTTTCTGACTTAGAAGGTACTGAGTATTTCATATACTTGCCAAGTATCTCCCGACAGAAAAGAAAAATCTCGTGTTATGCGTTATTGGTAAGACCAGTCTACTAATTAGTTGCAGTAATTTTACAATATCATGTACCTAACATACTAAATGATTAACAAAGAGGTAATCAAGCATCAGTTTTATACAAATGCTTTGTCATATTTTATATGGCTATCTACTAACTAGCACAAGCTTAGAGCAAACATTCTTCTTGGCTATATAAAAGCTTTCAAGTAGGATTTCCTCTTTCCTATCAAGAAATGTCTTTAGGCCAGAAAGAGACAACAAAATTCTGCTGGAATGTAGTGATGCCACCCAGTGCAACTCTGAACACGTATGCACATTTCAAGAGCCCTTCATCCCATGGATTTATTAGACAGTTAAATCAGTATGTAAGTAATTATATGCTACACATTTACTAAGAGATGAACTTACTGTGAAAGGGACTTGGCTCTCTCCGTGGCTGTCACCTCTTGTTTCTGACCATGTAGAAACAAAGCTGCGGTTTTGTGAAACATTTCAATGGAACATGCCGTCAGTTCAGCCAGACTTTTTATGGCAAACGCATGAATATCCTGCAAGAGTTAAAAAGATTCCCCATGCCATTCAAAAACTAGCAGCTTTTATTTTCTAAACAAGTGAATCACACAACATACTATCACTACGCTGCCCTTTCAGACCTCAGAATCTGCACAGAAATAGAAACCCATAAACCCTGGGAATCACAGCTGTAACTTCACAGCCAGAGAAACATTCTGCGGCCAGATATTCACTTCCTTCATCACTGAGTTACCTCTACTGATTTTTTAGCATCATGGTCACCATCTCCAGATTCCACTTCTTGGTTTTCTTCACTCTCTTTTTCTTCTTTAGGAAGACTGCTGTTGAATCGGGCTATCCATTCGTGAGCAGACGTCCTCACCTGCATGAAGATGTGCCATAGTACTTAATGACTGGAATGAAGCCCATCTTGCACACCACAAAACATGGAGTATTGGACCTCTCTAGAGGAAAGAAACAGCTACAACTCCTGAGCTAGCGAGAAGAATTAGGACAAATGATCCCAGTGCCTTCAGGACTTCGTAGATGTTTGGATGCAGTAATGTAGTTGAGGGCAGTCATTTCTCTAGCTCTGGGTGCTGGAGTTTACCAGGAAGACTGTTGGGGAATGGTTGCAGTTAGCCAGAGTAGGCCTCAGAGATGTGCCGAGTTATGCTGACAAGAAAGTTCT
>JAOXJK010000051.1:47933955-47965883 GCA_025774025.1 Xenus cinereus
CAGCAAGTAGGGGCAGCTCACCAGGGAGGGGAAAGGGGGAGTATTCTGGCGTGACGTCATGCCCCCGTGACGTCAGGCCTATGAGGTCTGGGTTCCCTGGGATGTACGTCGTGTTCCCTGGAGCAGCCCGGCCTGAGCGGGGTATTTCCACCAGGGAACAAGGGTGCGTGTGTGGGGCCGGAGCTGCTGGGGACAGGGTTTCCGTCCTGGGGAGATTTTAGCCAATCGAGGGGAAAAAAAAAAAAGCATAAAGCTTGTTTTGGCGTGAGCCCAACCTATGCCCTTCGCTTGTTACCTGGTGACGTGTCGGGCCACCACGGGACCATGCACAGGGCAGGACACCGCGTCCCGTTAGGCAGCGCCCGCGGGTGAGGTTGGCCCTGGTCTCCCGGAGATTCGCTCCCCCATGTCGGTGTTTGGGGCTTCGCTTGCTCCTCGCGGAGCCTTCGCTGGTGCCGGCACAGGGTGAACCCTCCGAGTGACCTCTCCCTCTCTGAGAACACATCTCTCGTCAAACCCACACCCTCTATTTTCATAAACTCCCCAGGAGTTAATGTCTTCACGGCTTGGCTAAACGCAGCTCTCAGATTTGAAAGAGGGCTAGAGGGGCCTTGCAGGGGTGGCCACAGCAGCCTTATTTCTGCAAGACATCACACTGCGAGTAGGAAGGTGTCCTCTGTGTAAAAGCGAGCCATTTAGATCTATTTAGTGCTCGTTATTACCCATTAGCTTGTTGTAAATGGCAAAATACATTTCCACGTGGAGTGCCAGAAGTGGCGGTGGGTAGAGCAGTCTGTGGTCTGTCCTGTGTGTCTCAGTTTATTACTTCTCTTTTCTCCAGGTATGAAATGATGTTACAAGCAATGAATGTAAAGCCATATAACTTGCAACCTCTTGGGCCCCAATTTTGCAGCGCCTTATAAATGTGTGTAATTTTAAGTACTATCAGTACTTCCATTGACCTCAGTGGGACTACTTATGGTGCTCTAAGTTAAACACAGATACACTTTTTCAGGGTAAGAGCCAAAGATGACTCATACAAGTGTATGTATCATGGATTTTTATCTTCCCACCGCTATTTGTTGTTACAACTTATGGTTCAATAAAGGTTAAATATGTTGAGCTCAGTTTCAGGTTCAGTTGTAAAATAGCCAGTTTGTATTCCTCACATTTCATCTTGCTTGGGATTAATGCTTTCTTGAAGAATTGTGGTGTTGGCACTGCTCACGCTTTATCCTTTTTGGATCCTTTATCAGCTCCAGCAGCTGTTTTGCATAAGTGTGATTGTTGAAGAATGTGGATTTCGCAAATCATTGTATTTTTCCCAGCACTCGGCAGTGAGAGATCATTGTCTGCTTAGCAATAATGGCTTTTCCAAAAGCGAAATGTGACAAACAATTTCTAATAAATCAGGCCTCGAAGAGTTTAATAGTAAAATTCAATGACCCATCACCGATGTTTTATACATTATGCAAGCTCAGTGCAAATATAGTGGAGAGCATGTGCAATTACTGAAGATAATTATCTTATTCTTATGAGGGAAAATGTTGCTGAGTCTTTCTTGTGTTAAATAATCGACTGAGGTTCCTAATGTCACTTTAGGAGGAGTGTCACAGACACTTGGAAATCTTAACAATTTAAATTTAATAATTTAAAATTACAATAACACAGACAAAGTATGTGAGGTACTGGAATTATTCTCTAATAAATCTAAAACATTATTAGTTGGGAGGTGATTGTTTTGGAAGACTGGAAGTTATTCCGTGCATTTGATTCGATGAGGGTTTGTCTTCACTGCAGAGCTATCATCAGTTGTAATTGCATCAAATGCTGTGAAGTCAAGTTCCCTGTGCATGCAAAAGCCATTAAGTGCAGTGGCGTTTTTAACTGAAGGCAGCCAGAGCTGTTGTGGAGCGATGTATGTTGAAGATCTGTAGCCTCAGCACCTCACTTGCTAGTGCAAGCCGTGACAGATGCTCAGAGGGCAACACTGCCAATCCAAATGTCGGTGGTCCACAACCTACTAACGATCCACAGCCTGCCGTTCAGAAATCTGCACAAGGTTACTAAGTTGTCAGCATCCTTCTGAAGGCTCTGAAACCATCAGAAAATACGAGGGGTCTAAAAAAGGAAGGCTAAACCCACTCCATCAAACAGAAGATTAGTTGTTGATCAGCTGATTAGTATTGGGTTTTTTTCAGACCTGTGCAAGCCGTGTGGCTGGGGTACTTTTCTCCACAGACAGCAGGACTCGGTAGCACTTTTCCTAAAGTGTGACTGGTGGAAAACAGGAATGAAAGAGGTCTTGGTATATTTTTAACTGTTTCACTGTGGGAAAGTAGCTTCTTCAGCACAGGGGTATAACTGAGTTCTCAGTGCTGGTCTCATAAATGAATGGACAAGAGGCATGGTAGAAAAAAGAGTGGGCCCAATTAAAAAAAAAACAAAACAAAAAACCAAAACGAGGGCAGGTGAAGGGATTGCTGTTTACAAGGGAACAAGTGGAGGGCCTGTTTTCCAGTTTCTGTTGCAGGATTCAGTGGGTGAGTTGGTTAGTCAAGCTTGAAGGAGAGTTGGACACAGCTGTCTTCTTTGCCTTCTTTGTTAAACTGATTTTGGCAATAGCCACAACAGAAATGGGTCAGATGCGCGGCTCTCATCAGATGTCAAGTCTGGAATCTGGATTGACCTCTGACAAATTATCTTTAACTGAAAAAAAAGCCATCTGGGTAGCGTGTTATCAGCAAATTTTCCTGTTCCTGAATATGCTAATTTTTCTCTGCTGCTGTAGGTAGTGTTAATGAGAAGTGTCTGCATTATTTATTAAGGAAGTGTACTCCTTTGTATTGTGTTATTTATGAAATTACCTCCACTAGCATTTGTTATTGGTAGAAGGCAAGATTATAAGTTTGAAGTCACACAGTCAGTGGGATAAAGTGAGATGTTCTTTAAGATAACATTTTGGCTTATGGCTTCTGAACTTGGTAAATTGTTTTTTAGGGCTCTGACACAGTCTAGATGGAATCATAACTTCAGGGAATGCATATTGGATTATAAATTCCTTGAATCAGGCTTCCAGGAAAATTGATTACAGATTTCCTCTTATCGGTGTCATCTCATTTAGTTACAAGTTGGCTTTGTTCTGGCTGCTAAAAAAGAAAAATCCTTGTGAGCACAGAATATATAATTAAAGGCTATAACCTAATGTCTTAAAAATATATTTTGTGCACAATAATTTGAAGAGTGTGAAATCTGTCCCTCGACAAAAACAATTTTTCAAATTGCAGTGAAATATGAGGCAGAATTTGGGTAGAATAGATGATGAACACGGTATAACCACTGAGATGTAGCAGCATAAAGTAAAAGGAGCTTGTTGTGAAACAAGCAAGAGAAAAAGAGGCAGAGTTATAAAATGCAACACCAGCAAGAGAGATTGCAAAAAGGAAGTATATTTAGACATCAGTGCCCTGATATTCAGAAAGGGACTTCCTCTCTGTGGCTGTAGATAACTACAGAGAGAGTTTTCTCAACACAAGAAACTATAAGTGTTTTATGCAGTATTTAGACATCTATCACTGACCGTGCCTCTAAAATCAAGTAAGTAGATGTATAAATGCTAAAAATCAGATGTGTAAGTGCTTTGGGTTTTTTCTAGATGCTAAATGAAAGTCTGGCTTTTGAAAACCAGGGCTTAAAAGCACTGATATTGATGGGAAGGGAGGCAGAAATGTCCGGTTTCTTGCTTTTCTTCCTCTATTAAAGAAAGCACTTTGTCTCTGTTAATAAATGCAGAATCCACTTTCTGGCCCTAAAGATAGTTACGCATTTTGAGTAGTCTGAACAATTTGTTCTTTTTGAAAAACCTTTTTCCCCTTAATGATTATTGTTCCTGATACTATTTATTTGGATGGGAAGATGAACATCTGGAGGACTGAAGGTTGTGCTAATGCTGCCTTACCCTCTTTCCATTACTGTGTTCTGAGCAAAGCTCTGATTTGGAACCTCTCAACTGACAGTTTATATTATGCTAATTGAAATCTGTTTACTGGAAATGAAATTTGAATACGCCGTAAGCTTGCTGTCATTAATAAACTTGATTCTTTTTCTTTTTTTTTCTTTTTCCAGTTGGATTTCCAGTCTCCGCTTCTAATATTGATGGTCCTGAAAGTGCATTTGGATCCAAGACGTTTTCTATCACTGAACAAATCAAGAGCCTCCTCTCTTATCTCAGAGCAATACAGACAGCTTAATATCTTATGACCTCATTTCTCCAAATTAAATGAAAAAAGAATTTTCTCTAGCTTTCCATGAAGCTCAGCTATTGCCTGTTAATTTTGACTGTTAGTGCTGATCTTTCAATTGAATTTACACTGGAAAATGTAGCTTCAAACGGGACAGTCGCTTTTGGGTCTTTCAATACATCACTTCATACAGTGACTCAAGCTTTAATAAGTTCTCCAGCACACCATGACATCATAGCCAAAGAGGGGACCAGTATTTTAATTGAATGTAAACTGAACATCAGCCAGCATGAATATATTCTTTGGTATAACTCCAGAGGACACCTGCTTCAACAGGAAGATGAAGGTGAGCTTTCCTGCTGTTTTCTATCCTTCAGTATTCCCCTTTTATACAGTTTCTGAAAACCTCTGGGACTTATCATTTTCTCTCCCTGTCCTCCCATTTTTACAGTAGGGAGATAAGGAGAGAGCAGGACAAAGCCCTTTCCCCTCTGGCATGTGCCATGAGAAATCATTTCATTCAAGAGGTATCACAGTATTCAGTACAGAAGAAATGAGTCTGCATCCTACCATATACTAACTGATGTTTTTATTTGTTATTGCTCTGGTTTATATTATATTTTTCCAAATACATAACTTAAACAAAATTCTCCACAACTGTTGACCTTTTCCAGCTGGCAATCAATGCTTTTATTTTGTTACAGGATTTTTTAAAGCATGAGGTAACATTTATTTTCTCGTTTATGCATCAGTGAGACTGTGGAAACTAATGCCGTTTGTAAAGGCCAATGATGAAATACACACTGTTTAACCCTTTTGTACAGAGGGAGAATATATTTTCCTAGCCGTTGGCTCTTACAGTTCTGTCCCTGTAGTTTTTAATTTTCAAGAAATAACGTCTTTTAGAGATGCATGTGGTTTTTCTCTGCTCTATTAGTATTAATGAAGGTCATCGAGCTAATTGATGGGATCTTCTCGGAGCCATCTTTCTGCCTTAAGTATTCAGTAACCTCTTTGTAGTTAGAATGCCATCTGGAGATTAGTTCAAAGTACAGTAATTAGAAGAATGAGTTATGAAAACAGTTTCCCCCCTAAGTTATAAACGCATAGGAAATACTGTATAAAGCTAGCTTCTTTTATTGATTTCCACCGGTTTTGTATATCAGTGCTGCATGCTCAGCAGAAAACTGTCTCAAGAAAATCCTGGGTTCTTTTGCCAGCGGAGCCATTTACTGACTGATCTTTTTCATGGGTCACTTGACTTTTGATTCCGAATGTATGGAAAATTAGACTTTATAGAGGACAGTCTTTCAACATGGTGTTACACAGCGGGTGTGAAGCTCTAGTTATTAGGTTCCCTTTTAGAAAGAGCTGACAGCCCAAAAGCACACAAGAAGCTGCAGATGATTGAAAGCAGTAGAACCAGAGTAGCAAGTGGGCGAAATAATTTACCATTAAAAGCAGTAAGATTGGTACCTGGTTCATGGCTTTCTGTATCAGAAGCATGAAAAAGAAATTTCCATCCTTGGTGTACTGTTTGTATTATGCTAGAAGTGGACTCCTTACTTCCAAGCTCTGTTTCCTGTTGATGGAGCAAACAGCATGTGTCTAGTTTACCAAGCGATTTTTATTTCATTAGCTCAGTTTATTTCTTTTGAATCTGCAGGTGGACGGTGGAGGATTGCTGATAACTCCCTTAACATCACAAAGGTCAGCTTTGCTGACCGGGGGCGATACACGTGTGCAGCTGTTAATCGCAATGACACCTCGTATTACACAGTCACCCTGAGGGTTATCTTCACCTCAGGAGACATGAGTATCTACTACATGATTGTGTGCCTCGTTGCCTTTGCCATCACCCTCATTTTAAACATCACCCGTCTGTGCATGATGAGCAGTCACCTCCGCAAAACAGAGAAGGCTATCAATGAGTTCTTCAGGACGGAAGGGGCTGAGAAGCTTCAGAAGGCTTTTGAGATAGCCAAGCGTATCCCTATCATTACATCTGCCAAAACGCTAGAGTTGGCCAAAGTCACTCAGTTTAAGACCATGGAGTTTGCTCGGTACATTGAAGAGCTTGCCAGAAGCATTCCCCTCCCACCGCTGATCCTTAACTGCAGGGCGTTCATGGAGGAGATCTTTGAAGCTGTGCGAGTTGATGATCCCGATGAAGTCGGTGAGGAGGAAAAACAGACCCAAGCCTGCGGTACCCAAGCTGCGATATACCCCATCAACCCAGAGATCAAACGCAGCGATTCGCCAGCCGGGGATTCAGACGATGGGTCCATGAATGAGCAAGGTCAAGAGATAGCCGTCCAGGTGTCCATTCACCCCCAGTCAGAAGTGCAGAGCATTGACACTGTTTCTCACGACAGCTGCCAGTTTGCCCCTTCTGAGGAAGGCGCCTGCTGAGTCCAGCGATATGCCGTTGCGAAGGGAGCAGAGTTGACCCAAGGATACTGCGAGAAAGGGGTCTGCAAACAAGCTGCCTCAGTCCCATATGCACAGGAGTTATCCAAATTGCAAAGTGCCAGAACTGCTTCTGAAATCTGTATTTTCTGTCAGTGTTGATCTAACCATTTCCAGTCTGTTAGAGAAGGCCGTTGGGAATATTGTGCAGTAGCTTTTCTTTTTAAAGCAAGCTTGCTATAATTAAAATATTGACAAAACAGGAATTCTTTGTCCTCGGCTCCTTGGTAGCTTCTGTTACTTATAAGCTGTATTAGAAGTGCCCAAGCTGAGCAGTACAACTTGCAATAAGATCTTTTCCACAAAGTGGAGCCGGAATTCCTTTGAGTCGGTGTTGTTGTCCTGATGAATTGAGTTGTGTGCTCTTTTTGAATTGCCTCTTGGTGCGTGTAGCCCATCAGAACCATGGTGAGCTTGAACAAACCTGTTTTGTGTCGTGTGCTTCTATGTTGCTATCAAAACGTACTGTACTTAGGAAAAAGAATAGTACCAGGATCTGCTGCTGGATTAAACAAATTGTTGCAGTTTCAAAGCAGCTTAGAGAACAACCAGGGGGTCTCAGTTTTCCATGCATCTGCAGAAAACTCTTGTGTACTCTAGTGCGCAGAGAGCAAATTGTTGTTACAAAGCTCGTCACGTAAACTCGGTGCTGATTGCCAAAGCGCCTTACCCTGGTCCTGTCTTAGAGAATGGAGCAGTAACAGCACTGCTGGCACTGTCTTTCTTTCGACTTTCCTGATTACACTTACTATAGAAAATCCAAAGTTTTATATTGTATTTGACGTTATTGTGAGAAAAGAATGACAGTAATATGTAGTGGCATAATTTACAAATGAATTCATCTACAGATCAAATGTCTCAGGCACTTCTTTCTGAACAGTGTTATAAAAAAGGAGATGAGAAGTAGTGACACTCACTTTGCTCTGGCTGGTACTTTCAGAAAGCAGTTGAGGAGAGAGGGGTTAGCGGAGGGGCTGGCTGAGCTGTTTGCTCAGTGGAGTAACTCCCTGACCATGCCCTGGCTCACGCGCTGAAGAGGGTGGCAAAGGGCGAGGTGCAGGTGCTGACATAACGTGGACACGTAAGTACTTCACCAAGGATGCCCGCCTGGCTTCCTTAGCTGTAGAGATCCAGCCTCAAGGAATCAGAGTGCAGACAAGAATCTAGTTTCTGTTTTTCACTCTTTGGTGCTGATTTTTTTTCTCCTTAACATTTGTAAGTTGTATTGCTTAAATAGCATTTTATATCCTGTTGAGATTTAGTAGATGTAAGGCTTGTAAGCACTCCACAAATTAATTTCTTACAACTACTGGAAGCATATTGCCATATAATTTTAACAACTTGGCAACAGGAGCACCATTTAATTTCCCACAACTCTTTTTTTCTTTCCTTATTATTACAGAAATGTCAGTTGAACAAGTGATTTTGGACGGCTGCTCGGGATTCTTAAGAGGATTTGACATTACATTTACATGAGCAGAGATGGAAAACAAGCAGGCACAGTGGTAATAACAGGGTGGGGCCGTCTGTTGGAATGTGTGCTCGTAACAAAGGGTCTGAACAAATTATATTTATCATATCATATCAGAGAACGGGAAACTGAAGTATCTATTGACATTTAAAGCTACCTTCTGGGGAAGGTTCTGCAGTCAGCCGCTGGCGAACGCAGCCTAGTTGGCTTTGGCCTGTCGGGTAGAAGTGGTGTTTGTCAGGAAGGAAGGAAATTGCTGGCCTTGCTTATAGTAGCATTCCCACCACCTTGGTGCCATTTCCAAGACTGTAGCAAACTTTATCTGCTTCAGGGGAATAAAGCCGCCTGCAGACACCTCCAGTAGCTACTGCCCTCAGCAGTAACTTCCTTTTTGCTTCCACAGTTTGGTGGGACTTCATGTCCAAGTGGAAAATCTGTATAGTTTTTAGTGTAACCTGTTTGGTCTCTTTAAGTTTTTTGAGGTCATCAGTGTTGAAAGATACTCTTGTGGATAAATGCCTAGTTCTGTTAGAAGCCCTGCTAAGATGCTGCTGCCTTCACTTCTGTACTACAATGAGCTCTGCAGGTTTGTAGCACACACATGAGTGGAGATTTGGGGGTTTCCACCATTTTGGATGTCCTAGTTGAAAGAGGTGAAGGCTACAAGACAGAACGATATGTTTTAATCTTCGTGTCACAAGCCAGCACAGATGAGGGTTGTACCCTCACTTGCCTTTTTTCCCCATAAACAGCTCTCCTTGCTTCTGTGAAACTGTTGCATTACATGCAGCAGTAGCATCTTTGATGTTTTGCCCCTGACTACATCCCCAGTGTAGAGATGCAGCTACAAAATCAAAGCTCCGTTTAATTGCTTGCTAAGAAGCAGTTATGCAACTGTGATTGACAGATGTCTCATCAGAGGTGGCAGCTTACAGGCGGCAGGATGACACTAGAGGTGTGTCAGATGGGTGTCAGGAGAGCAGTTTCTAGATTAAGTCAATCTGTTCTTTGATTTTTATACTTTATTTACATTGCTCTGAGTTCATACTAAGCACAGTTACTCGGTGTCTTCGTGTGTCCTGTTGCTGGTGGAGAGGAAATAATGATCACACATAAAGGTCCTCAGAAATGCAGTTTTCAGTGTCAAATGCTGGGTGGTAAAGCTAAGAGTTTTGCTGAATTATTACAGTATTTCATTCAGTAAATTAATTTTATTCCTGGGAAGGAAGCTGTTTTGTAAGGATTTCAGTAAATCAGCAGTACTTATTAAATGTAGGAACTGATCCTACTCCCACTGAATTCAATTAGAGCAGATTTGAAGCTCCAGTGTATTTTACAAACGATATTGCAGGATTTTTATGCATCTGAAAGCAAGGATGATGGTGATGTTCTACTGTAAATGTGATTTCCAGAGAATGAAACCTGACACTGGTTTGCAAACAACTTGTGAACTATTTTTGTTATCCTGAGTAAATGTATGCACTTAAATTTATTTGATGCGACTAATTGAGCATTAACATTGAAAGATGATGTAAACGTCAGTGTTTCTCTCTTTTTGTAGGACAAGGAGAGTCTACAGTGGTTTCCTTGCTTTAAACTAAATTCTTTGACAATCACAAGGCTATTTTTCTCTTCTTTGTGACTTATTTTAAGTAATGTTAAATCTACTTGTTATCCAAGAGTACCTAAGACTAACTTTGTAGTGGTTATTTGTATTACCTGGATTGTAATGTAACTGTTTAATGTAACCACATAGGATTTCATACTTTCATAAGATGAACTGGTAGATTTGCAAAATAAATTAAAAACAGAAGCCTCGTTTTGTTAGGCTTTTCTTTTTTATCACTAAGGGGTGACGAGGGCCTTTCTGTCCGAGGTTCAATAGCAGCTAAGCAGAAGGTTGTTCTCCAGCCTGGTAAAAGTTGGTGGGATATTCAGTTATCTGATTGACCATTCCTGCTATGACATCTTTGGGCCTGTCATTTTTTTGTGTTTCAAAAGTGCCCAGCAGCATCTGCAATAATTGTTACCAGCTACGTAAACAAATGGTAACAGACCTGAAATGGTTTCAGGAAGACTCATGCCTTCTCCTTGATTTCACTTTTGCAAGGTAAAAGGGAGATTGCAAATGCAGGGACCATCAGCCACAAACCTGTTTTTTCTGTTGTTGCATTTTTCACAGGATTGTACTATTCTGTATTGTAATCACATCTTTTTTTCTTTTTAAATCCTCCTCAAAACCCAGTATATTTTGGACACAACTTACCTCCTAAAAGGCAGCACAGCACTAATGTGGAGTATCTAAAGCCTTCAAGTGACCAAGTCTGTGTTGCTGTTTTTCCAGTGAGTTGCTGAGATGGCGTACAGAAATTTCCGCTCCCATGCCGAGGGCAGGATGTGGCTGCTCTCACTTCTCCATCCCTAGAGCTGGAGGAGATGTAGGTCTGACTTTACCCTTGCTCTTTGCAAGCCAGCAGTTTATTAAATTACACGGGGAGGGTACAACATCCCCTGGAGTGCTGTGCTAAGCATGCTGAGAGTGGGGAGGATGGGACCATCCCATCTCATTCCGGTGACCAGCCTCGGGTTTCCTGATCCCTTTGCAATCAATTCAGAGTATTAAACTCTGCTAGGGGATGATCCCAAGCCCCTAAGCAAGATAGTTACCTATCCCCACTGGTTAGACTGGGAAGTTGTATTTCCCATGTCAGCACCCGATACTGTGTGATAACGGGCACGTCGTGCGGCCCTGGGTGCCAGCCTGGAGTAAAAGTGCCCCTATTTAAGTTCAAACTGCAACGCCCCCTCCACCCCAAACACCAAAGATCCAGCTTGCTGAGAAGCCCTCTATAATTCAGTCAGAGGGGTTGTGCAAGTGTGAATGAAAGCAGACTTCACCCACCTTGTTTTAAAAGAATGGTTTCTGGTTGCCAGTCTCTGCACAAGGCAGATAATAGACTTAAAGCTGGATCTTGGGGATTTTCCCATGAGAATCAGCTGCTTAAAGGAAGAATTATTGGACCCATACTGCTCGGGCTAGGTCAATGTTCAGTCAGCATCTGCTTTCTATCTCCATGTTACGAGATACGCATGAATGATAACAGCTCAGTTTCTTAGAGCTCCTGTAACCTGACTCTTCATGATCCTGTCCACAGTGAACAAACTCATGGGCATGAATTCAAAGCACTTTTCCAGTTGGGTAACAACAGATCATTGAAAAGGGACCTGCATTAAGGATGATTGTACTTTAATTTTGGGTGTGCTCCTTAAAAAATAATTTTTTTTAAGGGTGTTCTTAATTTTTTTCTTAATGTTGCATCCCTCTTGTCTTGTGAGTCAAGTCTCCTGACGGAGACACGCAGTTGAGACAACACTGTGTCGTTCCACTCAGGCAAGTTACAGCTTTATCGACTTCCATTCAGCCAGGTCATTTCACACCAGCTGGGTCCCTCTCCTCTTCATTTTTTTTTATTGTACAGCAGCTCGTTCAGATGTCTCCAAATACTGCCAGGTTTTCTGCATGTGGAAGGGAGAATTGCACCATCAATCCAAAAAAAAATAATTGTTTACTAAATGTTCAAATATCAAAAAACCGTAAAAGCCGGAAAGTTACACTTTATCCTTGGTAAAGCAGTGCCTATTCTTTGGTCACGCCTGGCTGCCAACGATCATAATAATATTGAGCAATTAGGCCTTTCATTTTCATTAGGCTAATTAATTGTTTGCACAGTGCCCTGAATGTGGAATCATTTTCCTTTGGAAAGAATAAAAGGATTGGAATGGCTTTCATCCCAAGATGCTCAGAACGCATTTTATTTATTTTTATGGGCGAAAAATTCTCTCGCGCCCCAAATGCGCCCCATATACTTGAGTGCTAATGCCCGCGCTGGGCCCTTCCCGTCAGCAGAGATGCACACGGATTACACATATGTCCATCCATCTGCCGCCGTGTTCCATATGGCATCCGGGGCTGCTGCTGCATGTCGATGAGCCGGCAAAGAGTCGTGGTCGCGTGTGTGGCGCCGGGTTTGCGTGTCGGCGGCTGGCAGAGGCTGGCAGGGTGACGAATGTGTCCCCTCCGGGACGGGCTGTCCGTGGCACAGACAGCCCCCCCAGCTGTGATCGTGAGCGCTGTATCGTGATAGGACTCGGGGGACATAGCACCAGGGTGATTAAAGGCACTGAAGACTATCTATCTCAAGAGGTTTACGCTCTTAAGTAAATCAAAGGCAAACGAAACCTGGGTGAGGATTTGACATGGACAGGAATGAAATGACAGGACTAGAGGAAACGGTATGAAGTTGCAGCAGGGGAGGTTTAGGTTAGATATTAGGAAGAATTATTTTACTGAGGGGGTGGTCAGGCACTGGAACAGCCTGGCCAGGGAGGTGGTGGAGTCACAATCCCTGGAGGTATTTAAGAAACATATAGATGTGGCACTTCAGGGCATGGTCTAGTGCCTGACATTGCTGAGTGTGGTGATTGTTGTGGTGATGGGGTGTTGGTTTTTTTGGTTTGGTGTTATGTGTTGGGTTTTGTTTGGTTGGTTTTGGTTTTAGTTTTTTTTTTGGTTGGACTCTATGATCTCGAAGGTCCCTTCCAACCATGAAGATTC
The DNA here is from genome assembly GCA_025774025.1 of Xenus cinereus. Lineage (NCBI taxonomy): Eukaryota > Metazoa > Chordata > Aves > Charadriiformes > Scolopacidae > Xenus > Xenus cinereus. Next base: position 47,946,752 of record JAOXJK010000051.1, read on the forward strand.
TGCGATTCTGTGATTTCATAAAGAAGGGTGCCCAGTGGCTACAACATTACAGAGGCTATTGCTAGCTCTTTCTTATGTTTCTCCTGTTCAGTGCCTCTTTGTGCTATATATTATTAAATATATATTTCATATTAAATTGTTCCAACTGGCAGAAAGCCATTTCAGTGGAAAGTGAGGGGACTTACTCAGCTTTAAATTTAAGAGAGAGGCTGCCATCATACAAACTTCCAGTGAAGTAGTTGGAGATAACCGGAGTTCCCCTTGCCTTTCTTTCTCTCTGCCTCTGGTATAAGGCCTGTTATAGACCATCTGCAAGAGTTGAAAGGGAAAATGCTCTTCCTCTGAAGATTAGGGCACTGAGAACGTAGGGAGCATGAGAAGCCACCCAGGACATGCTCTCAGCCACAGGTGCCCACCCTGTCTTAGAAACAGCCACTGACAGAGGTGTCACATCTCCCAGGCAATCTGTTCCCTGCTAAACTATCACGACCACTGGAAAGATTTCCCTAATACCTGCCCCCAAGCATCTCTAAAGTCATCGCCCTTCTCATCCTATCTCTGCCTACTGCTGCTACATCTCAGCCCAAATCAGGGCCACCCCAAACATGCAGGAAAGAAATCGTCTGGTGACATAAAGCAGAACCGTACTTGGCTTTATGTGCCTGCCATGTTGGAAGCAGTCATTCTGTGTTCAGGCAAAACCTGCAGAATTTAGCAGAAAATTGAACTCCTTTTGTTTATATAATGCTTGGATGTCTGAGTGTTGCTCCTTGGGCTTTGGACTTTCCTGCTGTCTATCTGTGCTGGGTGTTGCAAATGTCCCTGACATTGGTGCTGGTAGCCAACAGAACCTGCCCCCAGTCATGTCTAACAAGTAAATCCAGTATTTTAGGCGCAGCGTTCTTGCGATAGCTTCGTACATGCATGTGGTAGGGCATGGAAAGCAGCCACTGCAAAGAATACGAGCATCTCCCACCATTATCTCAAGAGGTTTTCAGCATTTCACTTACTTTCCCTCCTTGGTGCCTTCGCCTCCGTTTCCTTCATGGTAAATACTCTGAGTATCTTGCCTGGCCAATGGCAGAATCCCAAGTTTTCATTTTTCTTTCTTTCTTTCTTTTTTTTTTTTTTTCTTTTGTGAGTTTTCCTCAAGCTCAGCTCTCCTAAATAATGACTAGGGAGGAGGACAAGAACAGACATGAAGGAATTTGGACAACTGTCCTCAATTAGAGGATGGGCTTGCTTTGGAAGTCCTGCGTGCATCACACTCTGTTATAGAAAGTTGGCTTTAACAGCAAATCTCTAGCAGCAGAGTGTCACTTCACTTCCATACATTACTTGAAATGTTTTATTAATTTGATGACCTCGCAGGCTCTCAGAAAAAGCCATTTATCAGTGTTTTGAGGAAAGAGAACTCCTCTGAGCTGAAGGGACTGTTTGTTGCTCAGATTTATTGCTTGGCTGACTTAATTCACCATTCAGACATGATGATTTTTAGCTGCTGGGCAGTGGCCCTTTCAATGTTGAAACTAATTAACGGCTAGAACTTTTTTAGTAAGGCTGTTTTCTTACTGTTGAGGTTTGTTGTTTGTTTTTTTTTAATCCATGGAAATAAAGTAAACCAAAATCCTTGAAACACAGGTTGCATGGATACGGTATCAGCACAGGCACAGCACCCTGTTGAATGACTTTGTGTTACAAAGAAAGTAAGGCTGACGGCTGTCCCCACTGTCAACATGACACTTACAAAGGTAAGATGAGAAAAGAAACAGCATCTGAAGAGAGAGGAAAGGAGGGATGCCAGAATCTTGACAACGCGAGAGCTCGGAGCGTACCAAGAGAGGTCTCCGATGTACAGGTCATGATCTACAGCCATCCAAGATCTGAGCTGTGGACTTGCTGGCAGGTCAAGGTCAATGACTATGCAGCTGGGGAGTCCTTGCACCTTCCTTCATCCCAGCTGCTGCTGTTGCAGCCTGTAACTCTGAAAGAGCTATTTCATAGCTCGGACAGGACTGCGGTGCCTGCTGTCAGGACCTTGTCTAAACCTTGCATGGGAGGAGAAGGAAGGTAAAGAGGGGTTGCTGGTTGTGAGGACACATCCAGCTGCAGGAAGTCAAGCTACTGGTTGTTATCTCATCAGGGAATTCTGCTCATCAAAGTATTTTCTGGGAAAAGTTCATAACCCCTGTGATATTTCATGGTGATGTCTAAAGAAGGCATAAGCAGGTCTAGAAGCTCAAGTTCTAGATAAATTCAGTGTCTGTTGTACTCGTACTCCTCCCTACAGTGTTTTTGTAAAGCACTGCTGCCCTGCTCCTCGCTCCGAGTTCGTAGGTGCGAATGAAATATAAATAACAGCTGTTAACTGAAAGCAGGGAATCCCTCGCCGGCTCCAGCAAACTCCCCATCTGTCTTTGTTCCTGACAGTTTGATTACCTTTATCATCATCTTTAAATGCAGAGCTGCAAATACCATTAGTGGTCATAAAGAACGGCAATTCTTCCTGACATGCCTCAACCACAGTGTCCTCCTCCACTGGCAGCAAGGAGCACAAGGCCAGCCGTCTCTCTCCTATGAGTTTGGGCTGGGAGTCTCAGCCCTGGATGTCAATTCACCTCCATCTGATTGTCTTCTTCCCTCCATTTCGTTTCAGATGTCTCCAGGATTTTGAGCCTTCTTCAGAAACTTCATGGTCTAGTTGCTCATCCCTAGAGCACAGGAGTATAGAGGAGCATCCCTAGGGGGTGTGATCGAGGAAAACATGTCATTCAACTTGCTCTGAATGAAGGGGAGAGCGCAGAGGACCAACTGCATCTAGGAGAGAAGAGACCTCTGCTTCTTATGAATGCTGATGGAGCTCATGTGGCCTTGCCAGATAGGGAGGAGCTCCAAAAGGATCATGATGTTTTCTGTCTGCTAGTTCTCAGGGTGAAGTAAGAGGATGGTTGGTGGAAATTTGTCATGGAGGTGGGTGTTGAATAAGAGAAAACAGATTTTGGTGGTCAGGAGAGTGCAAAATAGCATCTTAGGATCTGTTATACCGATCAGCTGCCCCATGTCTTAGCTCTCAGCCAGAGCATGTTCTAGCATCTTGTGGCCTGGAAAGGTGAGCATAGAGGTGGGACATGACGGCCATGGTGTGAGGGAGACAGTGCTGAGGGCTGAGCATGACCCCCGGGATGTAGCAGGCATGGGGCCAGTGGGGCAGACCAATTTGTTTCAATCCCTGACATTTCTCTGTGCACCAGTGAAGCCACTCCTGGGAAAGAAGCACACATCTGGTCCACGTGTGTCATCGTTTGCCAGCCATCCCTGCTGATGTCTCCCTGCCTGCGAGCACCCGCGCTTTGCTTCCCATCAAACTGTTCTTGAAGCCACGCAGCAAAGTGCTGGATGTATCCCTGCTGCCGCTCGCATCTCAGCAGCCCAGGGCTTTCGGTTTGTTTAGCTGAAAGGGAGCCTGGGTCAAGGTTTTTATGCACCAAGCCAAATCCAAACAGCAAGAACGTGCAGGTGAGCTCAGGGCCAGGATTTGGGCTGACAGTAGCACTGGCAGGAGGGGCAGTGCCACGCCAGGGACCAGGGCAACGTGGGCAGTGAAGGGGGATGCTGGTGGTGGACAGGATGGGAAGCCGTGGGGTCCCTCTCGTGCAGCTCCAGCTGGTTGCTGGGGGGGTGGTGGGGAGGACATCACAGCCAGGCAGCAGTTCCCAAGGCAGGGCTGGGAAGGAGCTCCTCACCTGGAGCATCGCTCAAGCCCCGAGGCGTCTCCGGTACCACTAGAGGCAGCTCTTGTTTTGAGCATGGAGAAAGCAGCCGGGCGCTCGCAGGCACCGAGCTGCAGCCCAGGGACTGTGCTGCGGGCAGAAGGGATGGAGCTGCTCCTGCCTGCCCTGAGAAACGACCCTTCCTCTGCTGATGACCCCCTGACCCTCACCACAGCCCACCGGGGATCTGACAGCCCATTCAGCAGCGGGCTTTCTTCATGGTGGCAAAGCCTGGATGGGCAAGGAGACACCCGGTAGTGTGCCAGCCAGCCTGAACCCAGGCAAGAAAGGATTGTAGGGGACATGGAAGGCTCAGGGGGGCTGAAGCCTGGCACCTGGGAGCAGTGATGTCTGAGAGAGGTGGCTGGAGTGAGACCCCTCCTGTCCTGTCCGTACCAAGAGTAATTCCCCACCACCAGCATCCCGTGGCGGGAGGGTGAGAGATAAAAGCCGACAAAGAACAGATTTGGTTTGTCCTTCTTTCTTTGTAGATTAACAGATCCAGCTCTGACTGAGGGATTTAGCGATTACAGCGACTTAATTGCACGGGGGAAACATTTCCCAGCAATTATTCATGTGCCTGGCTTGGCTTGCTGGGTGTTTCCTCGCGCATCGTGAGCGGCAGGGACAGCCCTCGCGTGTCACAGCCTGGGTGTGCCTGGGTGGCACACTCACTGCTGCACTCACGCCCTGACCAGGCCTTCAGGACAAGCCCTGCATCCTTCAGGATGCTGCCTGCAGTTGTGCTCCTGCCCGCTGCATGCCCAGGGGAGCCCCCGCAGAGGCCGGATCCACTCGCCCACCCTCCGCTTGGCACAGGCAAGGCGGGCAGCGCAGGCAGCCAGGCAAGTCCTCGGTGGCCGAGGAGGTCCTCGGCAGCCACCCACCCCTGTCTGCTGCACCAGGGGCTCAGCCTGGGTGATTTCCAGCATTGCTCTTTTCATTTCAGTGCAGCAGGAGAGGAGGCTTACGGTCGCCTTAAAGGAATAAACGATGCATAAAAATATTTGATCAATTAAGCCGAACGATTTGGCAAGTGCAGACTCCCGCTGTACCCATCCTCCTCACAATTGCCTCATTATCCAGCCCTAAATCAAGCTGTCACAGCTTTTTTTGGCTTGGGGGAGAGAGAGAGGGAGGAGAGTAGAGGAAAGGAGGGAGTTGCTTTCCAGCTTTCACCTCCAAAACAGAAAACCCTCTCCCTGCGAGGGGAGCAGGGCAGTGAGTCACCAAGAGCATCCTTCCCCCCCCTCGCCTTCCCCCGCCACCCCCTCGCCGCTCGCTCACGGTCTGCCTGCGCTGCCGCTCCTCGTTAATTTGATGGTGGAGCAGGGAGCGGAGATGCGATGGCAGTGGCCAGAACCAGGGCTGTGTTAGCCGGCGTGGGCTGGTGTGGAGGCTGGGGGGCTCCACCTCGGCTCTGCCCGGCACCGGGGGTGCCTTTTTGGTGCCATCCCAAAAGCCACTGGCTCAGTCACCTGCTGTTGCTGGGAAGCATCCCGGGAAGAGGACACATGTCTCATCAGCAGGACAGGAAGGTGGTCCGGGGAGAGTGTCTCTACTCTCCTCAGGTGCCAAAATGAAGTGAGCTGAGATCCTGCTTACTTCTGTCCATGCCATGTGTGGCAAATGTCTGGAGATCCTCCTCCTCCATTAGCTGTGACAATGGGGCCCTGGAGCCACATACCAATGGGTCCCTTGCACTGTGGTGTCAGATCAGCCTCTTTTCACTAGGAAACCATGAGGGGGTTGCACCAAAAGGCTCTTGATATGAACAGATCCCAGAGGGTCTCTCTGTGTGTGTGTGAGCCCCAGACACCAGATATGGAGTCTTTCACTGTTCAGTAGTCAAGAGAGAAGCAAAATCTGTCTCTCTGGGAGCCTCAGTGTTTCACAGGCCCTGGAGAAATTGCCTGAGGAGCTGTTTCTTGCATCCTCAGGATAATGGAGCATCCCTTGCCCTGCAGCAGGGAATCCCCTCTCAGAAAGGGACCCCTTCACCCTCTGCCCTCCCTCGGCTGCACCCTGGATGCTATGCCAGACCTGTCTGACTCTCCGAATAACAAGTCTGCTAAATGAATTTAGAGCCAGACCCATCGATTCACTCTGCTGGGAGAGTGAAACAGCTGCAAACTCATCTGTTCATGGGAGCAGAGCCAGGCAGGCAGAGCATCCCCATTATGCTGGTCTCTTCTGCAGCAGAGACAGCCCAAACTACACCCTTCCACCCAAGAAAACCTTCAACCCAAAAAGAAAGAGAGGGGATCATGTGTATAAACACAGACACTTGCATACAAAATTGTTCCAGCTGGATTTTACCAAAAATGTATGTTTTTTCCTGCTGGCACCACCCCACCAGCCAGGGCAGGGCAGGGATGCTGGCTGGGACCTTGCTGCCCCCCAGGACCTGCTGTGCTGCTGGGGCCACCAGCAGATCGACTCACTGCTGGGTCACTGATGCTGGAGTGACAGCTTGCATGGGTGGCGTGTTCAATCTACACTGTTTAGTTTCTGTGCCTTTTTAACGCTGTCAAAACATGAGACGCTCCCGCTGCTTTCTCAGCCTTGCTAATTGGCTGCAAAGATCAGATTTCTGTTCTAATTTCAACTACTTTTGAACTTCGGACTTGTCTTTAAAATCCAGTTCCTACGAGGTTTTTCTACCCCCACGCCCTTCGAAGCATGGCTCTGCTCCAGCTTGCAGAGCTGTGAAGCAGCAGAAGCAGCGACTTGCTCCCGCAGCCCTCCTTGGAGGACCGAGGGCAGGTCACACACCCCAAAGGGATCCCACAAGGGGTTTTCTGCTCCTGTGCTGGTTGCCCTGGCTCCCCCTGCCTCTGGGACCTCTGGAAATAGAGGACTGGAGAACCCATGCCAACTTACCTTCTGGAACCTGTGAGCGAAACACCCTCTTGGGAAGCATCTCTTGGGCTGAACCTCCAGCTGTGGTATCTCCAGCCTCTCCCACTCCACCCTCATTGTATTCCCCTCTCCCTACTCCAGTGACTCTTGATTCCCACTAATGAGCCTCCTTGATCACATGGGTGCAGGATAACGCCGTGTGTTGGGTGCTGAGTGAAGCACCTGCATGAGTCACAGCAATAACTGCGCTCTCTGACTGTCCTCCACCCACACCCCAGCTCAGTCACCTCTGCAATTCAGGTTTTTTCAGTCTGTTTTCCAGCTCTGCTGAAGCCAGTAACAGCCTGATCCGCACAGCAAGACTGAAGCCTTCCTGACGGTGCATGCCTGGCAGGCTCTGGTTTTCCTTAGATGAAGCCAAACGGGAGCTCTGGAAGATCCTGACTAATCCAGCAGCAGCCAGAGAAGGGCTGGTGAGCTGGGACATCTCCAGGCTCAAACTGAGATCTCCTCCAGGGAGACTGGGAAAACCACATTACAAAACTGGCCCAGGCCCAGGCTATTGGCAGAAGCGATGCAAGGAGGAATGGGGGAGCTGGGCAAAGCCCCCTGACCCCTCTCTGGTCACCCCTGAGCCTGCACTAATGAAAACCCAGGTGATGTCCATGTGTGCAATGCCAGGAGGATGAGTCCACAAGGATGGCACCAGCACTAACACACACATCACAACCGAAGCACTTGCCAAGAGCCTGTTGCTCAGGAAAACAGCCTGAGACTTGCGAGGAGCTACTTGCCAGAGCAGAAAAAATTCATCTCCAGCACATCAGATGTGTTTCAGGTCCTGCTGAGCTGTAAAGAGGCTGGCCAAGAGTCCTCAATGGGTGCAGGTGGGCTCAGCTCCATTAGCCACCATTAACTAGACAAAATTATTTTCTTTAACTCAAGAAATCTGGATTTTGGACTAAAAAAATGATCTGTACGGCACAAAAACCACCTGAACACGTTCTTAGATCTCCTCTTGCAAATGCACTGACCATCGTGAGCCACAAAGCCAACCTGCTGCTGGGCAGGAGACATGGCCGGAGGCAGCCGTGGCGGGATCCAGTGCTGGAGGTTGCTGGGCGCAGGGGAGGAGAACCTGGATTTGCATGAAGAATCAAGGCAAAAGCACACTCAGTGGGAGCAGTTGGAGCAACGATTCCAGGTTTCTACATTACCCAAGAATTTCAGATCACAGATGGAAATATCCAAGAGAGGCATCCTGTAAATCACACAGTCTGTGGTTTTTCCCTTTTTCCCTGCTGCGTTATGATGGAAAATTGCAGCCGGCATTTCCAAAAGCCATGAAATGCCGTGCAGGCCCTGGCAAGTTCACATCCAGCTGAAGCAAGCTCCACTCCAGCTTCCTCCTCGCCTTTCTAAAGGTCACCGAACCCAACAGCTGCATTTTGCTGGGTGTAATTTGCACCTTTCCCCCGGCTCATTCGGCTGCTCTGACTCCTTTCGCACCAGCGCTGATTCAGCGTTGTTCTCATGCCAGCCTTGCACCCCCTGAACACACCTGCAGCCAGTGGATTTCTGATAGGAAACACGGAAAAGAGCATGGGCAGCAGCTGAGAGAGAAACAAAATGGGATTTTTTTTATACGAATATCCAGTAAAAAGAGAAAGGACAGGGACTTTGCTAAAAGTTACCGTGCTGTACCCAGCAAGAGAAGATGCTTGGGCTCAGAAGATCTTCTCTGCTGCTGCCTCCCTCCGTGGCCAGGAGAAAACATGGCAAGCGCTGTGGCAGAGACACCCGGTAGCACTTGGGGTCGCGGTTCTGCCTTCAACACCACTCAGTTCTCCGTCCCCGCTCAGTCTCAGCACCGCAGTGGCAAATTGTCACCGTCCTTTCCCCAGTGCTGCCCTCGCACCCCTCTGGGCTGCCTCAGTTTACCTGCAGGGCACGGGGTGAGCATCGTGCCATCGACCGGGAGCAGCAGCATCTTCATTCTGCAGCCCAGGACACGCTGGGGTCCAGGATGCAGCCCCTTGATTACGCTGGAGCTATGCTAATGGCTTTCTATTTTAATTACATGGAAGTCTAAACGGGCTGCAGGGTCTGGCTAATTCTGCGCAGCACAGAGGCCTCTGCATCACCCGGCAGCTTATTTTTTTTGCATAATAAAGGTAAAGCGACACTGGGGACATGTCTTTTACGGTCCGACGTCAGCCGCCTGCAGGTCCGGAGAGCTGCGAGCGGGAGGGGAGAGGGAGGGAAGGCAGGCAAAATAAACAGATAAATCCCTGGAACATATGGCTTGTGCTCGGTATCTTTACGCATGAGGCACCCCACTTAATAAAAGTTTAGGATGGAAAAGCCAAATAAAATTGATAATCTGCCCAGGGAGGGTGATTCAGATGAAGTAAGCACATTACAAGGGGGTGACTGATTTACAGTTTTCTTCTATTTGCAGTTTTATGACTATTACAGTTATTCTTGTGAATATAATTCATTACCATGCTATTATTCCCAGAAGTGAAAATCAAAGGTTTATCAGCCGACACTGGCAAGCATGAAATACTGCCCCAACGCGCAGCTCCACACGGGAATCAAAGCTCCAAACCAACCAAGGAGACAGGAGCCGAGCACTCCCCTCTCCCCGTCCCCAGGCCCCCTCCCGAGATGAGGGCAGGGGAAGGCAGCCGAGGGCAGCAGCATCCCCCAGCCGGGCAGGGAGGAGGCGATGAACCATACAGGCATTCACACAACCTGGATCTCATCCTCCAGGAAATGACGGGCGCAGGATTGGGAAAGTGGTTGTGTTATTTGTAACACGGGCGTGCGTGCTGGCGGGCGGCCCTGGGGCGGGCGCAGGCAGCGGGGAGCTATAGGAGCCGGGTACCAAAGCGGGGGTCAGGCACTCAGTCCAGCTCCCAGTTTGGGCACAGCATCTCGTGACGCTGTGGGGTGCTGGTGAGACAGGGTGACGGGCTTCAAACCAAGAGAACGTGACCTGGAGCCAGAAAGAATTAGTTCAGGGAGGGTTTGTTTTTGACTAACAGCTATAGCTGGCAGAAAGGGACTAAACCAAGGTTTTATCCAACCCAAAAAGCAGTGAAAAGAGGACTGAAACGTTATTGGGGTTGCTGCTCGGTGGGTACCTGATCTTACAGCCCACATTTAACACAAGAGCCAACCCTCCTGTGGCAAGGTTTCTCTGGCAGCAGCTGAAGCCCAGCGCCAGCCAGCCGCTGGTGCAGCCCCATGGCTCAGCCCTCCCCGGCAGCACCCTGTGAGCTTTCAGGCTTTGTCAATCCTTCAATCCAGCCTCAGCTGTCAAAAACAAGACAAATCTCTTCCAGCCTCCCTTTGCTCCCCTTTTCAACAAGTTTTTGTCTGAAGAGCCACCCTTTGCTTTCCCCTGTTTGGCTCCAGGATGGATCCTCATCCCAAAGGCTTCTTTGCAGAACTCCAGATAATTCTGCTCCAATGCTGATAGATATCATGTAGCTCTGGATTAAAAAAAAAGAACTCCAGAAACTAATAGCAAAGACAGTGCTGGACAGCCCAGGGACTCTGCAATAAACCCCTGTGCTGCTCAAGGGTGGATGAGGAGAGGAGAGGAGAGGAGAGGGAGAGGAGAGGAGATGGAGCCCAACATCAGCATGTCTGGGCCAGACCAAGGACTCCTTCAGTCCAACATCCCAGTGCTGGTCCTGTCCAAGAGGGGGTGTGAGGGAGAAAGCAGGATGGATCAGGCAGACTCGTGGGACACTTCCCTGGCATCCACCCATCTGGGTCCCAGAGCTTGTCTTGGTGCTTAATAGCTCTTGATGGATTTTTTTTCTTCCTAGAATTTGTCTAATCACTTTCTGAAGCCTGGCAAATTTTTAGCATTTGCAGTCATCATCTGGTAATAAGGCTCCTGCTGAAGGGCGTGCTGCGGGAGGAGGTTTGTGTGCTTTCAAAGCCTCAGTCCACGGTCCCGGGATCTAAGGCACATATGAGGATGGGAAACACAAACGCAGAGGCAAAGAGTTTATTCCTCATCACTACAAAGTGTCACAGTGGGAGCAGAGTTTCCAAAGTCTCAGTCATTTAAAAGGAAATAAAACTGTCACCAGCTGCATTGTCAGAGTCTGTCCTCAGCCCTCTGCTCTCTCCAGGGCCCTAGAAATGGCATATCCCAGAGCAGCTGAAAACAAGCCATCAGGATGAGCTGCAATTACCATTTAACAGCTTTAGATCAGGAAAAGAACCCCAAACCCACATTTAAACAAATGTGCCCATTGCACTGGAGTGAGCTGAGCCTCTGTCCGCGTTCAAAGTGAAGCACATGTCAAGTGCTCTGTTGAGAAGGGGCAGTTTGGTGAAGCCAAGAGCTGTGACGGAGAGATGTGACCAGACCAGCAAAGGCTCAGCCTAGTGACAGCCCCTCCTGCAGCCCCTTGGACCAGCAGCACCAGCTCAGGCCACTTGTCCCCCTGCCACCACCATGGCCAGGCACCAGGCTGGGGCTGTCCTCAGCTTCCCCAGTGCCACCAGCACAGCGGCTTCCAGCCAGCGTTTTGTTCAGCAAGCAGCTCCAACTGGACATACGCAAAATAAATCCCATTAAGCTGCAAACGGCATGAAGTAAAGGCAAATCAGCTGCAGCAATAACCGTGTACTTTCCCTGCCAGCGGCTGGGGACAGGGTGCAGTGGGGCCCCAAAAGTGCCCAGTGAGGACATAGCTCCAGACTGAGCTAATGGCACGTGTGCGGCCGAGAGACTTCAGCATCACGGTTAATTGTGATGAGCAATAAAATTCCAGCTGGGGATGAAAGTCCCAGCGCCTGCCAATTAGTCCTGGCATCCTGAAGACGGACCGTAACGGGATTATTGAACTGGTCCTGTTATGCACTAAAGTGTTCGGGGAACCTCGGCGCTGTGCTGCTGCCGAGCCGGTGAGAGGGATGCACACACCAGCACACGCCGGGAAGGGCTGCCCCTGGAGCTGGGGTGGGAACCAGCCACCCGCCTGCCCTTCCCACAAAAAATAAGCACCTTTTTCCATTCCCTGGCTAAAGCACTCATCATGCCAAAGGTGTTTGAGTCAACAAACAAGCGGTAAAGCTGGGCAGTGACCAAGATTTTACTGTTTTAAGATAAAAATGGATTCCGTTTTCTCTCTTGAAAGACACACCCAAACAAGCTGCATCGTCCCCCAGCTGAGAATATTTAAAAGGCAGTGCTGATGCAAGTAGCTGTTTCCTTGGCCATCTTACCATAATGGCAGGTATTTGTGATCTGGAGCATTTTCCTTGGCAGCCTTGAGGAGATTTTGTGTTTATAACACGGCAATTAAGGAGGGGAGGATGGGCTCAGCCTGCCAAGGGAGCCGCTGCTCTCTCCAGCTCACGGGTGACATTTGGAGCCGGCGGGCTCACCACGACAGATGATGGAGGGAACATCCTGCAGACACCTCCTCTCAGCTGCTGCTGAAGATACGTGACCCTCTGGCTCTGCTTGCTGCAGACGTTGTTGGAGGGATCTCTCTTTGATGGGGAGAGACCAAAACTGCTACTCAGATGACAGCAATGCTGGCAAACCCCAGCTACAAAAAGGTGCAGATATTTGTGTTGTGGGTGCTGCACCCTCACCTCTCCTGGTGACCCCCAGGTGGGTCCCCTGGCAGTCAGCAGGGACCACATCTGGGTGTGTGCCCCCACCATAGCCCACGCAGTGCTGTCCTCGACCCTTCCTGGAGCTCTGAAGCCACTAATCACCCCAGAGAGCCCCTGGTCCAGTCTGGAGCTGAGATCTCCTGCATTGTCATACAGTGCCCACTGCCCTGTCCCCCTCGGTGCCCATCACTCTCTCCTTCTGCCTGAACAGCCAAAATATGGCTTCATTTTGCACTCTGGACTTGGCCTTAGACATAAAGTAATGCTGTGCTGAGAGAGGTCATCTCCAGCTCATGTCTCACTCCAAAACTTCTCCTCTGCTGGTGCGGGGACCTGGCCATCAAAGGACTCTTCTGACTCCTCCATAGAGGGACTTGGGAGCTTTGAGGAGCCCAGGAAAGCCAGGGACAGTGTCTGCCCCAGGGGAGGAGTGCAGCCACAGCAGGTTTGCAGGCAGATAACAGAATTGAATCAGACGCCATTTATTAGGCAATAAAGGGGCAGACTAAGCGGAAAATGAGTGAGGTGGGAGAGGATGGGTTCTAGTCTGTGTCTGCAGGAAGCATTAGCAGAACATGGTTTACGGGAATGAAAAGCCATTTGATTATTAGTGCCCGTGGCTGCAGGAGAGGAAATGCTGCTGCTTTTTCCCCTGCTCAGCGCAGTGCGGAGCCAGAACTCGTCCGGCCGTGGCCGAGGGATGCAGCAAGGTGGAGGAGCTCAGCCACCATAGCCAAGGCTGTGCCATGACCCAGGGGAAGGTCAGCAAAGGTCCTGCTGCCAGAGGAAGCCTTCCCTTCCCACACTGGGCTGCAGCCAGTCACTCCCATAGAAGCATTAAGGACTGAATTTTATCTCCAATCCATAAGGAGCTTCACTTTTCTGCCTCGAGCCCAGTACGAGGTGCTTTGAGGTGGGGATTCATTTCACCTTTATCATCCCAGGCAGATGCCCCAGGCTCCTGGGAAGGCTCAACCAAGATGACGTGCACATCTCAGAGCCCAGGGAGATGCAGGGAAATGCCTTGGGAGCCATCTGTGACCTGCTGTGACCTGCCCTGCTGTCCCTGTGAGGCCAAGCGAAGCTGACAGCCCGCAGCCACGGTCTGAACTGACTCTGAATCCATCGTTTCCACTGCATTAATTTCTACTTATTATTGATCACCTTGTAACACACTAGGACTGTGCTGCGCTCCACCAGCTGTGAGTTATGAACCCATCAATATTTGGCCGTGGAAAATGGTGTGCCTTTAGGAGCCACCCTCCCCTCTTGGAGAGGAGAGCCGATTTCCCACTACTGGGATCCAGACCTACATGCTGGAGCCACTTCTCAGCCCACATTTGTGTCCCAGCACCCCTCCCACACCAGCAGCACCCCAGCCATGTGAGCACCTTTGGGAGACCCCGAGCTTTTTCTAGAAGAGGACTAAAAAGCACACAAAAACTTCCGGAGCTCCTTTTGTAGATTGGTGCTGTGGCCTCCTCCTGAGGACATAGTTGAGTTATTTAATCTGCAAATTGTCCCGAAGTCCCCAAGACAGGAGAAAGCTCCAGCCAGACAGAGGCAGGAGCAGGAGTTTTGCTGGGAGCAATGACTGCAAGGTAAGGGCGTAATGAGCTATGAACAAGTGCCAGACTGGTCACGATGAGCATCCAGATGAAACCCACTGCTCAATTATCCCGTGGGTGAAGCAGGGGTTGATGACACGTGGGATCACCCCACAGACTTCCCCTTGGCACCGTGTACCTGCCTCTAGCCCTGCTCACCCATCTCAACACCCTGTGTGGTCTCCCCAATAGTCTCAGTGGACCCATTGGCTTGAGAGGGGTGATCAGTTTATTTACAAGAGCTGACATGTCTTCAGATGACCTGCCAAAAGCTGAGACACAAGGGAGGGGACAAGAAGGGCTGGCTCTCCTTGCTCTGGGACAGGGACACCCCTCTAACTCTGGTCCTCCTAGCAGAGCTCACACCCAGCTCAGCTGCTGGTCTATCCCCAGGCCAAACTGCTCTTGCCTCGAGCATCTCCTCACCTCAGGACACCTCAGCTTATCCTCCAAGAGAGCAGAAACCCCCCTGAGTGAGATGCCATGCTGATGGCACAGCCACACACACCAGCTTCCTATAGGATATATTAATATTTTTTGTTGTAGGTTGTTTATGAGCTGCAGTCTCACAAATGCTAGTTTCTTGCCTTTGTCAAAAAGCAGAGCAGCTCTACATATGCATTAAATCCCAGCACATGCAATTTGTCTCAAACGACCTGAACTTCTTGTTCTGGTGTATTATCTACCAGCATCCACCCTGGGAGGCATTACAAAGCATTTCTCTGTGCGGTGCCTCAGTTCATCAGAGCCTTGGTGTTTTAGATCATATTTCCTCAATAACATATAAGCTGTTGGAAAAAAAAAAAGAGCAAACACGCTGCAAAAATGAGAGGGAGCCTGCGAGCACATATGGAGAAAAAGCAAAGCAAGTTTTGGGTTTCCCATCCACGCTCTCTGGAGTGTCCCATTAAATTTGCAAACTGACTGGAGGCAGAATGATCCAAAGCCCAGCTGTTTCGCAGCCATGCAGCGGGAATTGCTCTCAGCCCCACGCTGCAGTTTGTCAAACGACTTTTTTTGTCTTTACAGGCTCTTAATTAGCCCCCTTGTTGTTCACCAAAACTGTCTTTGGTTTTGCAGCCTGCATGTTGGGATGCGGCGACCCTGGGTGAGGTATTCCAGCATCCCGAATAATGCTGCCCTATTCCCAGAGGACCGTTCCAGTTCCTTGTATAACCTCTCTGGAAATACACAGTGGCACTTCCCTCTGCCCCTCCCAATATTTTTTCCAAATCATTTGATTCTAAGAAACTTAGAAACAGGCTTAATTCCTTCCTTTTTGGTTCCATTGCTGCAAAGCACCGATGCTATAAACAAATGGCAACAGCCTCAAACCTCTGGGCGGAGGCTCCTCCTTGGGGGTGAACCCCTCCCGAGCCAGGCTGCTCCTCAGGGCTGAAATGCTGCTCCCCCAAGAGAGTGTGGGACACTCAGAGAGTTCCATGGGGGCTCGGAAGGGGCTGCGTTGTCCCTCATCCCCTGCCAGCCTGTGCAAGACCGGGGGCTGTGATGTCCCCTTCCCGCCGCCCTCCAGCCAGGGAGGGAAAGCGCAGGGATGATGCAGGACCTGAGGCATCACGGGGCTCCTAAGTGACTCAGAGGAGGAGCAGCCAAACAGCGTTCCCTTTATTGATTTATTTATAGAGAATGAGATATTAATGCAAGACCTGTTGTTTGAACTGGTTTCTTCTCCCCGTGCCGAGAGAGAGGAGCCCTGCTGTGTCGGGGGGTGTGCGTGCAGGCGTGAGCAGAGTGCTAATCCCTGCCCCGTCCCCTCCTCGCTCCATCTGTTCCTTTGGATGATTTGCTTCGACTTCTCAACTTCCTATTCCCTTTCCCCACTCTGAGCAGGGAGAGGCTGGCAATTAAAATATTAGCAGGGGGGAAACATTTCATAATGCACATGATTATTTCTTTAGCCCAAGGAATTTTAATTAGCTGAAAATAGAGAACGAGTTTTGCAGGTCAGACCCTGCAGCCTGGCTGTGACACCTCGCTGGCTGCCTTCTCCTGACTGCAGTGTACCTCAGATGGTCTGTTGTTGTGTGGCCAGAGCTCGTGCCTCCAGATTTTCCTCCAGCTTTATTATTATTTTTATGCCCTAAGTTTTATAATATACAGGCTTTACAGCACGGTGTTTTTTGTGATGGGTTTTTATCTTGGTTTTGGTTTTTGCTCAGTAACATAACGAGACGATGGGATTTATAGGCAGCTCTGGGTTTTCTGTTACAGCTTTTCTTAGCAAGATCATCACTTTTGTCACTACCCTTGCTGGCCTTTCTCTCTGGCTTTGGTGGTCCCCAAGAGACTCAGCCCACATTAGTCTCCAGCTGTTGTTCAAGCAACCCAAGCAGTGATCACACAGGAGCTGCTGTAGCTAAATAAAAGTTTCAAAAACAGCAGGGTTTTAGAAGTCTTCTGAGGTGCTTCTGCTGTCATCCATTAACACTGACTTGGGCAAAGCTCTGCTTAAGGGAGACGACGGCAAAAAGCATCCTCGGTTGGAAGGCTAAGGGCTAGCACAGCAGCCTTGAATGACCGGCAAGGGACTGAGAAAGCAGCTGAGAGCTGCAGCAAAGGCAGAAGCTATAAACTGGCAAAAGGATAAAAAGAACCAGGGTGTTATTCCTTAATGATGCCAAACTCAGGACCCAGGTGTGGAAGGTGTGAGCCAGCTCCAGCATGTGCCTGAGCTGCTCCTGGAGGAGCTGCCCCAAGGCCAAGGAAGCAAGAGCTGTGCCTGGCCATGAATTTGGGGCTGTGATTTTGGGGGCAGTGGCCGTGAAGGCTGAGGGATCCCCAGAGGCCAGCAGAGATGAACCTTCCTGCAGTTTTGTGATAAAGGGAGAGCAAAGAGCATCTTTCAGCTGAGATTGCAGTGAGAATTTGAGAAATCCCTCTCCGGGCAGCCAGCAGCTTTGCAGGCTGATTCTCAATCCTGCCCCATCTCAGAAGCCGGGCTCTCAAAACACAGCATCAGCTGAGTTTTAGCTTAAGTGGGCTAATGAGATTCACTCTAAAAAACCCCGCCAGCCCACCCACCCACCAGCAAGAGTGTGAGGATAAAGATCCAGAAAAAAAATCTTCTCCCCCTTGATTTTGTGGAGTTAACACTTGAGTTTGGTGATTTTCTTTAGCCAGAGCCCCGGAGCGGGCACTGAAGGGCAAAGGGATGCCAGTGCCACAGACCTGCTCCTTCAGCATTTCTCAAAGAAGTACAGGGGCCAATAGCTCTCTTTTCACACCCTCACCTCTGACAATTTGCAGAGGCGAGGACATTTCAATGCTTTCTCATACACTTTGCAAATATTGCCCCACACGTTTGGCAAAATACTGGAATTTTTTCCCCTCAAAAGTAAAATCCCAGTTGCAATGTCATCCATGACAGCGCTAAGGCAAGTGCAGGGACCGGAGGTGTCCCTTACAAGGTTGTGTTGCCTAGAGCTGTGTTTTAGCTTAGCAATTACAAGATGAATATCTTGTAAGTCCTTCCCTGGAAGAGACGATGGAGGAATCCCTGGGGGCTTTACACAAGGGACACAGCCCCCGCAGCAGGCAGCCTGCGGGCACGGCCGACCCCATATAGGATGGGGTGGCTTTGCCCAACCTTCTCATGGTCTTCCCTGAGCTCTGCTCTATCCAGTGCCACTTCTTGCACCAACAATCCCCCCTCCTTGCCACTCAAAATAAAATAAAGAAAGGAGGAATTTCTAGAGAATGGGCATAGGAAGCCTTTCCTGTAGCAGGAGCTCTCCTCTCCTCCTCCCCGCAGCAGTCAGGGCACGGCAGGGCTCAAGCTGCCCTCCAGCAAGATGAGAAATGGCTCATTGGGCGGTCTAAATATTTCAGCCACGTCTCTCCCATGTTTAAGTGCCCTGTCCGCTCCTGCAGACTCACCACTAATTCCCCGGGGTCCTGTGCAGAAGCAAAGCCAAGCCCCCATCCCTGAAGACAAGGCAGTCAAATTGTCCCCAGTTTTCAAGTAAAAAAAAAAAAAAAAAAAAAAAAAAAGTGCGTTTGTTCATGGTTTACATGCTCTTGAAGCCCTGCTGGGCTGGCTGGGAATCGCTTGTCTCTGCACATGGCTGTGGCCAAGCTGCGACAAACCGAAGTGAAGACAAGCCAGGATGAAGTGACCAGCGGAGCAGCACCTTGCTCTGAAGCCAGCCCCGGAGGCACAGCCAAGGTGGTGTGTTCAGACCCTTGATCTGTGCCTCACCAGAGAGCTGGACCTTTGGGGAGATTATAGACCCAGGTCTCCAGGGATGGTCACCACGGGCTCTTGAGGCCATCCATCACTGCAAGCTATTTGGGCTGGCAGCAGGGCAAAGCATCACGCACACACTGACCTCTGGGGCTTCTCGGTGGCCAAGGGCTGTTAGAAAGCACTGCAGAGACACACACGTGGCCATAGTGGGCTGGAGACACTGGCCCATGGTCTCTGGGCAAGGGTAAAAATAAAAGGGCTCAGTGTGGAGCAGGGGAGATTGAGGGATGGTGCTGGGATGTGTGTCTCAGCTCCAAGGGAGGAGAAGACAGAGGGGGATAAGAGCAGGGGAGACAAATGTTGACCAGAAATGGCATTGGTAGAGCTCGTCCTGTCCCAGAGCTGAGAGGGGTGATCTCTAGTGATCCCTTCCTATGAAATCTGCCTGTGGAAAATAAAAATAACGATACTTACCAAAGATTCACAGGTGACATATAACCTACATCAACAACGCATTATCACTGCATTAGTAAAGCCTCCCACCCTGGAATTACAACCAGCCAGGTCAACAAGACATTATCCTATTATATTTGGGAACAAGATGAGACATCTCTTACGGTTTCCCTGCAGGGAACAAAGCAAAATAGGGCTGGTTTCTTTGTCAGAGCCACAGAAAATGTCAAAGGAGGAGGGAGCCGGGCTTTGCTGGCACTGGGTGACGCGAGGCAGCAGAGAGGGATACTGATGGAGCACAGCCGAGGCCATCTCCTCCCTGCGCCAGGCATCTGCAGGACACAGCTGCTGCAGGACAAAAGCCAGGCTGGGCTGGTGTGATGCAACCCAAACCCAATCTGTTTACAGGGAGAAATTACATGAAAATGACATTTGCATCTTTAGAAGAGAGTGTACTCGATCGGGGGAGTTAGCAGAGAGATGAGATGCTCAAAGGGGTACTTGCTATCAGCAATCAAAAAAAAAAAAAAAGGTGGCAAGCAAAAAAAAAAAGGAGGGGCAAGGAGGTGGGATAGAAG
>JAOXJK010000051.1:47969486-47991681 GCA_025774025.1 Xenus cinereus
AGGCCAGGCTGGATGGGGCTTTGAGCAACCTGGTCTAGTGGGAGGTGTCCCTGCCCGTGGCAGGGGGGTTGGAACTCAGTGATCTTTAAGGTTCCTTCCAACTCTAACCATTCTATGATTCTATGTTCCTCACTGGGCTGATTTTATGACATCTCAGCAGCCAGTTCCTGCAGTGTCCAGATGGGACCCCAAATCCAAATCTGAGTCCTGCTTCACCCAAGCGTGCTTGTATGTGTGTGTGTGTGTGTGTGCTGGGCAGCAGGCAGGCTGTGCAGGCAGCTGGCTCGGGGCGAGCTGCAGCCAGCTTCCAGCAGTGAATTTGCTCACAAGTCATATTTTGTGAAATTGCTAATTCCCACCAGCCTTGTGGTGTTTGCTGCCTTCCTCCAGCGGTGGTTATCCCCAGCTCGTGGCTTTTATTCAGAACGGGAGCACATTTCTAGATTTCACGCTTGCAAATGCCTGGAAATCATGATAGAAACAAACCCAAAAGCTCAGAAACCTGAAGGCAAATACTGAGATCACAGAAAACGTGATAAAAACATAGAAACTCATGATCAGTTTGGTTTGGGTCTGAGAGCGGAGACGAGATGCTCTGCTTCACTTCCTCAGGGCAACCCTGGGCCATCTCCCCCCTGGTGACTGTGGATGCTGCTTTGGAGAGTCCAGCCCCATGAGCAACTCTGTTCCCAAAAAAGCTTAATCCCACACAGGTCTTCCCTCTCCTGACTTCCCAAAGGGCTGTTTTAGCACCAACATAAGGACTCTGTACAGGTACAAATGTCTCCAGCTGAAGGTACAGGGACCTTAATTCACTTTTTTTTTCTCTTTTAATCTGTACACAGGGAAATATCCCAGAGGCAGGACCAGCTTCTGCTGGGATCTCTTCCTCAGTCTCGACTTTTATTCCTAAACTGACTCCTGCAATTCTCCTGGCATGGCATTTTCTGCTGCCAATTACTCAGTGCAGGGCTCGCAGATCGCAGCCCATCTAATGAGCAAAGGCTGTTCCCCCGCGCCGGCGATGAAGGGCAAGGGGAGGGAGAGCAAAAGGGCTGGCGAGCTGTGCAAGCACCCACTGTGGCAGAGAGGGAGGTTCAAAGCAGCGATAACTCATTGCCTGGAGATTTCTTCCCCTCTCATCATCGAGGGGGGAGGCGGACGTAAGCCCCCGCTCAGCAGATGGGGTGGAAACGGCCGTTTCAAAGACAGAGAGTCTGGCAGTGAGCCCCGAAACCAGCCCCAGGGCAATGACCAGGGGGGAGCAAGGGCTTCATGAGCAATCAGCTCTGGCTCGCCGGGTCGGTTCAAGTGGGACCCATACGCCACACCACCACAGCCTCAAAACTTGCTTTCTTCTTGAATAGTAAATTGGTCCCAGCCGTGCCCAGCCCCAGGGCCACCAGAGCCACTGTCACCTGGCTGAACTGCGCAGATGTCTTCAGGTTCACACGGCAATGCCTCCAATCCCTAGAAACCCAAGTTTTGGGGCACTGTGTTTTTATCAGCGTGGTAGGAGGTGGGGTTGGGAGATCAGCCCAGGTAAGGAGCACAGGCAGGGAGGGACGTGTGTGTGATGCTCTGCCTGTTGCAATTCATTTTCTCTGCTTTAACAGCAGGTTCAGGGGACCGCAGGAGTTCTGGCCACCGCTGCCAGCTGCAGCAGGGCTTTTGGGGGCAATACAATGGTGTGGCACACAGAGGATGCAAATATGCCCTGCCATGGGGCTGTGTTTAGAGTGTTTAATCCTGGCACCTTGCTGGCTGTGGCTCTGTGAGGGACCCAGCCGGGTCTGCCAGCTCACATGTGTTCCCATTTCCCCATCACCCTGCCAGCCAGCATTTTTACCTCAAACTCCACATTGGTTTGGGGAGCTCTGGAAGGGCCTTAAAGCACAGTGGCAGCCCCCCAGCCACGGGGGGAGTCTTGTAGGGCTGGCCTGTGGATGCATTGTGGCAGCAGGAGGGATGGGTAAGCACTTGTGTTGCATCGTGCTGCCCCTGGGGAAGGGATTTCCATCCAGGGAATCCCTGGGCTCCAAGTGATGAAACACAACGGGGCAGCTGGCATCTGCTGGGGCATCCCTGTGGGAGGAGAGCCGATAAAGGGCTCCCACCATGGGGACCCTGTGGGACATCCCCATGTCCATCACCCTCCCACACCCTGACACATCTGCCCCAGCCCCTGCAGAGCAGCACCATCCCCTTTCCCAGCTGGACATCTCCCGAGTGCAACACGGGGAGCATCCGCAGCAAACACGAGGTCCCACCGCGTATTTCCTCCAGGTCTCTGCCTGCTTTTAACTCCATGCAACAGCTTCTGCCTCCCCTTGCGGAGACTGGGAGCCCACGGCCCATCTGTGCCGGCAGCATCACGCCCCACGCAGGGTCGCAGACAGGCTGCGGGGCATCTGCACGCGGGAAAAAATACAACCGGAGTCACGTGAGTGTCTTCATGCTGCTGCTCAGAGAAACCGTGCTGACACATTCTCCCTCTTCCCTATTTTTCCCACCTCCAACAGCGCAGTGGGAGTTTTCTTGCCGCTTCACCTCCCACAGCCAAGCGAAGGTGGGATGTTGTGTAACGGGTGCCCTCGGGAAGGGAAACTGAGTCACGGCGTGGGGGGGGGGGGGATAGGGTGTTGGGGTTCATCCTCCCTGTTTGCTGGAAGGGGACAAGGGAGGGTGGTGAGCAAGATGAGCTACGTGGCTGGAGAAGCCCCTCCGAACTGGATCTTGGGCACAGCGGGGTGCATCTCTGCAGCAGACCTCGTTGCCATGGCGGGGAATAAACCTGCCTGGAGCGATAGAGAGAGGAGAATGTGTAAACAGCCATCACATCCCTGGGAAGGCTCGAACGCTGTGGCTGGCTGCGAGGGGAGAAAATCGGATGGAAAAAATATATGGCTGGGAATTAGGAGGGAGATTTCCTAGTCAAACGGAGGGATGAAAAAGCCTGACTACAGAGTCAGAGAAGGAAACAATTAAAGGTCTTGTGGTTCGGTGGTGAAATGAAAGCATCTATTGCAATGGGAAAATGTATATATAGCCAAGGAAAACTAGGTAGCGGTCGTTATATCGTGGAAGATGTGAAATGTTAAGAATGTAAAAAGCAAGATGAAAATGCCAGGGAAAAAAACATGCCTGGAAGGGCTAAGGGCAATAAGAAAGGGGTTTTAAAAATTATATTGGTATTATTACAGACAAATGCTTAATAGAGATGGCAAAATTGCTAATGATGATACATAACAGGCAGAAACAGGCAGCAAATATTTCTGTTTGGTATTTGGAAATGAGCAGGCAGCTATATTTGTCTCACGTCGGGCTGCTGAAGCGCTTTCTAGTTCATTAATGATGTGGCCTTATTAAATATCATCTGCCAGGAATAAACACTGGCGAAGTGGTAGGCCAGGGTGCCTTGGCTCCATGCCCTGCCCAAGCTGTGATCACGGGTCCTGGAGCAAAGCCCGGAGCCGGGGATGCTGCGGGAGGTAAAGGGAGGGGGGTAAAGGTGCGTTGGCTCCCGGAGAGGAGTTGTGGGATGACCCAGATCGGTGCTGCCTGCTCAGCCTGGCTTTAATCCTAGGCAAAATAAAAGAGAAGCTGATGTAAGATTCAATTAATAAAGAATTAAAGGATAGAAATCTAATTCATGCCAGTCCACGTGGTTTATAGAAAACAATGTCTTGTCAAACAAAGCTGGTTCGCTCCGTGACGGGATGATGAGTCGGGTTAGCGGAGGTGACTGCGTTCTGCACCAGCACACGCTTTGCAGGACCCCAAATCTAAACCAGAGGGATGTCCTGGTCCCCCAAAACTGCTGCCATGCCTGTTAGCAAAGGGCACACGAGCAGGATGAAATGTGGGCTACAAACAGCCCACAGCATCACAGGGACCCTGGCATGCACACGATGCACAGGGACTGCTGCTCTGCCAGCCCGTAAGCTCTTAAGGCGTGGAGTTACCCATGTTAACTGAGGTAGAAGAAAGGGCTGCGTGTTTATTGAGGCCAGAAGGATGCTTCCCCACACCCACTGGGATGTATAGGAGGATTTTGGGGGCCGGAGGGCAGCGCTCCCTCTCTGCATGCATTGCATGGGGTGTAAATGGGTGCTATCTGCAGGGACAGGGGCTGTGACACTGGCAGCAGAGGGTGTCTGTCTGTGAACAGTGGTCAGTCCCTCCACTCTCCCTGACCCACCAGCACACACAGAGCCAAATTACAGACCCCCAGACAAGGCACAGTGAAGGGAACAGGCATCTGTGTCGTCTCCTGTAGTGCCATGCACATCTGGTAAGCAGCCCTGAAAATTAATCCAGTAGCTGGGTTGTTCCTTTACCCCCAGCACAGCGTGAAGATGCTGGTGGGCACTGGTTGGGCATCACTCACACACCTCCTCCATGGCAGGGGGTTTACCAGGGACTGCACACCTCTGGCATCCTGCAAATCACTCTGCTTGTGCTCCAGAGGAGGAATTATTCTTACAGGAAAATACAAAGATACACTGCACCGCCTGGTCCCAATGCAGCTGGTGTGTCACCTTGAGGGGCAGCATTGGAGGGGGACTGTGAGAGCTGCTTACAGAGCAGTGCAGGCTAAAAAAGTCCTTTTGTCAATGGGAAGGGAATGGAGAGAATAGCTTCTGTTCAAAGCACACAAGCGGAGAAGATGGAAACGTCACGGAGGTCCCAGCACGTGCGGAATCACCCTGGTGCCACGAGCCTGGCCGGCTGTGAGCCCCCACAAGGCCCTGCCCCCGCATGGCTGTCCCCTCCCCAGGGACCATGTCCCCAGGCGGGGGGCACAGAGGTACATCTGCGCTGGTTTTATCTGGGCTCCGAGGCTCAGCCCGTTTCAGCCTCATTGCGATTCCACGTCCTCGCGGCGTCTCCTGACACTGGATCATTTACAATGCCCAGGAGGCAAATACAATGACTCATTATTATTAGTTAATGAAGCATCCAAGCACTAAACCCACAGTCTGCGAAGGGATAAAGAGCTCAGGTTGAATCCGATTTACCACGCATCTCGCTGGCTCCTCTGGCAGCGATGGAGCTGCCGCTCGCCGCAGCCCCCCGGACCCTTCCCCGCTGCTGGGGAGGTGGGCAGCAGCCAGGAGCATCCACCCCACTGCTGGAGCAGTGCTGGCTGTCCCCCACTGTGTCACCTCGCAGACCAGAGACCACCAGTACGGCACCAGTGTCTCCCCTCCCGCAGTGTAACGGGCTTGCAGGGGCAAAGTCCTGGCACGGCACTGGCTTGGAAGCCACCGGCTTCAAAGCCACCAGCCCCGGGGGATGAAGGAACCCACTCTGCATTTTGAGCCTCCACCAAGGGATCCAGGGGCAGTGGAGGCGTGAAGGACATGGCATGTCCTTGGCCAGCAGCACGGATAACACAGATTCTCTCAGGCTGCATGTCCCTTCCCAGAAGGATAAATATTTGATAATAAATTACTTTGAAGATAATCCACTTAATCCTTTGCCATGTCTCCAGGTTTCATTGTAATTAAAGTGTGATTAATTTTCTAAAGAAAGCCTCTTCTCACCCCTTCTCCCCAGGGTGCAAGTGATGGGCTCAGCCCCATGAGAAGAACGATGGGGTCCTGCCAAGCCCACTGCCGGTGGTCGAGAAAAGCCCAGAATTGGACCCACACACATCCTGCATGGCTCAAACCAGCAAGCCTGGAGCAAGGACATGAAAGCCAGACATGCCTTGGGCACTGGGAAGGGCTGACAGGTGTGCAGCCCCCAGGAGCTGCTCACCCAGATGTGTCCCTGGACTGGGACGGAGCTTTTGACCCCATGTCATCTCCCCCTAAAGTCTTCCCCAGACCCTCACATCCCTTAGCCCTCACCCTCTGCTCAGAGAAGCTGATGTCCCATTGGTGTCCCAGTTTTAGGGCTGGGGTTGCAGAGTTGGTAGGATGCCCACCTCCTGCTCTTCTGCGTCTCCCAAGGGCTGGTGCAGCTCCACACCAGGGGTTTCAGGTGCTCAGCCCTGTAAACCCCACCTTCATAGGGGCAAAAATGTATTCTAGTGACAGGGAGCTGCCGGTGCAGAGCCCGTGTGGGCTGGGGAGCAGCGCAGAGAAGAGGCACGTGGGCTGTGCCCCACTGATGGAGCGGGATCACCTCTCCATTCCCCAAGCACCAAACCCAGGGTTGACTCAGCTGATCAAAAATAGAGAGTGAGGGGAGGTGTGAAAGCCAGCAAAAGAAAAAAAAAAAAAGGAGAAACAGAAAGAAAACCCAACCAACCTGACTAAGGCAATCTGCATCAGCCTCTGCCTCCCCTGAGGTCCCAGAGCCAGGGAGGGGGGACCTGTCTCGTGTTGGGGTACTTCAGGTCAGAGTGATACCTGCGGGGAGCCATGCTGACATCTCCCTGAAGGTCCCAGCCATGGCAGTGCTGGTCCTCATAGGGCTGGTGGCAGCTCTGACATGGTGTCACACCTCGCAGCACACCAGAAGGGGAGCCAAGGGGTGGGGATGGGGGTGCTGGCAGCAGATGACAGCATTGGAAGTGGAGGGCAGGACCCTTCCTCAGCTCCTCACTTCCCAGCACAGGGACTCAGATGCTCAAAGACACCATGAGGTGCATCCCACGTTCCCCGCTGTGTCTCTTGTCCTGGAGCTGTTTGCAGCAAAACCAGGTTGGATTTTCTGGCTTTTTGCTGGTCAGTGTTGAGTGGAGTGATCCAGGAAGCTCCAGCTTCCCTATGGGCCATCGCTGCCCCAGATTTGGGCAGTGTCCCTGAGGAATCATGGGCTGAGCTCGCCCCAGCCCCATGTGCACCCCGTGGTCCCTCTGTCCCCTGTCACTGGGATGAAACAGAGGAGAGGACACAGGGAGCCCTGTCTGCTGTCACTTAAATATTCCCCTTCACTCAGCAGAGCAGCTTTCCTGGCCAACACTGGAAGGATGCACTTCCCTGCACGCACCTCTGACTCTTGGTCCTGCATGACCGGTGTCACCACCTTTGCTGTCCACAGGGAATTTTGAAGCCAACTCCTTTCCACGTGGGTTTCAAGGCTGGATGCCCTGAAAAGTTCTCAGCCCCAGCACAGACCAAGAGGAGACAGCTGAGTAGCCAGGAGGTGAAGCTGCAGGGGGGTTTGATGGGACCCATGCCCGTGCTTGGGGACATGGCAGCACACCACAGGCATAAAGCCACAACCCTCGGTGCCAGGCAAACTGAGCTGCCCGTGTCAGCCAGGAGAATGTTAATTTGCTTTGCCCACACCTAGCAAGAACGTGAATCCTGGCTAAAATTAACACTGTGCCTTCACTGCGCCAGTCCTCGTGGGGCTTCCCCTATTATCCGCCCCAGGATAGTTGTGTCTTCAGGTCGACTCTGTTAAGAGAAGCTTTGGAGGTCAGGACTAGTCATCGTAGAGTAAACCCCCCCTGAGCGCAGGGAGCGTGGGAGAGCGGCAAAGAGCCGCACTTATCAGATAGTTCAGCCCAGCGCCGGATCTAAGGACGCAGATGAAGCTGCATTATTCAGAATATTGGGTTTTGCTATTGAATCCCAATAGCTGGCCAGCACTTTCAAAGCAACAAACAGAGCAGGCACCTCCTTGCAAGTCGGGATGCTGCCCTGGAGCCGCTTCTGCAGCAGGCACGCGTGCACGGCCGTGAAAATTTGCTGAAGAGAAGGAACCAGTTGGCAAAGGCTGCCAAATTGTCAATGGAAAAAGAGTTACGCCGCTGAAGGATCAGTTATTCAACAGAGATGGCAGCTTCATTGCCGGGATGAATCAAAGAGCTGTGTCAGCCCGTGGTGGGGGGACTCTCTGCCCGCACGCCCGGCAGAGGCTGTGCAGCTGGGGGATGGGGGGGGCACGTGCTGCTGTGAGCAGAGAGTTTTTTCCAATAAAATACCACTAGCTTTTGCATCACGAGATCTGGGGTTTTCATTAAATTATAATGTTAAGGAATAAAACTCAGCACATTCCTGTTTTTTCTCTTGCTGGTACTCAGCACAGTCTGCAAGGTAAGCGAGCTCTGCTCTGCGTGCTTTGCTTTTGCTGTACGCCAGGGTAGCCAGTTGTTTTCACAAGCCTTCCTCCCTTCCTCTTTCCTCCTCCTCTTCTTCCCATTGAATTCAGATTCCCAAACAAAACCAGGCAAAGAAATTCCCATGATGGTCACCCAGCTGCATTGAGGAGCTGTATTTCAGGAGCACCCCTCTGGGCTTTCTGCATTTCTCTCTCCCTTTACACCCAGACAAGCCATACTGCGAAAGACCAAAGGAAGAGGGGTTGAAATCACCCCCTGCCTCGAAGAGCACCTCCAAAAGCCGCTTGGTGGCACGGGAACCCCAAAGGCTCTTCCCTGGCTCAGTGCCATGGCTGAAGTGACACACAGGGTACAGGCTGAGCGTCCCTGCCGTCCCCTGAGCCCTGGGATGGCCCCGAGGACTGTGCCCACGCTGAGGCACATGTGGATTCACCCTGGGCAACGCCAGCAGGCAAATTTTGTATTTATTTCCCTTGAAAGCCTCTCCTTAACGGGCACTTAACATTATGCTTAAGTGACAACGAATTACACATTTTATTTAAGAGCAGGCACAAGGAACAGTGTAATTCCCTATAGACTAATGGTGCATTTCTCCTCACAGACAGCCAATTAAATATTTAATCAGCACAATAGCCAGTTAAGTATTGTATATGGGCATAAATACAACCCAATACATTTCCACGCCACATTAAGCTGAAGCTTGTAGACACTTGTCTCCCCAGCATCAGGCACGACAGCTCCGTCAATGCATCCTTCGAAAGCAGATTCTATTTATTTGCTGTCCTATTAAGTAGGCATCATTTCTATCCTGTCCCAGCCAAGTATATTAACTCCTCAGCAGCACCATATGAATAATCTGCATCAAATTGTGGATTAGGGGAAGACTGCTGCCTTCCCGCTCAGCAGCTACCTGTGAGCTGACTGCAAATTTCCACGAGTAATTGTGTCGGGTCGCACCCTGGAGGTGCAGCAGTGGCTGGAGGGCCATTGCTCTCCCTGCTCCTCGGGTGCTTCGGAAGAGATGGAAGATTCAGCAAAGAAAGACACAAATTAGAGAAAAAAGGGGAAAGAAAAGAATTCTGTTTCTCCTTATTTAATGGAGAGGGCTGAGGTTAAGAAACATTAAAAATTAGGTTTTCAGACAGGGAATCGCCACAGGGAGGGAGGGACGGGGCTTATGACACCTCCAGGGATGCACTGGAGCACTCAGCATGGGCTCTCGGTGAGGGCACAGCACAGGCTGTGGCTGTGGGCAGGGGTGGGGGTTTCCGTGGGCGAGCAGAGCCAGCCCCGAAGGACAGCAGTGCAGGGCTATGCCCAGAGAGAGAAACAGTCATTCCACTTCCCTGCCATCTAGGAGATGTATTCATTCCATGAGTGTTTTCCTTCAGGCGTGATTTCTATTCAGCTTTCTTTCAGTCTCCACTTCCCGAGCTCTCATCGGCTCGATTATAACTGTAAGAATAAATCTATTTACAGTGCATTGTTGCAAAATGAATCAATAAACCCGAAGCAAACACAAGGCCAAATCCTCAACAACTCGAGCGGGCGGCTTTGTGGCGGCTGCAGCGGGTGCTGCCTCCCACATCCCCCCTGCATTTCTCAGGTAAGTGCTGTTTGCAAATGCAAGGGTCGTTCCAGTACAGAAAGTTAAGCACGATGTATTATTACAGCTGATTTTCTTTTCTGGTTTCTGAGCGACTTCGGAAAGAAGTCAAAATCCTCTGCTTAGTTCTGCAAGCCACGGTGGTCGGTGGTAAAGTAACGAGAGGGGTACGAGTCCCTGCTTGCAGAGATAAGCTACTCTTGGAAAAGGGGTCTTTTCTTGATTTCAAGACAGGCACATAACACAGGGCATGCTGTGAGACAGCACCTAAACACGGCAGAGACTGAGCAAGAATGGGATGTAGTGAGCACCTTCCCTGCTCAAGGCATTGCTAGGGCTTTGCTCAGCACCGAGCTGGCAGAAGGCAGGCAGAGGGAAGCAGGTGACAATCTGCCCCACGCTAGGATGGAGCTCCCAAACATCAGGGACCATTTAACTAAAGGGGCACCGGGGCAAATCCTGCAAAATGTCATTGTAAAAAGGCTTTTCAAGGCTTGTGAGTCACCCTTTGGAGAGCTAGAGGCTGTGAAAGGAAAGACACTGTATGTAGGGAAAGATCAAACTATGGGAGAGATGCCATTTTTTTGGTTAATTTTAGCTATCTTAGAATATTCTCTATAGATATCTTTTATGTTACATAAAGGTTTGGGGAAAGCAAAGGCCGCTTGGCTTGCTGGAGACCGATGGACTGACTGGGCACCCCAGCACCATCCTGGGGTGCTGACGGGCTTGGCCAGGCTGTGCAGGTTCACACCTTCCAAATGAGCTGTGGTGGCCACCTAGGGCCATGATAACGCGCTTCATGACCTCACGGTGCTTTGATCTAACATGTTATTTTGTCCTCGGCCAGGCCATGAGCATGCTTGTGCCAATCACACCATCTCGGCTGAAGCGCGGTGAGGCTTTAAGCCCCATGAATGCCATCGGTTATGTGCCCGTTGCCTTAATTACAACCTGAAATTTCATCAAAGGTTAATTTGATCCTAGACACAGGGACAGACAGAGCTGGGAATCTGCCTTCAGTACCCCCAGCCCCCCCATCGGCTTCCTACTAATAAATCTCCTTCCATTAGGAAACAACAGGCAAGTGCTAAGGGTGATTTCAACTTTTCTATCTCTGTTGCTCTTAGTTCAACCTCTGGAACAGCTGCCAGGTGCCATAAATCATGGAGCACAATCCTGGAGCTGGGGATCACTGTCTTGTAAAACAAATATCTTCCAGATTTTGTAGTGCCTGATGCTGGTTACAAACTGTTGGTTGTCAGGTTCTTCCTCCTCTCTTCCATTTATTTCCCAGCCGTGCATCTCTGTTACTCCTTGCCTGCTATATATCTCCCCTTTATTGTCATTTCTTTCCCCCCTTTGTTTTAATAACTCTTTTACTGTGGATTCTTGTAAAAACAGCTGCACTAGCCAGTAAAAAAAAAAAAAAAAAAGAAAAAAAAGAATATCTGGAAACAGATGCCCTGGCATTGCTTCATGCTTCAGCTGTAATCTGTTAGATTTATAATTCCTCTTTGGTTCAATATTGATTCAGAATAAAGCAACTCAAAACATACTAGCAGCTCACAGATTTTTGTAGTCTTTTTCTATCTTTCTTCTTCTCTGCCATGACATTTCTTTTCTCTTCCTCAAAACAACTAAAAACATAGCGAGGAACAAAACAATGCAGGCTGATGAGAGACACCCAGGTGCCTGCAGAGCAGAGGGTTTATGTCTGGGGAAGCTCAAAAGAATGTTGTCAGCTGATTTTTTATTGTTTTAATTTCTTTCCTCTTGTCCAGCATTATCTAACTCCTCTCAGCATCCCCCTTAAGTCACTCCCCTGCGTTTCAGGGACTTACAGAGGCTCACATGGAGGTGGTGGCAGCCCCCAGGTTGGGGAATGGTACCTGCTGTAGGATGGGGTTGTGGCCATCTCCCTCGGGTTCTGAGTGCAGTAGCCCAGGGGCCAGACACCACGGCTCCTCAACCCATCTGCTGCTGAATGGCTGTACGGGAGTTAGCAAGTCCCTTGACACCACGTTGAAATGGAAAAGATATCATTTCCCTTCGGTAAAGTGCCTTGAGAGCCCTCAGAGAAGGGCAGGATAAAGCTATTAGCACAAGTCTTTCAAGTCTATAAAAAAAAGCCCATTTAGAATGAATGTATTAAATATACAGCTTATATTCCCACAGGCAAACACAGGCACGAGGAGTCCTTGCAGCCTGCCTATAAGTGGCTTGAGGGCCACACCATCCATCCACCAGCATACAGATTTCTTCTGACTTACCTCACACCGATGGGACCGTACCTAAGTGCAGAGCAAAGGGCTTGTTTAGAGTGTAAGAGAAGAATCTGCTCCTTTGAACATTTTCCAGCACATCAGAGGGTGCCATCTCTCTCTTACATCTCAGCTTCACTCAGGGCTATTTGGTTTGAACGGTTGGGACTATTTATGCCTGGCTCATCCCTTCCAAGCCCAGTCCACCCATACTTCCTCCTGACAAAGCTCTGCCAGCCCTACAAGCAGTGTCTTCCCGGCAGAGCTCTCATTTGGGTACTGTAAATTAGCCTATTGATTTCTCCTTCAGCAGAGGAGGTAGCCCGAGCTTTCTTTAGCTTGTGAAACCCCAGGTGGTCTCCAGTTGTCACACCTTGCCCAGAAACGGTACTACCTACTCTCTAAGCACAGCATGGCTCTTTGGGTTCCCCTCCAGGTTCCCCTGGGTCCCCCCTTGGTGAGGTGGGTGATTTCTCCAGCAGGCAGGAGGGATGGGAAAGCACATGGTTTTAGCAAGCTCAAAAGCCACCTGTGGCACGTTAGATCAACCTGGAATATGTGCTACCAGGGGAAAATGTCACAGGCAGCGGTGGCTTTCTGTGCTAAGACTCCCCACAGTCCCCAGCGGGACGTCAGACAGAGCCTGCTAAAACCAGACAGACGATGTCTCCTGCTCTCTATCCTGTTTGCAGCCCAGCAGAGCACACAGGTGGTCCTGGAAAGCCAGCAGAGAACAGCAACAGTGAAATTACCAAGTGCTTTCCCCAAAGCCAGGGGCCAGAGGTGGTTGTGGGTCCAAGGGTGACTGTGGACCCTTGGAGGGTCCTGTGCATCAGCGCATCTTGAACACATCAGCTGTGTGACACCAGGAGCGCGTCACAGGCTCTGTACTCAGCTCTCAACAACAGCGGCAGGTTTTGCAGCTTCAGTGTATCACATTTTCTTTGCCGTCCCCTCCTTCCCACGGGAACAGCCCCAGGATTGCGCCCAGACATTAGGGTTGAGGACTGCCAGCTTCAGAGCTGGAGGGAGAGCAGGGGCCCATCACCTGCCTGAGGTTTGTCACAGCGTCCTTGAAATCTGCTTGTGCAAAACAACTGGGATTTAATAACTTGGCAATCTCAGAGGAAAAAAAAAAAAAAAGGTAATAGTCTGTTAAAGCATTTCCAACCAGCTCTGTGGTCACCGTATTTTTCTTTCAAGAACTGATATGTTGGCAGAGATGCACACCCCCTGCGTGGTCCCTTGGGGTGGCCCCTCTCCCCCACATCTCTCCCGCCTCCCCGACTCATTTCCAGAATTATTCCCTGCTGTGGTCCGTCACCGTTGCTCCGGTTGTTAGTTACTCTGACAGTCGGCATTTCTAGGATTGTGCAAGTGGGCAGTATCTCTACGCATTTCCCGATGCCTGTGGCAGGGACTGGCCCTGTCCCAGCCCGGGGAGAGATGGGGTCCCACGGGGAGCAGGGCAGCGTGGGGAGGAGCTGGCACCCACTGTGCCAGGAGCTGGCAGAACCACCACCAACTGATCTGGTGTTGTCCTCATTTGATTATTTGTCGGCTGCCTTCAGGGTGTCGGAGGAAGATGTATTCAGCCAGGACGCGTACATGGGTTTGTGACGGAGATTCATTAGGCTTATTGCATACCCCGTTAGACACAGTTACAGGAGCAAGTGGCTCTGACAAAGCTCTCTAGCAAGATTCGCAGTCACGCTGTTCTTTCTCAGTCTGTCTTTATTTGTATTTTCTGGGAGGGAAAAGGGAGCTGGACATGACAGTAGCTGGAGAAACAGCTTACTATGGTAAGACCACAGCAGAGTCCACATTGCTGTAATCCCTGAGCAAGGAGCAGGGAAACACTATTTCCCAGCTGAGAGCATTTCTTCTCCGGTGCTGGACACATTTATGGTGTGTTGGTGAGGTCCTGCTTTGTAGGCAGTGGGTAAAACACCCTCCAGAGGAAGGAAGGGCAGATCCCTCCTGCTCCACGTCGGCAGGAGCGAGCAGTGCTGGGCTCTGCCGGGAGCTGGCGAGGACCCAGGGCGGCTCTCAAACCTTGATAAATCACAGCAATTCTTCTCCCTTCTCAGACAGCCCAGCAGCAAAGCAAGACGCTGCTCTATGAACTCTGGTTCACCCGGTTCCTCCCTCGCTTGCTCTCCCAGGAAAACCCACGCGTCGGCTCCAGGCTGAAATCTGAGAGTCCCAGAACTGGCCTTCTTTCCCCCTCCCCACCCTACCTCCTCACCCCTGAGTTTCCAACAAATTAAGCAAGCAAACATCAGATCTGTAGTGGGGTGTGCTGGGCACAGCAGACCATAATCACCTCCCCTTTGCCTCTACTTTGTTAACTGGGGAACCCCTGACACCACCCCTCCAAACCCAGACCACCGTGGGGACCACACAGCTCGGGCCAAGGGACATTTGTGGCTGTTTTTTCTGCTCTGCTGTCTCTCTGTGACAAGGGCAGGGCTCAGCCTCAGGTGTCCCTGGGAGGATGAATTTTCCTGACTCCTCTGAAGCTTTTAGGTGTGTTTCCCGGGGGGGAGAGGCTGGGGGAACCCCATGGGAAGCGCTTTGTCTTGCAGCGTTATGTACTGCAAGACGATGGTTATTAGCACACTCAAAGAAGCTGCCACTTATCTTTCATCCTGCTGTATCCCCTGGGAATAAGGCAGAAGCCTCTCCACAGTGCCTTGTTCAATAGGCTCGAGTCTTAACCATGGGGTCCTTTGGGCTGCTGAATTACAAATTAACCACGGGACTGCTCAATTACAAATCCTCGGCAGCAGCAACAGTGATGTGATATGACAACCATAGCCTGGGATGTCTCTGGTGTCTCTTGTCAGCCCTGCAGACTCGCCTTCTAAGCAACATGGATATGGGACATGCAGAATTTTGCTTCCCAGGCTTCCTCCAAAGGCAGCATCATCCCTCCTCCCTTCCTACCCCCACCCCAGTTTCACACTGGTGCCTCCATATCTTCTTTCCTGCAGAAGGAGCCTGAGGAGCACAGGCAGATTGCCAGCACTGAGAACTTGTGACAGCGAGTTTTCATGATGGTTCCAGGTTAATCACCACCTTTCTCACACGCAGCCACTCAAGGATGTTCTTTGCTGCCCCAGGAGACTCATGACCAGCTGGGCAGAAGAAGAGGAAAGAGGAGGAGTGTGAGAGAGATGGACTGCAGACTGCAGGGGGAGGAGAAGGAAGGATATTTAGGACCTTCAGGGCCAGGGCAGCATCCTGCAGGCTGAGCTTCTGCACTCCAAGTGCAAACGTCTGGTCCAAGTGAGTCACTGCAGCATCTTCTGTAATCAAAAAAGGGAAAAACGCCTCCAAAGGAGTGTCTGCCTGTTGGAAATGCCTGTCAGGACAGGGTCTTCTGGAGAAACGACTGTCTCTTCACTGACCTCTGGATAGTCTATGTGTACTTCCGTATATTAGAGTTAAAGAATAATAGGATTTCAACTGAACTACAAGGTTCAGCTCATGGGAGGGGAGCTGTACAATTTCTTACACAATGTCTTTGTGTGTCTCGGAGGCCAGAAGTGTTAGTAGACTCTGAAGCAATCTGTGATATTGATAGAAAGAATGAAAACAACCCTGGGGACACCGGGCAGGAGAGAGGAAACAGTAAGATATCTAAACCTCCAGTTTTATGCTGTGAGTTCACATCTAAAGGACAAAAACCAGGGAAAATACACTGAGCAGCTGGGCAACTCTGTCACTGACTGATGGCTACCTGGAGCCATGTGGCAACCCCAGAGATGTGAAACTCCTTGAGGATGCAGAGGGCAATGTCTGAGACACAGCAGAGGCGTTGCCCTGATCTGGCACGTTCCATCCCACAGGCCTAGCAGTGAGCTCCTGGTGCATCACCATAGGTCAGCACCACAATGCTGGCGGGCACCTGCCCTCCCAATCTCATCCTCTCATCCCATCCCACACCGCGTTTGCCTTGCTTTTCTGCTTCTCAAATGCTCTTTTATCCTCCCTTCTTTTTAGAGACAGATAATAAAGGACAAAGGACCTGGTTTCCTTCTGGCTCTTGAACATAAGAGCCCTTGGAGAGGACCTATTTTAAGAAAGGAGAGCCTTCCCCCCGCTGGAAAAGCGGCTCAGCAAGGGCAGGCTCAGCGCCGTGCCCTCCAGTCGGGCACTTGAGACACCTGCTAGCAGCCACTTCAGCCGCCAAATGCTCATCCAGCAGCAGCAGAAATCAATGTCTGCAGGACGTGCTCCAGCAGGATTCATGGGGAAGGTGGGGGGACTCGTATCCTGGGGAGAAGCCCCTGCTGCACACCGTCTGCACCAGTTTGCTGCTCCGGTGACAGCAATGCCACCTTCTCCCTGGGGCTATGGGCAAGGGCACCTGCTGGGTGGCCCAGACCCCCTCCAAGGCTGAACATCTCACGCTTTCAATCCACAGGGTTGAAGACGCAGGAGATTGCCGTGAGAAGGGCAGCCCAGGCTCCCCTCGCTGATGGCAGCCATTTTACTTTTTTTCAGTATGAAAAATCCTGAAGCTGATTTTATGCCAGGTGCAGAAGACAGGGCAGTATCCCACAGAAGCCATTTGGCACATCCCACCCTGTCCTTTGCCCCAGGCTTGTGCTCCGGGGGCACATCTCACCTTGGAAAACCCCGGTGTGTCCACTCCAGCTTTGCCTGCATTTTTGATTCTCCGCTTGGGAAGGCGCTTCTTGACATCTGTTCTGAATTTGATTCTCCTCTATTTACTTTTTATAGCCCTTGCTCCTCTCCCCTTGGTGGGGCTGAGAGCAGTAACTTGAGATGATATTATCCGTATCGCTTAAGCTTTTATGCACTTCACCTAAATTTTCTCATAACCAGCTTTATTTTTCTCTCTCCTGGCTATCTTCAGCATTAGGTATTTTAGTGCTGGGTTAAGCATCTTTATCCTTCTTTCCCCTTTCCATAAGGCTATTTTTTAACAGTGTAACCGGAGTTTATCACACTTAGCAAATTAAAGGAGAAGTGTTCTTGATCCACTTCAGATCCACCCTGACGAATACCTTGGACCTCAGGCCCACTCTTATCCCAGAGTACATCCAGCAAGCTGGCAGAAGAGCAGACCTCGCCTCCAGGTTCACAAACATCTCCTCCAGTGATGCACAAACTACTCATGTTCGTAGGAAAGATGCAAATCTCCGTCAAAACCAGCTCTATGTTGCTCTCATATATGCATTGGAGAATCTGCTTTAAGTTCCTCCTTGCTAAAACCATGCAAGCCCATGGCAAGAACATTTTAAAAGCTGGTACCTGTTCCAAGCACTAGCAGCTGCTACGGGAAACAGTCAGAAAAGTCAGGCTGAAAACTAAGATGTTCAAAGCTGCCTTAATTATTAGAGCGTGAGCTTCCAAATCCCTTGAGAAGCATAGAAAATGTTGGCCTCAAAAGTCACGGTGTGCTCAAAGGAGCAGGAGCCAGGGAGTTTTGGGGACATCTTGACTGCAGTCTGCCTGGCTGGCTCCATCGGACTTGGAATCAGTCCGATTCATTGCAGCAGCTCTGAATTCAGAGCAGAGGGAGCAGACAAGGCTCATTGCCTATTCCAGCCAGAAAGACTGCAACAACAGTTTCAGCTTTCATTTTTTAAAAAATAAGATTACTTGAGTAGACGTCCAGGAATAGACCCTCTGTCTCCTCATCCCCAAGCTGAGCCCCACTGATAATCAAGCACAAACTATCAGGGCTGCTTTGGGAAAACAGTGCTTAGAACTAAGC
Organism: Xenus cinereus; assembly: GCA_025774025.1. Classification (NCBI taxonomy): domain Eukaryota; kingdom Metazoa; phylum Chordata; class Aves; order Charadriiformes; family Scolopacidae; genus Xenus; species Xenus cinereus. The sequence continues at coordinate 47,987,135 of JAOXJK010000051.1, forward strand.
CTGGCATGGATTTGTGTAAGGCTTTGCCTGGAGAATCGGGGACCTCGCCGACCACCAAAGCCCAGAGAGGAGAGCAGGGACTGTTCAGCCCCTGCAAAGTGCAGCAAGGGCTTTTTCTCCTCGACCACTAATGGTCCTGCCAGTTGGGCAGCCTGGCCCAGAGGTGGGCAAAGGATTCAGTGTACTCCTGGGGGAAAAGCACATTCCCATGAAAAGGAAATCTCCAGATGCATAGGCACATCTGTTTACAATGTAGAATGCATGAGGCTCATATCCCTCCTTGCTTCACACTCTGTTCCAGTATTTATCCTCCCAGCAAGCCATCGCCGCCTCATCCTCCAGAACTGTGCTTCAACTTAGACATCAGCAATTTCCCCTGCCACAGGTGATCAGTGAAATTACCCACCTGATTTAAGACCTGAGGAGTTAAAAGAGTGTTACGCTCCAGGAAACTCTTCCAACAGCTTGGTTGCTTTCGCACCTCTCCAGGCTGCAGACAGACCCAGCCACTGCTTCCATTTTGCACCAGGCTGGAGGAGCAACTGCCAGCGACGGCACCGCTTTCCCAGCAAGACCCTGAGCATCCTCCAGCAGCATCCAGCTTCAGCCACCTTCTGCCCCACGCTGCTGGGCTCTGTTTGTCCAAAATAAATGCAGGCAGATTTCCCTGCTGACCGCAGGGATTTTACTTACTCGGGTGGATCCACTGGGAATATCAGCATTTTCATTTTATTTATTTTTCTGCTAAAAGCTGTGCATAGGTCTGTCCTATGCAGATAAACCCCCAGGTGAGTCACGCCGCAGATAACTCCCTACTTTGCTTCCCAGACAGGGCACAAGGATTCACGGATGTTGATGCTGCCTCTCTGTCCCTGGGAGCATGGGGAGAGGGTTGGACGCCCTCCCGCAGTGCCAGGGCTTGCAATTTCTTTTTAAAAGCCTGTAATCATCCTCACTTCTGTGAGCTATTCGAGCATTTGCATTGTTTCATAGCATCTCGAGTGCCGGCTGGAAGCAGCTCCAGGTTTCGGGGGAGCCCAGCAGGATTGCTGGGGGGGGCGTGCGGGCAGGCACTCCCTACTGAGCAACAGAGGAGGGCTCTGCTCCTGCCAACAGGTGAGCCAGTTTCTGGGCATAGCCTTTTATCAAGAAAGAAAAAAGGGGGGAAAAAAGCCCAACAAATCAATTCTGTTCACATGAGGTTTGAGCTGGAAGGATAAAGAAATGCCGTGGAAAGAAAAGTCCTGTTGTGACACAGCCACGGCTGAGACTCATTCATTTTTAAAAATATTTTTCTTCTTTTCTCCTCCTGGTTAAAAACAGGATTTGCACAAAAGAGAAAGCATCACCCAGCATACAAACACCTATCCAAAAACCCAGCCAAAGGATAAGCAGAGGAGTTGACTTTCCCTACGGGCGCAGCCGTCTGACACAGGGCACAAGTGTGGACACAGAGACCTGGACCGCAGTTTCTCGCTCCATCCCCTGTAGTGGCAACATGTACCTGCAGCATCAGTGAAACCAAGAAAAAAGTCTAACGGGCTTTTGCATGGTGGTTTGCTCCCCATTTCCCCTTTGCTATTAGAGGTAGATATGCCATCCCTCTGGGAGTATTTTCTCCCTCTAATGTGTGCCATTTGGCTGGCACTGCAGCTGGGGGCACAGAAAGCCAGGTCTTGTCTCACTCATGCCCACTTGTCAGGAGAGAGGGGATCTTGTAACCGTTCAGGTCTCTTGCAGGGATGCAAAGGACATGCTGCTTTCCATTCCCCACCCCTGCAGGAGTCCCAAGGTCAGAATCCAGCCCTTCACATGAGTCAGTCCTTGCCCTGAGGAGCCGCAGCCGGAGGAGACCAGACGGCAGGAGAGCGCTGATTCCCTCCTGATGCCATCTTGTTTCCATGCTGTCGTGCCATCTGTGGGCTTTACCTCAGGAACTCCTGTCACATCCACTCCCATTAGCATTTTGCAATGCTCTCTTGCCCTCTCCCAGCATATGCTGACCAAGTCCCTCTGGTCACCCCTGCTCCTCATCCTTCATCCAGGGCTCCATCACGCTGCTACCCACTTTTGCTGCACTCTGCCCTGCAGCATCTCAACACACGAGCTGCAAACCGGGCAACCCAGCTCGCTAGCGAAGAGAGCTTCCAAACGAGGATTGAGCTGTTATTAATTTATCCTGTATTTGTTTTGAAAAGATGCCTTGGGAAGGTACACCATTTCCCTTTCCAGTTAGAGGCTTAACAGCCACAGGCTTTCTTCTTTCTCAGGAACATAAATCCATGTTTATTTTCCATGTAGCCAATTAATCCCCAAGGCATTGCATCCAACAGGCCAAAATCAGAGCTCTGTCTCCACCACAACACTTCAGGAGAAAGACAAGAGGGAGAAATGCTGGACCTTTAGTAGAAGAAACACACCTACATATTTGGGACTGAGGCACCTCATGGGGTATGAATGACTTTACTTGGTAACCCCAGTGGGATTAACTCTGTTTTAAAGTGAAAAGACCTGGAACATCCTTTTCCAGTGTGACCACCGAGGAGCTGACAGATTTCAATTCCTATGAGGCTCTTCAGAGGCTTTGCTCATTCAGGATGCTCTCAAATACAAAATACTGATGCACCTGCAGCACCAGCCATATTCCATTGCCAGTTAAAACTTGTGCAACTCTACTGAAGTCAATTTACGAGGCAAACATTTAATTTAGCAAGCAGGCACACAATCCCAAATTTAAACATATGTCAAGCCAGCTAGTAGCTTTGTTTTAATTAACACTCAAACTTTGTGGCTGTCATTTCTTTATATAAATGAGGATATTCTGCCAAGGGCAGACTGTAATCCTGTGTACATACCTACGAAACCGCCTGCTATTTCACAACCACTTCTCGAAGAGCTCTTGCAGAGGCAAGGGGATGTGGATGTTATTATAAGGGTCCATATGGCAGTACGCTGGCACCGCAGTATTAAATCAGAGGTATTGTAGCTTTCCAGCCTAGATTCTCACCGTACCAGGTAACGTATATGTAGTTTTATTGTTGAACAATTTTAGTGGCTATGCATTATTCAACAGTGGCCAAAGTCTCTGCGTTGCCGGAGGTGATTCAGTGATGATAAAGGGAATACGTTTTCTTTAAAGGCAGGAGCAAAGGGATTTCACGGGTCGGTATCTTCTCCACCCACGGAGGAACAATGGAAACATTAACATTTCTAGTAAAGAAATCAGCTAGCAACAAATTCTCATCGATAATTAAAATGAAAGTAGAAGCTACCTTAGCATGTAGTTAGACTTAGAAACTGTAACCCGCTCTCTAAATTAAATGCTTTCCTTGATAATTTTTCTCTCTCAGCAGGCACCGAAATCTGCTGGAAGATGCCATCTAGTGGATTATGGAAGTTTATTTAAGTTTAAACCCACTTGCTGGTGTGGGGTGAGGGTAGCAAGATCTGCAAATGCTGGGGTGTGTGCTGGTTTTCATAGGCTTTCTGTTGTTGTTTTTCTAAGACATAGAAACTTGCCTGCGGAGGTTTACATGGGAAGAGACCTAATATTTGTTTGGCCAGTCCCCCCAGCAGGGCACTGGACTGTCACAGCTTTGCTGTTGACATTAACTGAGCCGCAGGGCTGTTCTGCTGCCAGGGCATCTTCCTAATCACGAGGGCTGTTTGCTCTTCACTTAAGAAATGATTCCGCTTCTCATTTTTGGAAAAGCCGTACCGTCATTTTCCTCTTGAAAAAAAAAAATAACCAACACCATCCCGTGTCTATAAATTATCTAGTTTACGGTACAGTAGAAGCTACCTAATTGGTACCCGAATGAAGAGCATTCCTTTTTAATGGGAGCCATTACCAAGGTCTTGAGCCATCACCAGGGTCCTGCCTGCGGGTAAGGCCCGGTGAGGGGACCATGGAAGGTAAGGCCAGGTGAGGGGACCACGGAGGGTAAGGCCAGGTGAGGGGACCATGGAAGGTAAGGTGAGGTGAGGGGACCATGGAAGGTAAGGCGAGGTGAGGGGACCACAGAGGGCAAGGCCAGGTGAGGAGACCACGGATCGCTGTGGACGGCAGCCTTGTCACCCAGCTGCCCTGTGTCCGTGGGGCGAGCTGCAGCCCTTTGGGGATCACCTGCACCCCTCAGGCTGCCCCGTGCCCCCCCTCAGAGCCTGGCCCAGGCCCCGTTTAACCCCGGGGGGGGGTGCTCCCCTCCGGTACCGGCCCCGTCCCAAGGCGCTCCATCCCTCGCAAACCTCTTGTCATTTTTAGGGAGAGCATCAACCACCGCCTGCTCGCCCCACAGCGCCCAGCCAGCTCCCGCCGCAGGGGCTGGAGCTTAATGGCCGAGGTTAACGCCGCCGGGCTGCTAATTACGGAGCAATTAACTACCTTGGGTTCCCCCCTACCGCCACCACCGACGGCCGGTTGGGAGCCCGCTCCCGCGGCGCCCACCCAGTCACCCGCCGGTGCCACGGCATCCTTCCGGAGCCGTTATTAGAGTCATTAAGGAGGGAGAGTCATTAGCGGGGAGTGAACGGGGAGGGGACGAGGG
>JAOXJK010000051.1:47992201-48017813 GCA_025774025.1 Xenus cinereus
GGGGGCGGCCGCCTTCCCCTGAGGGCGGGAGGGTTCGTGTGGGGATGGGTGCACCCCGCTCCCCTGGCACCGGAGGGACGCCTCGGCGGTGGCCGGAGAGGGGGGGCGAGGAGCAGCAGGCGCCCCTTGTAGTGGAGGAGGTGAGGAAGAGGAGTCTGGGGGGAGTCTCCCCCCCTCAGCCTTCTCCTGAGGAAGGAGCTGCTTTTCTGTAGCCTGTGTCTGGGTCGGAGAGGAAACGCGAGTAGTTTCTGGGCAGTTGGCGGATGCAGGGATCGAAGGGTCTGCTCGCCTTTTTTTTTTTGGCCGAGCTTGGGAAGGGGAAAAAAGCGAGGTCTTTGCTTGTTGTCCAGTGAGTTAGGGTGGGGAGCTTGTCCCATCCTTGCAAATAAAAGGACGGGAATTCTGTCACCAGGGGTGCGCCTTCTGTGCCGTTTCTCTTTACCTGCCTTGGAAAGGTGTGGGGAGCGAATGTCACCCATTTCCTCTGGCTCCCCGCAGAGCTTAAGGCAAGGGCTAGCAGAAAGTGCCAAGAGGAGCTTGAAGATGATGCCTGCGTACGGATCCTCCTGTGGGAAAAGAGGAGCAAATAACTCTTCCCGAGAGGGGCAGAGGATGCCTGCTGGATACGTGGCCTGATGATATTGCAGCACATGACTGCATTCCTTTCTCGTCCCACTGGTGTAGTAGTACATTTAACAGACAAACCCTTCTGCTTTGTGTGCGAGACAGGAAGGCGAGATCACCCAAATGAGATGTTTGGAAGCTCAGTTTAGCTGCATTTACTTTTGGCTATGTTAATTGCTTTATCCCCTTATGGGTTTGGCTTTGTACCATTAAGAATGATTGGGACTTGAAAGCTTGAAATGTCAGTGTGTAACTATCAGTTCAGCTGCCACTCTACAAGGCTCTGCTTGTTCAAAACCACTTAAAACTCTTAATTGTCTAAATCTTTACTGCCTTGGAGAAGGAGGGAAACCTACTGTGGCAATTTCTGCTCTGAAGGAGAGAAAGCTCTCAAAAAGAGGTAGTTAAAGTGAGGTTGAGCTCTTCCTTCCCAGAAGAAATGTGTTGGGTTTTTTTTTTTCAAATTCAGCATTTAGCGCTAGTCTATGTATAACCATGATCATATCCTTGTAATATCCCATGCTTGGTAGGGAAAGGGGTCAGCTGTTGCCTGCAATAACACATAAATTTGTAGCAGATCGTCAAACCTGCACAGAAATCCCATTTAACATACACAATGATCATTATGTGACGGGAGTTCCTGATGCTTTATGCTTGCAGCTCTGTTGGATGCAGAGAATCTATTTTGCATGAATGATAAAAATCAACCCCATCGTCCGCTATTCCATAGTTTCACATGGTATGGCTTTACGGTGAAATTGTAATATCACGTGTCTTCCAGAGGTTACGAGGAGAAAGTTGGTAATTAGTCTTAGGAGGCTGCAAAGTTGGAGGTAGCAGTTAATTTTGGTTAAATCTGTAAGGGATGAAAAAACAGCTATAAGCTAAGCTGACTTTTTATTTTTGGCCTTTTGAAATTGTCCTTGTACTGTGGGCTTTGGGTAGTTGTAAGCCAGGCAGTTCCTACAGTGCAGTACATCACTGCTGATTTCTGTGTATGTTCAGTATTCTCAGTATTTAGGTATCCCATATTGCCCATGTTGGACAGAATATTGACTCCATTTTTCTTTATGCCTGTTTAAAGTATGGCAGCTGTCAGTAAATTGAGATCTGCTTTTGTTTTGATGGTGTGTTGAGCTCGGCAGGAAACGCTTGTGCAGCTTACAGGAGAATTCGCAATAAAACCACTCCGCACTTGTGTAAATCGGAGTTACTGGGTTTTAGGCTGAAGGTTTCATCTTTCAGTCTAATTAAGGTGGAGTTATGGGCTGCAGTGGGTCTGTGAGTGAAGATATATTTGGATCATATGCCCATTTTTTTTGAAGGATTGGGCCCTGAAATGATAACTCTTGTTACATTGAGGAAGGAAAAACATATCCTAAAAGACAACTGGCCATCTTGGTAAAAATAATTTCAGATGAAGCAGAATAAAGACAAACCAAATGTTTGGGCTTTTTACTGTTGTCATAGAGTTATCTGCCAGCTGACTGCATAGAGTTTCGGTGGTTACAGCCTCTCTTCCTTCGTCCTGACAACCTTTTTGTACTACTAATCAACTTCCAGCTTGTAAATGAATATGCTGTTTTTCTGCTTGTTCGTGAAGCCATTAGATAGAGCTGACTTCTTAATACCAAAACTCTAGATGATAGGAGGCTATGTTGTAAAAAATTATATTCATAGCAGTCAGAAAAGATTCTCCTCTGTTTCTGGCTTTAATTTGCCTTTTTGTGCAGGCTAGTCTTTGAATTGAGGACATTTCGGATGTGATACAGAATTGAGCTTTTCAATGAAATCTCTGTCCGGGCTCGTTCTTCCTCTTTAAACGATGTCTGCTGTTTCAATCAGTAATTTTATCTTTCAGAGTAACACCAAAAGGGGGAAAAAGATTTTAAGAAACAGCTGAATTAAAGCTATACAGCGATTCCTAGCACGTAGAGTTGGGATACTAAAATTTTGAAGTTGAGTTTCTTTTGTTGTCTATCTTGTGCTGCACGGTATCTTTAAAATGGCAATATATCAATGTAGGTGATTTTGCCGTATTTAATCTTTCTGAAACAACGTGTCAGAAAATTAAGCAATCGGAAGCCGTGTAAATATATTCTAGGAAAGATTATGCTAAATGGTTTCTGCAGAAGTGCCTAGGCAGCTAATTGCTTCTGTATTTACATGTTCAGAGGAAACATTATGGTGACTGAAAATAATTTATTGCTTTAATAAGGTGAATTAAGTCTGTGTTCTTTCCTTCTGCCTTTGGGTTTGCTCTTCCACAGCTCTGTTGGGTGCTTCTTGCTCCGCAGAGAAGGGATGGCCTTAAGTCATCAAGGTCTTGGCCTCAAGGTCATGCTGCAGATCTCTTTAGAAAAGCTGGTGCATTGAGTTACTCTTCACTACAGCCGTGTGCTCAGAAGTGTCCTTTCTCATTGTGTATATACAGTTCCTCAGCAGACGATGTGAACTAGGAAGTCCTTTTTTTCCTGGTGTGTGTAACAGGTCTGGGTAGTGTCATGGCTTTAGATGGGGGTGATGGTATCGAGGTACTAAACTATTTCTGCTGAGAGCAAAAGTATTAACTTAGAAGCTTTTTATACTTCATGATTGTACTTTTTTTGCTCCCCAGTGTGCGTGTATCGGTATGCTTGTGTAATGCAAGATTGACTTTTGTATCTTTTTCCTAGCAAACATTCAATAGGTAAAAACATACGATCTCTAGAAGAGAGAAAAAGAAGAGAAATGTAGCTATTCCTTTTGTCTTGTGAATCTCTGCCGTCTGCCTCAGAGGCTGCTGGGCACCCTCAGCTGAAATGTTCAACTGCTGTGCAGTCCTGCAGTAGTACGTAAAACACAGATGAGTTAGTTTGTGGGATAGTAGTTTATGCTTGGGCTAATGCAAGTGTTTACGTGGCTTCTGATGCTCTGCAGAGATACTGCTCTCTAGCAGTCTGGTCAGGCTGGAGATCCGCACTCTGTGTGATGCCTGCTGTTACGGGAATGTGGCATTTGAACTCGGAAAGATCCTAAGCTTGAACGTCTCTTTCTTTGAATTGCCAGCTAAAAGCATCGTAGCAAATTAGCAGCCTTTCATTGCATGCGATTTTATCCGATATGATGCATGCTTTATAGAGTCACCCTGTAGCTTGTTGTAGTAGTAATTTGTGCTCTATAAATTCACTCTGGAGCATGATGGAAGTATATAAATCACATAGGTGATTGTGTGGTGCCCTCTGCTGCCAGCTGGCTGAAGTGGGATGTACCTGCCTGCTGGGAGGTTGTGAATGAGAAACCAACTGCAAACTTGTGATTGAAAAATGGTTTGCGGGAATGATCCTCTTGGAAGGTTTGGGATCATAAGCTTTGCCTTTGGTGCAATTAAGCTTGAGGTTTCCGGCCGGTATTGCTGAAAATGTAGCCCTGATGATGAGCTGAGTGGGGAGCGATGCTGTGCAGCCTTCCAGAATGCTGCTGCTGCTCCTGTCCTCCTCAGCAGACAAAGATGATCGGCTTTGCCATTCTGACCTGGGGGCAGCTATGAAGCTGTCAAGGATTGTCAGCTTCACGTTGCAGCTGGCGAAAGCTAATCAGGAAGAAGGTGGTTTAGCAGACTCTCTGCTGCCGAGGCTGAGGAGGGACGAGAAGGGCTTGGGAAAAGTGAGAGGAAAACCTTTCTGCTCTCTGCCAGCCAGAGATAAATAGAACAACTGACTTATCGTACTTGCTGGGCAGATTTCTTCGGCAGTGAGACTGGTTATTTCCTAGACCTTGCTACTGCTGGTGAACTCTGGGGTCTGGCTCCTTGCAGACCTCTTGGAGGCTGCTGCGTTGGCAGTTGGATTTGCTAGTTACTCATCTGCTGATGAGTATATATATAAAATACATATATATATATAAACAAACTTTGCAAAGTTTATTTTTGTAGGCAAAGTGTAAACCAATTGGTATCTAAGGACTGAAGTGCAAATGCTAGAGCTGAACAAGCCTGTTTTAAATTGAGTGACTGATTTCCAGTATGGGCTACTCTGAAGTTGATCAGTGCCCTTGTGAAATGAGTAGGTTTTCCTTGACTAAATAAGTGTGGAACTTGCTTCTGATTAGCAAAGTGAGATGTAGTGAACATGAAGTGGCTAAACCATCTCACAGCTGTGAAGTGTGAAGTAAAATTTGGAAAAGATATTTATTAAGGAACTGGAGCTTTCAGTGGTCTTCACTCAGGGTGTCATTATTCCTTCTGATGATCTTCACTGTAATAGCAGCACAGAACTGAATGAACAAATGGGCTGTATTCTAGGTCTTCTATGCTGTGTGAAAATAAAAAGTTTATTATACTTGCTCTTCTTTAGGGGGGGTTATCTCTATCATGGAGGAGGTGCTCCTGTTATCAGACAAGTAGTTCTGTGTTTCGCCATTCAAATGTGTTCCCTATGCTGTTCTTAATAGCTGCAATGGTTACCTTTCTTCATGGAAGGAAGATTTCAGCAGGAAAACTTCTTGCCTCCTGGCATCTGGACTACTTTTTAGGTCGCTGGTGAAAACCGTAATCATACAGTGATCTCCAGAGCTGCGTGTTTTTCCTGTATGAATGTGGATCAAATTGCCAGAGACAGCAAGACTTAAGAGCAGCTATAGTTACAAATTTCCTGGCAGATAACTGCCATGCATTGACTAAGTGGACAGATAAACCGGTGGAAAGTTTCTTACCACTAGTGAGGGGTGTAGGCATAAAAATGCCATCAGTCAGACTTACAGTTATATAGTATCATATTCCACTCCCTGTTTAAATACAGTTACAGGTGTCACTATAAAAAGATAAAGAACTGCAGTTAACCTTCCTGTCGCTTGTATCCGCTTCCCTGTGGAGCCAACTGTAACCTTGCTTACATTGCGTAAGAACAGATCCTGTCTAACTTAAACTTTGAGGACATTGTTATCGGGGTGTAAAAGCGAATCTGCACACTGCTCCTGTTTCTTTGCAGTCTTTTCCTGCACCAGGAGACACAAGCAGGTAGCCTTCAGCTTCCCTATGGGAAGTAAAGAGCTGATGGGGTGCGTTAGGAGTTTGTAGGAGGTATTCCATCACGTGCTTGAAATATCACTAGAAGAAGAATATTGTGCTGCAGGAATTTGTTTTGATCCACTATGAAAGCAGGTGTTTCAACCTGCTAGCTTGGGATCCTGTTGGCTTTAGCAGAGTTGCCATTGGTAGTCTTTTATGGAGTCTTCAATGTCCCTAGACAGAATGGTTTTGGTCAGTCCTACTTCAGTTTGGCCACCCACATATTCCTTCTAGATGCAGCTTGGACTGGGATTCCTCTGCTTCTATCTAGGGAGAAATATAAAAGACATTCTGTCTTGACTTCAGGTCCCAGATTGTTTGCAAAACCGATAGCTGAGGGTGGGAATTTTTAGCAGTTAACAGAAAGTGTGAATCTGTTTATCAGATTTCACAGGCTCCTGAGCAAATCCTGGTGCTCGAGTCACTTTCAGGAGTTTAACAGCATGATGCTTTATTTCCAAATCCAGGGATAATAGCCCCTCCCTTCTTCCACCGCCCCCCCTTTCTAATTCTAATTTTTTATGTTCTACTTTTGGACTGCCTTTCGTCTTATTTGCGATGAATAAACTTTCAAATAAACTTTCAAATTCTCTGTTATCTCTTTAAGAATTTACTTGTGATTTTACCTTCAGATCTGGCTTGCTGCTTGTGACTTCTTACAACCCAGGGAGCTAGGAAGGGTTTCTGGTCCTGCTTTATTCAGCATGAAGCTTAACCTCTCAGTGGTAATGTTATCTTTTCTATCAGTGTAACCAACACTTGTGGTGTTATATCCTGCATTTTGTGTAACTCTGGCCGGGTGATGGATAGGTAACAAGGAAAAGAGTGTTTATCTACGTAGCTTTGTTAAGAATATAAGTAGTACTGGATATCAAATTATGGCTGACTTGTCAGACTGTGCCTCTTTTGTTAGATTTAAAGGGTCTGGCAAATGATTGGAGAAAGCTACAGATAAGTAAATCAATATGTAGCGCAGTAAGTTGCCAGGCAGCCCTCCTTTTCAAACGCCTGGATAGAAGAGTAACTTCTACTGTGGCTGAGATCTGCTGGCAGCTTTGCATCCAGTCCTGTGCAGCCCCTAAAATATAAGAAATATGTCACTTGACATGTCTTCTTATTGTACGTAAACTTGATAAAGCTTTAAGTAGCAGCTTCAAAGAAGGGAGGTCTACCGTTTCTTGGTCTTTAAGTTTGTTTTTCTTTCTAAATAATTAGCTCTTTTCTCTGCCCTTTTGCAGTTCCTCCATTTTCTCTAATCTTAGCTCCAGGGTTAAAAAAGAGCTCTCTAGAGCATATATCTATAATTAAAGCTTTTTAACCACAGTTACAGTGGAGTATAAGCAATGCTCTGGTGTTGCCAATACCCAGGGAAGAAACTTGCTTCAGTAGAAAAGCTGTTGATTTTGTTATAACTGAACTCTGTTATCCCAGTCATGGAGTTCCCTCTGATACTGCTTCATGCCTTCCCACTTTGATAAGTTTTCCTTCTAAGGTTGGTGACCATTAATGCCATATCTTCTGTAGCTCACAAGAATAAAATATGTTATTTGTTCTGCCAGCCGTTTTCTTGGAAACACAGGCTGTCAGCTATTGCGAGTAGTGTCCCTCCTGAGTATATTCAGAAAGCTTAAGGAAATGTCATCCAGCCCATTTCTAAAGTCTGTCTTCTTTAGGTCTTACCACAACTCTGTCCGGGTCTCTGAACTAAAACACAGCTTTCATTAACTGTAGCAACTGTACTGATGGTTGGTGGTGTTCATCAGATTTTCCTCTTTTGGAGGTCATGATATAAACACATGAACGTGTTGCCACCAGCATGAATGAGAGATGAGATTCCTCACTTAGTCTAGGTGCTCTTGGAGGTCTTATAACTACAGTGGACAAGAGCACACTTAGAGGCAATTACTAAACAGCAGCTGATGGCTTAAAATTTGCACCCTACAAAACTTGGTTTATATTACTATATCTTTTGCTTTTCTGTAGTACTAAGTCAAACTGAAACGATAAACAGTTTGAACATATTATGAGTTTAAAATGGAAACCCTATTTTAAGTGAGTTGGTGTAACTCCTGTGGGTATTATGATTCTTTCCTTGGCCAGAAATAGAAAGCAAAGGAAAGGGAGGAGGATGGAGTCAGTGAAGACTCCATAGCACTGCCCAACCTGATGGAGAAGTTCACCTTTAATGTTTATTTGGTGACTGTGTCTTCCATTCTCAGTTCCTTATTAATTTTCCAGGTGTAATATTGTTTTCTTCCCAATTAGCACAAGTAGCAGAAAGCAACTTCTAAAAAAGCATCTTTCAAAAAGTGAATGCTGGCATCCTTCCCTGCTCACCTGAGCAGCGAGTTACCTCTGCAGTGAGGTAACTGATTTCTGTTTAAAGTGTCTCCCTTCAGCACTAATATGTATTTATTGCATGTGCCTCATGTGTAGCTGATGTAGCGGTGACCGGACATGTTTCCCTGATGTAGCTTTCGAATAGAGAACTTGGCCCTGTTCTGTGTGGTTGTGGTTCACAGGTTCACTGCTAATGTCAAAACTTCCCAAAGGCATTTCAGAGTTTGTTGGTTTTTTTTTTTAAATGCATAGAAGGAGCAGTTGTTTACTGAAATAATGACCAACCAAAGGGTTACATTTCGAACAAATGTTGAAGGGTGGGTTTCCAGGTGCAAATAGTTGAACTTGTGTCTTAAACTTGGATGTCTGTAAATGACCTCTGTCTTCCTGCTGTAGAGCTATTTGGTAATAAATATAAAAGACTGGTAGAAAAACAGTAAATCAGTCTGTCTCCTGCAAGAGCTTTCTGGATGCGGGAAATTTTCCTTCTTGTTTGACTACTCTCCCTTTCCAAAAATCTGATTAGAATGACATCTTGCCTTTGTTAGTCAAAGCCTTGTGAGGTTTTAGGGCTTTACCAGATCTTATCTGGCAACACTGTCAGCTGTCCCTCCTACATGCAGAGCCGCTTTGCTTCTACCCTCTTGATCAAGTGTTTTTACAAGATTAAGTTGTTATGAAGAGTTCTGCTCTGCTTGATCTCTAAAGCCTAAAATTCTTTGCTTGCAGTTAAGTGTGCAAGCTAAAGGTGACTTTTCAAAGGAAAGTCATCCTCTTCTCTCTCCATCTTTGCTTATGATTATTCAGAAGATCTAACATTTAAAACCTGTAGTAACCAGTCTTGTTTTTTCTCAGTGGAAGATCACGTAGGCTTGTCTTTGTATAAATTACCTTTACTTGTGTTCAGATTCATTTGGGAAGTTACTTTTACATAGTTCATGATACTAGCAAGAAAACAATTTTTCTCCATGATGGAAAAGAGGTAGGTTTTTTTCTTCCTTGAGCCTGCCTAATGTTTCTCAGCCTTCGGATGAAGTCTAAAGAAGAAATTTTCACAGGGACTAGTAAGCATGAGCTGTTGCTTAATAAATAAAACAGGTGAAACAGAGTTTGAGTGTTCTTAATGTTTAGACCAAAGTTTTCAAAGATGTCTTAGAATGTGATGTTCCTTTGAAAAATAAGAGTCTTAGTGACTTTGATCTAGGGTATGATACAAAAATAACCCTATAACCAGGTCTGGCATTCCATAAGATTTTTTTTTTCTTTTTTATATTATTCTTTTTAAGAGTGAGCAGCTCCTTCGCTTCTGCTCAGACTGACTTTAATCTTAACTCTGCTTCCTTGGAAGTGGCTCTCTTTAGAGACTGTACTTTCAGCTCAGATAAGTAAAAGCAAAATATATTCCCTCACTAAAGAAAATCAGAACCCCAAAAGCTATATAAATGCAGGCATAACTATGTTGTAAAAGGCTTCAGTTAGAAAAGTAAGTTATTTTCTGTAATATTACAGAAGGTCACTTAAATTTAGCCTGACTGTCAGTTCATGTTAGCCGCTACGTAACAAGATTATTCTGGGTCTCAAAAATAAGTGAACCCTGTGATTATCGTCTGTCTTCTCATTTATCTTCCAGGTGGCCTGTTGCCAGGGTTTAGTGTGTGATAGCCAAGTAATAAGGAATAACCCTCTTTTTCCACTCTTGCGTATGTTAGTTTTGCTGATCCACCAAATACACTCCGGACCGCTGTGACTTACTGTGTTGGAAATATCTAAAACTCCTACTGATGTTTTACTGTTGCATGCTGCCTCATTTTTATTTTTTTTTTTTTTGTGTGTGTGGCTGTTTTGGAATCTGATTCAAGGTACTAATTTAGCCTGGGGAAAAAAAAAATCTCTCTTCAGAAACCCAGCATCTGTTCACAGGTCTCACTCGCAGCAGCAAAGAAGTTATATTGGTGCAATTAAAGTGTTTGGAATGAGACTTCTCAAAATTGTTTGCTTGCCTCATTCTGTGGGTATGAAAGTAACCTGAAAAAACATCTGCAAAGTATTGGAAGACCTGGGGTTTTGATATAGAGAGTAGCAGCAGTGTATTTGGATATACCTAGGGAGACCAGAGGACTATCCAAGTTGTCATTGTTGCCATTTTCCTGCTGCTGTTGCTGGTTCTTTGGAAATGTGGTTCTTTCCCCGTTTTGCCCCAGACTGTTTCTGACTTTCAGATGTGGGTTGTGTGCTCTGCAAATGGGGATGTGGAAGATTGGGAAAGTTTATCCGCAACGCGTGTAGGTCCTACTTGTGTTGTCCTTGATTTTGATTGCTGCAGAGTATCTGTGTGTAACAGATAATAGGTTTTCTTTTGCCATAGTTTCTGCAAATAGGAACTTGGGCCAGCTGATTACAGAAAAAGAGTCCTTGGCAAAGCAATTGCAAGCTAACAAGAAAGCGTCTCAAATCTTAATCTGTACCAATACCCTTTTCCCTGCATTTTGGCCAGAGCTGTTATCAGCATGAACTAATACTGGTTATCATGGGTGAAAGGCCTAAGCTCTGGAAGCAAGCGATGTCTTGTGGCTTTCGGAGTGCTGATATTTTTCTAAGAGGCTGCTCATGGCAGAAATACCTCTGAGAAGCTGTGAATTGATGCACCTGAGCTGAGAACACCAGCATTGCTGATAAATTAGGCAGGAATTGTCAGTCGTGTAAAAAAACTCAAATATTGGCTTAACCTGAAAATGTTAAATGAAATACAAAGCTACAGATTTTCTCTCTGGATATTTGAAAACAATAACAAGTCATCTGAAAACTTGTTTTTTCAAATTATTTCTAGAGGCTATGAGTTTTCAAGTCTAATGCAGTGAAGTCTATTTTTATAGTCCTTGAAAACAAAACCTGACAGACCATATTTGCCAGCACTTATACTGCTCTGGTGACAGTGCTTCTTTTTAAAGCATGCCAGAGGAAATGCTCTGTGCTGGAGCATATGTCAGTGATTAGTGGGACCAGTGCTGCAGGATGAAGGGGAAGAAATATGGTTGTGTGTAGAAAAAGCTGAATGGACAGAACATGAGAAATGTAGCGGTTTATGGATTGGTTTTACAGTAGAAATGGAAAATAGTTATTTTTAGGGTTTTCTGTATGTAACTGACAGTCTTCCAAATCAGTTGAGGTTTAACTGAGAGGACTACTAATGCCTTTCTCTGTATGTTTCCATTAATTTCTTCTTCATTTAGAAAACTGTTGTCCTGTTTGTTTGTTTGAATCTATCGCTGTTTATGTAATGCAGGTATTTGCATGCTTTGTTTATACCAGAGTGAACTAAAAGGCCTAGAAAGAGAGAGGCTTTGGTACCTGACTCTTTATGTGGATTTAGACCCAAGAGATTTAAGGGCTTGGGCCAAGTGTGATCCTCAGGAACCAGTGAATCCTCTCCAGACCTGACATCCTGGGTTCAGAGTTCTTGCCGGTCAAGTCCCTGGGGTTCATGCTCACCTTTTGCTTCTGAGTAGCTCTTGCTGCCGCCTTCTCCGCCCTGAAGCCCAGCTGCCATCCCTATCATTGGCCACCTCTTGTCAAGGATGCTGAGTTGTGAGCACAGCTCTCAGACCCAGGTTCTCTACAAGCCCCGTGGGACTCCGGGTACTTCCATACGAAGCCCTGGGGTTGAAGGGAGAGGGCGACGGTGCCCTGCTACCCTTCCACAAGGATCACTGATGGCTTTTACTCGAGTTGCAGTGCAGTAGCTACAGCACTCAATCGACTTTGCCTTCCTGCTTTGACTATGCTAAATAGCAAATAACCCCTGCTCTGTGTTTGAGAGGAACAGCTCAGGCATCAAAGCATGCAAACAGGTATGAGTGATTCTTACGTGATACGGAGTCCATCCTGAACATAAGGGCTATGCACCTAAGATCTGGCAAATCAAAGGTCAAAAGCCTGTCTTACCAGTTGTTTTAAATTTGATCCTGAAGATGCCTATAGACCTTACTCAAGGACATAGACCCCACTGTGGGAATCGCAAAGCTGGAAGTTGAGCTGCAAGATGCACAGCACTGCGATAGCAACGTTTCTTGTAGATTTAGCCCTTGACAACCTAGATGTAGTCATCACTCAAGTGCTGTAAAAGATGTTCCCCTGCCTTACCCCATTCTTCATATCTTGTCAGTTACGTTGGAGTACACAAAAAATTTTCTATTCAATATAAATGGAGCAAAATGAAAATGTCCTGCTCCCTTTATCACAGTTGATGTCTGTATTTGAGCTTTGCCAGTATTTGTTTATGAAAACTGCTTGTTTTCCCCTCTGAAATCTCTTTGTCAGAGCAGCTCAATACAGCTTGGATTAAGGGAAGTCGCAAGAGGCTAGAGAATCCCTGAAAACTAGAAGAAGAATTTATTAGACTGCTGTGTAGCATTAGACTGCTGTGTAGCATTACCCTGCTAGTATCAAAATTAGACTGCTACTTTTTGTAGAGTAGACATTTGGCTATTAATATTTAAAGAAATAATGCAAGAAGCCAAGTTATTTCCAATTAAATCCAAGTTATGAGATAATTGTCTTGAGCTCACTACAGCTGTGACTTGCCAGTCTTACACTTTTTTTTGTGTAAAATTTTTCCTCACAGTGAAGTGTTTTTAAAGCTATTTTAGGTCTGGTTTTTGCTAGCCTGTAAAGTTCTAGCTTTTGAGTAACTCTTGAAGTAATTAGAAAAACAGAATTAAATTCTTTGGGCCCTTTAGGAAAAAATGATGGCTTCACGAGGATTGATTTTTATTTCTATAGCATCCAGGAGGCTCGGTCAGAAATCTGCAAGGAAGTAAAACAACCAAAGAAAGACTGCTTCCCATAAAGTAACATCAACTGAAAGTATATTTATTTTCCTTCCCTAAAGCTGCTTTATAGAAAATGCCTTAAAAATTAGATTGTTTGCTGGTACTTATACCAAAAAAAGCAGCTTCTCAGCAGTGTAATAATTTGATTTTATACCGTGTCACAAATATTGCACAGCTTTCTGAAAGGGACAGCTGGGTTTTCACTGGCGACTGAATCCATCATTTAAAGATTTTGGGCATTTTCAGTCTTCCAATGTGTGGTGTTTCTCTAGCTTTTGTAATTGGTTCATGCTCGAATCTGCTGGCTCAGGCATGACATTTCAGGATCCAGTTTCTTCTTCCTTAGGTTGTCAGAGCTGTGAAAGGATCTGACTTTGAAACCTTGATTATTTTTAATCTCTTTTTAATTCCTTACAACTGTTAAAGGTCTAAACATTTAAGAGGAGCACCGGCTTACCTCATTTGTGAGTCACACCTGCACAATAACAGGATGTCTTCAGCAAAATGTTTTCAAGCTCGCTGAAGTTGGATCCATTAGTAATGGGTTCACGTGGGTTTCTGGCTGTATCTGCAGATACGCTGTAGGGGATTTTTTAGCAGAAATGTTTGTACAAATGGCTCTTTGAAGGGCTGCTGCTCCTGGGTGGCAAAGGCAAGGCAGCGGCTCTGACTGGAAGATCGGCAGTTGAAGCACGGTGTTCATCCCTCTTCTTCTGATGGCCGGCTATTGAAAACTAGCTCTCTCTCTTGCTCGTGAAGTGTTGTGATGCACTGTTAAGGTAGACTTGTCTATCGACTCGAGGGATTGCCTCCTTCAGGAGGTGGAAAAGAATAACAAAATTTTTTTCCATCCTATTTATAAACTTTGTCAGCTTAACACGAATGAGTTTGGGCATGTGTTCAGTGCTGCTGGATTATGCAGTTAGGATTCTGTTCTGGCTTCCTAAATGAGAACAGTGTGTAACACATCGCTATTCAGTGTGTGTGTGTAATCTGTTCCTGGTTCTGTGCTGTGTGCAGTCAGCAAGAAGGGTCAGGAATTAAATAAAAAGGAGATTAGTTCATGCACCTGGATCTTGTTTGAAATCACAGGGTACAAAGCTTCGAAAGCCTCTCAAAACTCTCAGCGGCTCCTCAAAGAGGAAGCTGGTTGGCAGAGAAGACCCTGAAAGCTGCTTGGTTATAGAGTACTCTTAAAATTTAATGAAATATAATCCAACATTTTAATTGCATGTCTGGGCTTATGAATTTAATGTTGACTTCAGCAATTCTGCTTAGTACCTAATGGGGCTAAACTATTTGTGTAACAGTGAATCTCCTCCAAAAGATGTTAATCTTAAGAAATACTAATACTTGAAAAAGCAGGGAGGGAGAGGCAGCAGTTGCAAAGATATCACCTGGTTTCTTAAAGCTCCTGAAGTTTAAGTGTCTTTTGTTGTTCAAAGCAATCTTAGCTTTAGCTTTCGTTATGAAAATTTCCTCCTTACTAGTCTTCAGAATAGCTTGGACAACCTACAGTGAGTATGTAAGAGATTACTATGATCTGCAGCCAAAGTAGTGGAAGCTTTAAACAAGGCTCTTCAGCAAAAGAACTGCAGAACAGCTTTCCAAAGGGATTTATTGTACCTCAACCAGTAGCCACAAATGCTGGCTTGTGTCCCTGGAACGCTGAATGTTTGAGAAATGGTACAGTTTGCAGCAGGCAGTAAGTCAAGAATTAGTTCAGATATATCCCTGCCACATAATGCTACGTACCATCACTTCATTCAGTCCTGCAATATTACAGGTTTTTGCTTCTTTGCTGTTGGCTTCTGCTTTCCAACTCTGCCTGTGCGAGGTGACAATAAGAGAACACAAGAACGCTGCTGAGGCATTTATCCTCTGACTGCTGCACACGAGATCTTTGTAATTCATGCTTGGGGTTGAAAGGGTAGGCAGGGAAGGTTGTGTTATTCCTTGGATAGTCAAACTGTTAGAGTCTTTCTCTTATGCCTTTGGTGCGTAGAGTAGACTCACAGAATCACTAGGTTGGAAAAGACCTTTAAGGTCATCAAGTCCAACCGTGTGCCCAGTCTGAAAAAGGATGTTACTTTAGAGATTCTTGCTTTTCGTGGTGGTTTACATTCAACAACGTATGATAGTAAAAGAACTGATGTAGTTTTTGGCAGTCACATATTCCCTGACTGCAGGAGAGTCACTGACTGTACCCTTTCCAGCTGCATAGGCTGAAGTGGCAATGAGACTGAATGTGCTTCTCTGGAGCAGTGGACTTCAAGGAGCAGAGGAAGTAAACATCCATTTCTTCATCTTGTCCTGAGACAACATCCTGTCCCAAACCCAGCTGGCAGAACGGGCTGCATTGAGCAAAACACTGGGCAGTAGCTCTAGCAAGGTTGGTGGTTTTATAGCACTAGACAGCTGGCATTCCATGGACCTGACACAGCGCTTGACATGACTATTAATCTATGTTAATGGGATTGCTTGAGTGGCCTTAATTTTTCATTGTGGAGTCAGCAAGGTGGATGCTTCAAGTCTGTGGGGCAATATGCACTCCCCAAGGCACCCACCCAGCTCTAAGGTGGGAGCTGTGTTCTGGTACAGCTGGTTACTGCTCGGCTGGTGCAGGAAGTGCTTGCGCTAAAGCTACAGTCTTGGAGGTGATGGGTTGTGTGTCCTGTCTTGTTTTCATGTGTCACAATAGCTCTGGTTTCTCTAGCCGTCTACAGCTTGAAATTGAAAGAAAATGTCTGTCATGTAAACAGTTTTCTTTGTGTATATATAACAGAAACAAAATATTAAGGTGTTTTGGTATCTTTCAGTGTAATGAACCATGTAGAAACGGTGGTGTCGGTTGGGCAGCTTTCAGAAAGAGAAAGGCATCTCTGCTGTAGCTTTTGCTGCTCCATCTTTAAGTTCCTGTTGCTAGAAGGAGACCCGCTGTACTTTGGAAAGGTTATAGTTGAAAGAAGTTACAAAACAGCACCCTAGCAGGGTATAATCTCAAAATAATCTCTTGGGAACTGCAAGTACTTGATAGACGTTTCAAGGCATAATCCTTCTCTAAAGAATAAAGGAAAGTTCACTGGTATCCAGACAAAGACCCTTTGGCCATCTGGACTTGACTTTGGTGGTGCCTGCTGCTTGCTTGTGGGTGAGAAGTGCTGTCTGAGCTGTGGATATAAGGTACTATGCAACATATTTTAGTAGCGCTTAAGCTCCCTTGACCTAATTCGCTTGCTTTTTTACTAGAGCGCGGATTAGCAGTGGCTTGCTAGTGTAAAAGTAAGCAGCAGTTAATTCTTGTAAGTCAAGTCCTGTATGACTGTAACTTGTGTAATGCCAACATTACATACCCAACAGGGTAAACTCTTCAAGTGAAGGTGATAAAGGATAGACAGGGCTGATCCTGGTGCCAAATACTGACATGGCAGGCAAATTGCATGTTAAGACTTGGATAGTGTTGGCTACTTCTGACTGCTGCTTTCCTTCTCTAAGTCATGACTGATCTCAGCTCTTAGCCAGAGCAAGCTTCCTTGGAGGCCTTAACACATTCCACGGGATTCCAGATCGTTCTGAAAATACTTTCTAAATGCTGTCTTAATTAAAGATTTCTTTAAGTCAGAATTAAGTTATTAAAATGTTCCAGGCATTTTCTAGAAGTCTTTGAAAGCTGACTGTACATTCCTTTCAAAGTTGATCCACTGCCTGTTATGGGTCACAAAGTAATATTGTGCTGCTTGCGGGTTAGAGATAAGTTCAAGTGTACGATTATTTTTTTTCTTGTGGCAGTTTGCCTTTTTGTGAACTGACACTGCCTTGAGTCACTCTTAAGGATTTTGCAATTGCTGAGTTGTAGTCCTTTAGCAGTAATGGAAAAAAAATGTGTAGTGTTCCTGGGAGGGCATTTCCAAAATCCCTGGGTATGTCAGACTGACTAATAGCCATCTGAAATGCTTTTGTTTTGTTTTGCAGAACCTGTGGCTGCTTCTAAACCCCTGGGTAATAATACATGATATGATAGGTTTGGTACTTTACAGAAAAATTGCGTTGTGTGGAGTTGTTGGCAGCCCACACAGCTATGGTGCTCTAAGTATTTAATATGCTGTTTATGTGATTTGAAGATAAGAAGTGCTTAAGAGATGTGCCTTTAAAGACAAGTTGCCCTGTCCTGGGTCTGTCCCTACCAAGATCTGTGAGAAGCAGTGATTCTCTGCCATTAAAATAGTGATTAGAGCCTCAAACCTAAACCACATCATGACCTTTTTAGATACATGTACCAACATGAACGGACTTCTTCTGTTGGGCTGTGCTTCTGGTTTGGGTTTTTAATTAGGGTTTTAGGATTTCAAAGGCACAGTCCAGCTAGCTGTATTCTGCATACCTAACGGAAAAGGCTCTGTGTTGGAGGGAAGTGAATTTCTGTAACAGTAAAGAAGAGTTCTTAGCTTAAAAGATGTGTTTGTAAGACAGCTCATTCTGCTCTCTTTTCCAAATCCTTCTTCCTTGTATTTTGTAGGTAGTTGGGAGGAGCTAGTGGCTTCAGTAGAGTTGTCGCTTTTCCTGGTTGGTGCAGTTAAACTTCTGCAGGTGGTATTCAATCTCCTCTTGCTCAACCAGCATTAGTAAAACTTGGCTGCTGGTTTCAAGGTGAAGTCAGTGCAGAGGTGTCTTTCCGAGCTTGCAGTTGGCCTTCGACGTTTCGCTTCTCGGTTCTATAAAGTTGCAAAAGGTTTTAAAAAATAAAATCGGAACCATGTCAGTTTATGTTGCTTCTGCTGGGACCCAGGAGCAGCTCTGAAACTGCTCATGGAATTGATGTTCAGATTGTGACTGGAAATTGCAAGATCACATCAGTCTAGAACTCAGCCTGAAAATAAATGTGGTTATAAGGAACTCTATTGTCATGTACATCACCCCAAAAATTTTTACGATAAGGGAAATCTTAATTCTTTTATATTTCCTTTGCGATCTTCTGATGTGTCAAAAGCCATATAATTATCCTTACTAAATGTTCTGCAGTGGGAATGGATGACTGTCTCCCCATTTGCTGTGCAATTACTGTTAAGTAACAGGAAAGCCTGCTAAATGGTCAGTCAGCAAAAGCATTACTGGGAAACTACGCGGCTATTGAGCGCTTAAAAGCTGAAGACAAATTTTGAAGTGTGGTTTGTGTTCTGAAAGAAGGATGGGAGGCAGTTCTTATGAACTTTGCACTGAGATCAGAGACTAAGCAGTGAAGGCAAAAAGTGAGTCCGTTAATCTATGGGGCTGAGGAAGACATTTTTTTCTTAAGAGAACAAATATGACAGGGCTATTTATCTCCCTTAAGTTTCCCAGGAGATGTGAACCCAAAATATATTGCACTTGGTCTCTTCTATCACTGTACTAGATAATTTCTTTGTAAAACATCTTACCCAGAGAGGTCAGTTTTCTAGCACCAGCCTTGCTCCTCTGTTCCTGCTCCGTTCTTTAAAGCACTTTGCAGATTTGCCTTGTTTGTGAGAGCAGCACGGGTAAAAAGAGGTTTAGAGCTGCTTGCCTTGAAAAGACAGGGCAATAACCTGCAAAACAACATACATTGGGAAGGTGTGGTTGGGGAAGTTTTACATAGTTTTTGGGCTGGTTCACTACGATCTGCAGCACAAGTTACGTGTTTATTCAGGGGATTTCCACTTGTAATACATCATTCTCCCAGCTCTCTCAATTTGGATCTGGATGGTGGACTGTCTGCAGGGGTGTGGGGCTCTTTGCTCACAGACCACAAGATTGTGCTGAACACTTGCTGTTTGTTTTGAGTTGGACACGCTTGCCTGCCTCTTGGGCAAGTTGTTCCAGTTGGCTTCAACCTTTCCATACAGGAATGCCTGTTTGGGCCATAGGAACAGCTGAAATAGCTGGTTTTCCAGAATGCTTTGCTTGAGTTGTCTCTAAAGCCAAAGCCATGGAAGGCTTTTTAATACAGTAACGTGGCATGAGTAAATGCAAAGTTAGGCAAAGCACGTTGAGCTGGTGGCAGCTGAAGTCTTCTATAGAAACAGTCCATAAAGGAAGGTAGAGGCTTTCCAGAGTGCCCTGTCTGTGGCTGGCTGCACACACAGCGCTGAGACTTTGCCCCTCTTGTATTGCCTCGGTGCTGGTGTACCTTGTATCTGTGCCCTTTTATATAGCTCTAGAACCTTTGGAGCAGGAAAACACTATCCCCTTGTTTGAATGGCTTTCTCTCAAAGAGAATGGAAGACCTGGGTCAAAATTCAACTTCTGACTGGATTAAAATCTCTGCTGTCATTCACTTTATTTGAAGTAGTAAGCTGCTATTTATTTGAGATGAAGTTTAAATTTAAAAGCCACGAGATAAATTACTCAGGAAGGGATGTTGTTTTGTGCACCCGTAGTGGTGATAACCTGGATAAAACAATCACAGGAAACTTATTTCTGGGGGAGAAGTGAAGGGAGGTGTTCTGGCAATGGCACTTCTTTGATAACTTCTGGAGCTTACGTCTCTTACTAGAAAGATTTTTGGATGTTTGACTGGTACAATCAAAACCATCTGGATCATGGCAATTTGAAGGGTTCTTTTAAAAGCATTTTTTAAAAAGCCCAGGAAGTCCAATTAGTAGAATTCAATTCATAGAAGTTTAAAAATTAATTGTAAGTTACTTTATAAAATATAGATCACTTGAGACTAAACTAAGAGCAAGCATATGGTCTTGATTTTTTTTTTTTTTTTCCTTCCAACACTGGCACGGTACTGAGGCCAGACAACTTTATTTTCCTGATGTATTATAACCAGCTGCAGATGTTTTAGGCATTATCGCTTCTAAATGGGCTTTGACAAATGTCTCCTGGAAGCCAGCAGCTCTAAATATTACATGCAGTGTATTCTGAGGAAATGTAGAAAATAAAGTCTTAAGAATTAAACGTTCAGTGTCTGAATCGAAAATTTACTTTCTGCCCTTGTCAGGGGATTTGCCAGCTGAAAGCATTCTTTTGCAAGACATGCACAGATGTTAGTCGGGCCAGAAATGGAACAAATATTGCCATGGATGGTCTTGCATGGTGTGTTATTTACTGGCCCTCTATTGCTAATACTGGAGGGTGGGCATTTACTTCAAAGGGTACTTCAACATATATCTAAATGCTGAACTGAAATTTGTAACAGGTATGCAACTTTTCCGCATTAAGACAAAAAAACCCCGGAGTATGTATCTGAATATATGGAAGCTTTGTGTTTTGTGCATCAGTGACAACAGCATGGCCCTCTGCTACAGAAACTTTTGTGATATTTCAGTTACTCTGTTCAAGATTAAAGAACTTTAAATGAAGATCTTTGTGTGCTTTTTGTCTTTGCTGCATAGCTTTTAATTGAACACTTGCCCAGAAGGGCATCTTCATATAAATATATATATGTGTGTATATATATATGTATTACAAGGTGTTACTTGCATGTTCAAATGTATAGTTTTGGGGTGGAGAAGGGACTATATGATTATTGACGTGGGAATTGCATCAAGTGTCCTTGACTTCCAAAATTCAGACAGCTTGATTCATCGCTACATAAACCATTCACTCTTTTATCCATACCCTGAGAGAGTTTGGGAAAATATCTGGGCTTCGCTGTAGACATGTCATTAAAACGTGATTCATTATACAGCCCCTGGAGATCTGGGTCTGGTCACATCAGGAGGAGGAGAGAAAGGAGACATCCTGAGAGGACAGCGGAGTGTCTAAAGGCTCAATGCTCAAAACTGGGTAGTGGGAATACCCCCTTAGGTAGGGATGTGCCAAACAGGCAATATACCTGATAAGGATTGTTTATATGTTAGCAGTTCATCAAGTAATGGTGGTCCTAGTTGTTTGAAATTGTTGGGAGTTTTGCCAAAAATCCATAGAGAGTTTTAAAGAGAGATGGCTTTGCTTAAGTTTTTTCGGTAGCTTTTTGTGCGAGGACTTTTTTGGTAAAAACTTACTTCAGCAGAAGGCATGTACCTTTACGTATAAAAGTTAACATTGCATCCAATTTGTACCACGCAGGGCAGGCAAAGGGAATCTCCTTGCCTCTCTGCGTTACCCCTAAAGAGCCTTCCTCCAGCTTTGGACCAGTCTAAGTATAAGCCAGCTTGTGCTCAGTGAAATCCCCAGAGTCTGCCTGGCACTGGGGAGCCGTTCCAGGAGCAGATTAGAGATGGCAAGCGTCAGTGGGTAACTGCTTGAGCAGGGACCCGCGGGCTTTGCTTGAAGGGACATGGCACACTGCCCTGCAGCGGGGAGCCCAATCGAGCAAATGCAAGTCTAATGATTTGGATTTTGCTACTTCACATTAGTGTTTAAAACTGCTTAGATATAATCCTCCCAGCAAATCTCTCCATGCTTTGAGATGGCGAACATTCACTGCTGCACACTGATTTTTAAGTACGAACTGGTTATACTGAATTCTTGTGCAGCTGAACAAAGGCTCTCACTGATGCCTGGCAAAGAGAAGTTTTCATGTTTGATGCTGTTTGTACAGGAGCATAGAACGGTCCTTTGTATTGATGTGCTATAACAAATGAAACATTCAGCCAAAGGTTTGGTTTTCGTACTTGCTAGTTGTGTAGTGACTCCGGAAAATCTATGTATCAAATACTTGAGGGCAGAGGGGGGATTCTGAAAAGTGGCTGCAGAGCTACTGGTTGCATGTCTTTAGTTGGACATGTTTTCTTGTCTTACAAATTATTGTTAAGAAAGTTTCCATTGCAAGTTGCTGTTCATAATATCAATCTTTTCTTAGTGGTTGCTCACTGGAGCCACAAAAATTTTTTTCCCCAGTCACACAGGATGTTCCCCTATCTCTGGAACTTGCTCTGGTTTCTTGCCATAACTTCATAAAAAAAAAAAATCTCAAAGACAGTATGTTCCCCTCAGCTGCAGGTATCTCAACGTACTTAGGCTTAGAGGTCTCTTCTCTGTGCTGTGTATGGAGCCCGAAATCCTCGCATCTCTGACTAAAAGACAAGCCACGGTTCATTTAGTGAAACATCACTCAAAAGCACGCAGTATTTTTGTTCTGCACTTGGAAGATCGATGTGAATACTTTGAAATCCATAGTAGATATGAACTTTGGCTTGCATCTTGTAAGGAAAAGAAAATGATCATACCTTTAATAGAAACTAGCAGAAAGTTGGCTTCTATTTAACTTGAAGGAATTTGGGGTGGTTTCTCATCCCTGTGGTCTAAGTGGAATATTTTGGCTTGTCCAAAACAGCTGCTGCTTTTTGAAAATGCATTTAAAGGAGTTCTGGAGGTTAAAGTATTTGATTTTCCCACATCACCACCACGTACTATAGTTTCTTCATACTTTCCTTTCTTGGGTGAAATGTTTAGCTTACTGTAGTGAGAGCTGCTACATAAGTTGTTCCAGACAGTCAGAATAGTTCTTACTAGGGATGGAGGATTAAACGATGAAGGCTTTTACCTACATGAGCATTGGGGTTTTTTGCATGCAGTGATCTTTCTGAAGCTTGTAAAGAAGATTACTTAAATAGACCAGTGTTGCTGTGGAGTCATTATTGTTTAATCAGGATCTTCTTTGGCTGTCACTGAGATTAAAATGTTAGCACGGGCTTGATGCGGTTCTGAGAACTAAAGGAAGTGCCTCTTTAAAGTTTTATATAGGGAAGGTGATTTAAGTTGCAGCAACCAATTAGATTCTGCTGTTTGGAGCTGTTAAAAATAGGTGTACTAAGCAGCCAGAAATGTGTTGAATTTCCCACCTATTAGTAAGCATTTATTGATTCCTTTAAGGCTGGCACTGAGGTTTCCCTTCTCTTTTTACAGAAGCAACTTTCTGCTGTAGAAGGTTTTTAACCTCTTTGGTTCAATAAGCCTGAAAGTTGGGGGAAAGTAGAGACTGATTCATGTTCCTGTATGAGGGAGTAGGAAAGTGTGAGTTTGAGTTTGCTAGTGGTAGAGATAGCAGGAAGAATAGTAAATTAATTGCCTGAATATGCCCTCCTGCCTGACTAATAATGACCCAGTAACCAAGCAGTGTGTGCTAAGGAGGGCTTCGGCACAAGTTGTCTGAGTAACAGAAGCAATTTGATGATCTTGCCCCCGTTTTGCAGCTTATTTCCCCCTCTGTTGTACTGGTACGGCTGGTGGGGACCTTCTGTAAACTAGATTGATGAGACAAGCTGGATTCAAAACAAGAAAAAAGCCTTTTAACCAAGCTTTGCTCCCAAAGATGATGACTGTAGAATAGCAGTGTAATTGAGCAAACTGTTTTTGCTGAGCTGTGTAGAGGAAAAAAAACTGTTGGTCTCACCTGTTCAAAGAATCTGCAAGGATTTACTTCAGACTATGGACAAAAGTGTCAGGAGTTATCAATCTAAGATTAATTTTACTTGAAAATACATAACAAAACAAACAAAATCAAGGCCACTGTGTGAATTGGAAAGTAATTCCACTAAATTGCATGTATTAAGAATCTTATTTTTTACTTTTGGCAAGACTGACATCTCCTCATTACAGTAAGTGTTATGGTCCTTCCTCCTCCTAATGTAATTTGTGAAAATCCAGTCCTACATAGGCTGCTTCTGAGCAGCTGTCCTAAATGGGATTACTGAAACATTGACATTTATCTGAGCTTTTTACTTTTATAATTCATAATAGCCAACTGCTTTGGTTTATGCTTTTGGGGATGGTGAACTTGTCTTACCTCTTCGCACAGTGATAAATTTATGGAAATACATAAATATTTCCTAATCTGGGAGCATCATATGGACACTTAAATCTTGAAGTCTCTTTTCTTATTACTTCAAGTTTCAGGAAATGTTCTTAGAAGTAAAAAGGACTAGTTCACTTAATGTGTGGCCCCTGGAGTTTTTTATGACATGAGACATGGGAAAATAGGTCTAGTTGAAGGCATCTGTGAAGTGATACTGGGAGAGAAGTAAAATCTTGAGGAAGGGTGAAAGTATTTCATTGCTCTGTCTGCATGTTGAAGTGAATTTAGATGCATCCGAAAGACCACTCTGGTTGGCAACTTGCTCTGCAATAGCGAGGCTGACTTTTAGTATGTGTTAGATATGAATTATGAAGTGATCTGAGTCCATATGCAGTGTGCATCTCTTAATGGCATAAGATTATTCAAAGTTGAGTTGTTTCCTAGCATTAAATGCCTGGCATATTTATGATTCCCTTGCCTTTCTAGCAAAGGTGGCAACTTTCACATGTAGCTTTTTCAAAAGGCAGTTGCTTTTTTTGTATTGCCTTAAAATATGTAGCTTGTCTCCCAGTGGTCTTGTGTGTGCCAACATCCAAAACTGTATGTATTTAATGGATTTAGTTTGAGATTCAGGCTAACATTCTTGGGCAAAAAAAAAAAGCTTGCCATGTGGCAACATGTTCCATGATCTCATGGAGAGAGATTGCTCACAGGCTTACGTGTGGCTGACTTCGGTTTGGGCTAAATAATCTGCCTACTTATTACTATTAGTTTTGGTTTGTTTTTTTTTCCTGAAGCTTGACAACCAGCCTTTCTCTTGCGGTTCCACATTTACTTAAAAAGCCATCTTTCTTACCACGGCCTTTATCTTCCACGCATCCTTTCCCTAAGAGCAGCACTGCAGAGATGATGTTTTCCACGAGAGGTTAGTTGATTAAATGCTATGACAAATTATTACAGCTACTTGAAAGCAGTTGCTCTTGTCTTTAATTTTACAGTGTCAAGTTACTCTGTCTTAAGTAAGTGCCAAAACTGCAGGTGCCTTTTATAGAGGTCATTATATGTGACTCACCTGTAAACATGCCATCCCCCTATGTCCTCTCCTTTACAGAGGGGAGAGCAGATGTTTACCTGCTGGAAGATGCTTCAGGCACTTGCTGCAGGAGATGGTCACCAGGCTGTCAAAAGCAATCTTTATGGGCAGGCTGGTCTTTCACAAGGAGATGTGTTTACAGAGCATGAAATTAACATTTTTGCACAGAGGCAAATAATTGCTTACAACGGAGACTTTAGTAGCAGATTTGAAGCTTGAATGATTATTAGTAAGGTCAGATGGAGCACATAGTGGTGTCCACCTCCTCAGCAAAGTCATTCAGAACGTTTTAGCCATTCATTTATTCTGGAACGGCTCAAGCTATTGTAATGCATGCCTTGAGCTTGTCACTTTTGGTAAGAACTTGTAATAAGTTGTGTCGCTATATCTGTATTTGTGGTATGGTTCCTTCAAAATCATGGAAATCATGGAAAACTTATTTTTTGACTTGTAGAAAGAGGTGTTAACCCCCATTCCCATCATTTTAGTCTTGAATTATTATCTAGTAGCACTCTTGCAATGGCAGGGTTTTTAAGGAAGTGTCTCTGAAATGGGCCACTGTCAGGAACGAAAGGGTTCTCTGTGAAAGCTTTGTGTGGTCAGGAGATGGGTCTAAAGGGCCAGTAGGTCTGGGATAGCGTTGGCTGTCCTGAGCTGCTCTGGTGAATGCTCTCGCTGGTCAGGTCAGGGCTTTTTCTTGAGCAGTGATGAAAAACTGTTTCCGAAGAATGGATATTGGCAAAATTAATCAGATTGATTCTTCACTTACAACACAGATCAAGTCTTGAACTTCAGTCTTCTATGATAATAAGACCTGTTCATCATCACTAATTGCATCTCTTCACTCCCGGTTTCCTCAGCCCGCTTGCTCCTTCAAGGTGACTTCCCCACTCAACAGATGTGCGTGTGTGACAGAACATTTAAAAACCACAGAGCTTGAAGTAGATGAACCTTTTTGTAAAAGAAATTTTGTTCCA
>JAOXJK010000051.1:48017820-48079006 GCA_025774025.1 Xenus cinereus
AACCACATCACAGAATGGAGTAAGTCTGACTAATGTTAAATGTAAGTGTCCAGTCAAACTTCAAAGAGGAGACAGCTTTTCCTCTCTTCACACCACAAGTCTGAATGGTGCTTAAGGCTTGCAGTGCTCCGTTTTTAAAGCATCCATACTTTTTCAGGGAGAGGGGGAAAAAAAAGTAACCAACATCACAAAGGCTGTTCTGAAAACCTTTTTAGAATGCTGCATGTTATACCCATGGTCTTCCCATTGCTTTTCTGTAGGACGGCATTCTTCAGAGGCAGTGGGACTTCTTTCTTTGTCTACATTGTGCTGAACAGCCCTAACTGTAACACCTTCCAGCAGTTACCCTTGTCTGTACTGAAAGCCACTGCATGTGGCTCTTAAAAGGAACATCCAAGCATTGCCTGAATATTTCCCAAAGCAACTGTCCTCATGTTCTGGGAACACCCAAAGTCAAAGTTACGGGATATGTCTCACTCCCTGCTCCCATTAAAAGAATGCTATAAAATAGTTTAAGCTTCTGTACAAGACTTGAACCACCTTCAAAATTCCTCCAAACAGGTGAAATGCAGCTCAGTGTTTCTGTGCAATAGCACTGTTTTTCCAGCACTGGTTTAGCTGTGAGGTGTTACACCATAAATTTTCAGAGGACACAAGAGAGATCATGCATACAATGGATTGCTCAGATGCTCTGTAACGAGACCTGCTGAGAGCCTGCCCTCTTTGAGATAGTCCTAGCAGTGTGAACCTTTTTTTTTTTCACCTGTTTAATAGGACTTGGTAGAACGAACACCTAACCAAATGTGAGGAGTTTGTATCGGTCATTCTCTGCTGAATCTTATGTACAACCATGCATTTTATTTCTTTATTGATTTTTCTTTTTTTGTCGACGCTTGAACAGTATTTTTTCAATATGAAGTGAGACTCATAAAAATACTAGATATAACACGTTTGAGTCAAATGGGGTACTTTTTTATTCTGGTACGGCAAGCTTCAAAATCTCTATTTCAGAGAATGTCCTGCTATATAGCAATTTTTCTCAGTCCCATAGAGCTTCATTATAGCGAGGTCAGAGTATGTGCCATAGAGAAAAGAATTTATATTCTATCATAGGGCTAACTGCTGTGCTCTTGTAATGACCCTGAAGGACAGTAAATGGTCCAAATACTTTAGTTTATTTGGAATAGAGTTCTACTGTGCTATAGGAGCTAGAGTAGATCTAGGAAAATAGAAAATATTGTGGTATATTTTAATGTGATTCCTGCTGGACATCTGTGAGAATGTTTGGCTGCCATAGCCCTGTCTAGAAAGTGGATAGTGAAGATTTCTGGAATTTGATGTTTTCAGCGTATACTCTCAAGGGTGAGACCTCCCTTAAGACCCTTGTGATAGAATGAGACTTTTCAGAGTCTAATTGCCTCCCGGGCCAAGATGGAATGTATTAGTTTCTCATGTAGTTGAAAAGCCTCTTCCATAATTTCATGTGTTTTGCTTTTAATTTCATGTCTTCCCGTTTTCTACTTTGCAGCAGTGTGGAAAAGTGTGGTAATACTTGCTCTTCCATTCTGCCCTAGTCAGCACCCATTATTTTGCATTTTTCTGTGTCTGATGTTTCTGTAAATATCTCAGGATGAAAGTTGCTTTTTTTAAAACAGTAGGACACAGATTCCTACAGTCTGTGATCTGTCATCATACAGAAATGATGATAAAATGGCTGCTGAACAGCTGCATACAAAGTCATTCAAGTCTTGCGTTTGTACAGTTGAGGGCTTCTTTACTCACCCTTTGAATCTTTTCCCAAATTTTTTGATGCATTGTTCTGGTATCAGGACCACTTTTGAATTTTAATCCTGTTCTGCGCTTAGCTGGCGACATCAGCAAATTTAACAAGCATTCCAGTATTGAAATCGATAGATAATTTTACAGGGTGTAGGAGGATTCTGGCAAAGATCGTTTTGACACGTGACCTGAATGTTTGCATCAAAATGTTTAAGTTTTTATAAGATTTGAGTGATTTCCAATTTGGATATTAACAATATCAAGTCTTCATATACTCAGGTTTGCATCACTGAGTGATGGATCTCTTCTCTCTCCTGTCTGCCCAGATGTTACCTGTCCCAGAAAGAAGCTGCTTGTTTCTCAGTTTTTAATTCTGACACTGCTGTAGTTACTAGCAGTTTGTCACACTTAAGGTGACACCTAAAAGCGATTTGTCACCTTTTAGGCATGTACAATGTTTTGGTATCTGTATCCCCAGCCCTGCTTTTCCTCAGTTCCCCAGAAGTGTTTGTCATCTTTCAGTTATTGGAAACCTCATCCATCTTCCACAGGCACTTGGAGATAATGGCCCCGCAACTGTCAACCAGCTTCTTCCCTGACCCAACCAATTTATCTTACCAGTTTCTGTTATTCCCTATTGTCCCCTAACCAGGTTTGGTGTGCCCTCTCCCTACGCCGGCACTATGAGCAATCAGGTAGTTTCTGGCCATATTAAAACCCGCAGCTGCCCCTGTCAAGCGGTGATCTCTACTAGAGGGCATCTCTGGGAGGGACTGATGGACCTGGGAAGGATCTAACCTCTAGATTTGGCATTTCAGTGTAGATTACTTCATCCTTTTCTGGCCTTGGGTCAGACTCATCTCAGCACAGGGTGGAGGCATGGACAATTAAAAGCCTTGGGATGGCATAGAGACGATGATCACAATTTCATCCTATATTTGAAAGGGCTAGAGGCAGATCTCTTGAGTAGCGTGCTTAGAAGAGAAGTATTAAATCTGGGAATTTGGATCAGATGGTGCATACGGTACACACGAGTACTGCAGGGAGTTCTGCCAGTGCTTTCCATGTGGAGGGAGGAGTGGCAAAAGGGTGGTAGACGTTTTCTTGATGGGTACTTGTACTTGGCACTTCAGCTTTTAACCGGTGAGAAGTCTCTATCTATTATTGTAAATTGAACTTTAAGGTACCCAGAACTTTCTATGGGATGATATTCTCCATATAGTTCATGGTGGGGTTTTATTCCTTAACATGTGATGTGCATGTTCTGCAAGTCCTCTTTGGAACCCACCCAAGGTGGCTTGGGTTCCTAGAAGAGGTTGAAGTCTAAAGTTGGGATTTTTGTGCTCAGCTTTTTCCTTCCAGTGGGATAATGCAGCTTGTGCCTGGTCTCAAGGAGTGGCTCGTGCTTCCTGATGAGAAGAACTGTTTACAGGAAGGCCATAGGGGTACAAGAGACTCCTTACAGCTATTGCCCAACTGCTCTGCACCACGACGTACAGCAGGACTCCTCCTCGTAATCAAGGGCAGTAATTCTACGTGCCGCCTTCTGTACAAGGAGAATCTGGAGATGCAAACAGAGCACAAATACATCAAATGAACTGACAACCTAAACGGAGGGAAATTGGTGGTAGCGTGGCTCCGATTTTTTTTTGAGTAACTGGGGTAATATCAGTAAGTCTGATTCTGAGAGGAGTGTGATTAATCCTGGCGTAGATCTGTGCGTTTGCTATTGCTGGGTGCAATGTACTGGATGTCTGAGCGGCAGTTAAATAACTTTTTGGGAAGAAGAGGCGTGTTAAATGTTGCTTTTTAGTGCTGATGTTTTCAGTTTAACATAACACTGTCAAGAAGCATCAAGTCTGCCAGGAAGCTGGTAAAGAATTTTCTTTAAAATCCTTAAAATACCTAAAAGGAAAATAGCGGTCTTCTGTTGCTGAAAACCAGAAAAATGAGGTTTTGCTGCATTGCTACTAACAACAAGCTGTGCTGAGACCGATCCTAACAGTGTGAAGCGGGAGGCAAAGCAAAAGGTGGGCTCCTTCAGAGCACCACCTGAACTAATAGTAAATGTCTAATTGAAAACAGTGATTTATTGATTTTTTTTTTTTTTTTTTCCCTAAACCAAAGCTGTCATGTTGATTGCTACGGGTACTGTTGTTTGCCCAGTGACTGGAAGGCAAGTGAGCAGTGTCAGCACTGAAGGGACAGAGTGAAGAGGGTGGAAAATAGGATAGGAAGATGCTAGAGATTCTCTTTGCTTTATTGGAGTTAGTGGGAACTGTTTGTTGAAGTGATGTTTAAGTATTATGTGAGCATGGGATTGTTCCCGGCAGCAGGAAGTAACTGGTGGAAAAGTGGTCTCTGAAAATACCCATACACCTCCTGATGTCTTAAGTTCTCCCTAGAAACCTTTGGCCTGGGTCTCTATTCAGCAGGGGAGGTACGGGGGGCTCGTGTGTCGCCTGGCCACGTTTCCAGGGACAGTTTATTGTTAAACAGCAAGTATGATCTGCTCAGCAAGACGAGCTGTTGCAGCGTATCTGGGGATTATTTCCTGTGAATTCCGCTGGTAGGTGATTTGACATCCTCTGGTGTTGGGTCTGACTTTTCAGTAGATGACGTAGTCGTTCTCAGTCAGGTTGTCCCTCCTTTTGAATTGCTGATAGGAGGCATTTCTGTAATTTCACGTGTAACTCCTCAAGGTGGATAAGGGCTCAAGAAGAAAGCTAAAATACAGACTTTTTTCCCCAGTATCTTTCAAAATTCATTAGGGAAAAAGCAATTTCTAAGCTTGATATGCAGCTTGCTATGGGAAGTGCTCTATCAGCTGACATAAACCACAAAATCTCAGTACCTGGCACAAAGCTAAATGGGAATTATGGTTCTTATTCTGGTTTTTGAGTCATAGCTGTCATATAGATTTTTGTATGGATTTAATATGGTTTTCAATAGCAGTAGATGTTGGGATTTTTTTACGTTTTTGGAGCATTTCGGAACAGTGATATTAACCTTCCTGAAGCCAGTGTACCCCATGTGCTGATAAATCTTTGCCCTTTCCCAGGGCATCAAACTTCTGTTTGAAGTTTGAATTTCACTTGAATAAGGCTGGCATCAGCCCAATTTCCATGAAGAAAGGTAAATATCTGATCTACGCTGTCAGCTGTTCCAAAGACTGCTGCAGCTCTGCTCATGGATACCTTACGGTGCTCTGTCTGCTTTTCCAGGCAAAACCCAGATCGTTTCTCTTTACTATTATCAGCTATGACTGTTGGCAAGCTTTCAACCTGGCTTGCTCATCCTACCTCCCAAAATATGTTATAATGCAGTCTCTTGTCTCTCTTCTGCCTTTCTCTATCACAAAGTGCAAGGCATCCTGGTAAGTCCCAAAATTGAGTGATTTTTCTATTGATTTGTCTGTCTCCATGGAAAATGTTTATATCTTCCTTTGGGCGTGTAGCAGGTAGGTTTTGTCCTGTCCTCGCTCCAAAGATTGTTGGAGCATTACCCATATTTTATATTTTTTTTAAAATATGCCAGTTTATAGAATCATAGAATGGTTAGAGTTGGAAGAGACCTTTAAGATCACTGAATTCCAACCCCCTGGCCATGGGCAGGGACACCTCCCACTAGAGCAGGTTGCTCAAAGCCCCATCCAACCTGGCCTTGAACTCTTATACCAGGAGTTACATCAGGTTTCCCAAGGACCCAGATAGATTCCATTTTATAAAAGGTACAAATTGTCATAGTTCTTTCATCATCCAGATAGTTACAAATGCTGTAAATTTTTTTGTGAACTGAACAAAGTCAAATTTGCAGTCACAGGTTTGCCAGGTTTATCTCGGTACAGCACCAAGCCTAGTTGTAATCTTGTATTGGGTGTCTGAGTGCTGTGAATTTCACTTCTGTGTAGTATTTCGGTGTTGAGAATACACTGGGATGTTTGTTGTGGTGTATCTTTAATGAGACTTCTGCTGGTATGATACATGGTTTGAGTCTCTGCTAGTATTCCAAATATTTGGAAGTTGTGTTTGTCTGAGCAGTTCTTGATTGGCTTAATGTTCCTATAATCTCATCAGGAGTTTATAGCTCGAGTACAGCTTGAATTTGTGGAAATGATGGAATTTATAATTTTTCTATGCTGTGTTTTTATTAAATCTTAATGCACATTAGTTAAGTGTTTCTGCATAATCTGTAAGTTTAACTGGTAAGTCAGAGTTCAGAAATGGTGGTCCGAAGTATGTCCTTATAGGAAACGGTGACAGCTTGTGTGTCATTTGCGGCTGCGAAATGGAGCGTGGATACACGCAGGCATCTTGGAGGGTGCTGCTTCAAATGTCCGTGCATCAAATTGATCTCCAAGCCAGCTTGCTTGCTCTTCTTTTTGTGAGTACAAGGCTTGTAGTATTTAAGACAGGTTTAGCTAGTACTAAATGCTGTGTAATCAAAAGCAATGTACATCTCTACGGATTTCATCCTCGTAGGTTCTCCCCGGAGCCACGGTCAAAAACCAGCTCTTTGACACCCGATAAAATGCTACAGGTACGTTGGTTCCTTGGGAGAGCTCACCTCGGTTTAAGTTTCCAGAAAGCAAGGAAAGCAGAAAGGGAAGGAGGGAGGGATGGGGAATCTTAAATCACATTTGAAATGGTAATTCAGAGATGACTTTTGCCTACGTCTTCATACCTCACACGTTTGCTGTCAAAGCCCCTGCTGGCTGTTGTACCCCAGGCAGGGTGAGTAACGGTTTGTGTCTCCCGTCTCGACTGGAGGGTAGCCCAGGGAGTGACATCTTGTTTGGGAATTTGATAATGCGTTGCCGTGTGTTAAAGCAAGGTCAAAGAAATGTGCTTATGGCTTGAGGGGGAATACGAGGAGGTTTCTGATGCAACTAAATGCCTGCAGTAGCTTATTCCACAGCTCTGAGCAGATCCCTGAGACATGCTGCTATGTGGGAAATGGAGCATTTCTGTAGATGGGAAGCATTTTAGTGAACAGAAAAGATGAGAAAGCTGTTGTGAGCAAATTAAAGCGACGAGTCCTGTTCTGAAGCCTAAAACTAGGCCAGCTGGGTTTTTAACAACTGCAAGAGGCTGCAAGTGCTGCGCTATCACAAGGTGTGCTGAAACCCGGGGAGATGCTCGCCGCTTGGTTCTCTGCGCTGGCTTTGGAAAGGCGCTGTGCGTTTGGAGGCCTGGATTGAATTAGTCAAACAGTTAGTTTAGAACAGCAAACACTGCAAGACCGTAATATTATTTCTAAGGGAAAGTGAAGAACAAAGCGTAAGGTGTTTGCTAGAGATCGATGACTAAGCTAGATGTCATATCGCTGTCCTCAGCTCATGTCTTCAGACTTTAATTGGCTGATGAACCAGGACTTTTTGCTAGATGAAATTTTGTTTGTGCTAAGGGATTTTTCAGCAACTGAAGTTGAATAAAACTTGTTAACTGAAGGAATTTAAAGGGGGGAGGGAAGTTTCAGTTCAAGCAAGTACTGTTCTAGCACTTGGTACAAAAAGCTTTCTGCATTAAAAAGTCCAGAGCCAGCTAAATTTGGGTAATGCTTAAGCAGTAGGTTGTCCTGTCCACCAAGGAGCTGCATGCCTGACATTCTGCAAGGAACATATTTCTTTTAGTATCTTTACAAGCAGCTACCGAGTCTCCCTGGCTGTTTAGCAGAAAAGGCCCTGCCTTGTGTCCCTATGCACGACCCGTTCAGCTGGTTCTGGTCCAGCTGTGGGGTTTAAGTACCTGCTCTGGGGTAAGGACTGATCCAGGAGCGCCTACAGTGTTTGTGGCTTTGCTTTCTGAAAGAAACAGGTTATTTCCATATCCCAAAGTGTGACTTTCTCATAGAAAAGTACAAATCTGAACGCGTGGATTTCAATGTTACTGGTGTTTCGGGTGGGAGAGAAGAGGACAATGACCGAATGGTAGCATCACGGCATTGGGTAGGAAACTTCTAGGTCTGTTTCAAACCTATTGCTTGAATCTGAGTTGCAGCACAGCTGGGAGGACATACTTGGCTTTTTTGTCTTTGAAAGCACTTAATCGTTCCACATGATGTGCTGCCATTTAGTCCTGTGTTGCCTTTTAATAGTTCCTGAAATGCTGAAGGTATGGATTATGTTAATGTAGCTTTTCAATTTTTTATGGACTGAAATAGCTTCAAAAATTAACCTTTTGAAAAACACTTGGGTAGATTGCATGACAAGGCTTTTAGCAGCTTTCTTTTTCTAGTAGCATGCTATTTCCCTTCCAGTAAATGACGGGCTTTGACTGAGGCTATGCTCAACTTCGTGTTGTAGGACAAATGCCTGCAGCTGATGTTGGAGATACTTTTATTTTTCATTAGATCATCTGAAAGTCTCAGCTGTTCTCATGCCAGTACGAAGGATGGAGGCTGTTGGCACTGCGCGGGTGTTGTACCAATTTGTTGTTCAACACATGCTAATAGATCTCTGACAAACCAAAAGAGATTTGTACTTCTTCATGGTGCAATAAGACTTGATATCTATTTGTTTATGAAAGGGTTGCCTACATTTAGCATGAATGGTCCCATGGTCATTAAAACCTGGGCTTCTTGCATCAGGGAGAGGGAGGATTCCTCCTTGTTTTCTGCCAGCCCTGGCTTCTCCCATCTTTCCTGCCTTCTGAAACCCCTTGGGTACTCTAGGCTTTGGAAGACTGACGAGAAGCTGGCTGTAGATGTTTGTTATTTCTGCTTTGCTGTGGCACAGATCATGACAAGCAGGTTGCACCCAAAGTGCAAGCTCTTGAGTCTTTAACTGAGTCCACCTAATATATAGAAGAGTGGTTTCTATTTGTTACGTCTTGTCTTGTTGTTTTTCTGGGTTGTTTTGTCATCTTTGGCATCTTGTAGTAGGAGATAAATGCAAGATATATTGCTGAGGTGCTGGGATAAATGAAGAGACCTAGGATGGAACAGATACCCCTTTTATCACTGTCTCCAAAGATCATAGCGTCTTGGGTCTGATCACAGCTCCTCGGTTTAAAAAATAAATAAATAAACTAACAACAACAAAAAAAGATGTTTCAACAGGGTTTGAGGTCTGTACAGCACTGTGATTAGCGTATGCACTTCAGCAAATCTTTTCTTCCTCATGTACAGAAAACTCTTGGCTTATGTTTCCATCCACCCTGCTTTTATTCTGGCTG
This sequence comes from Xenus cinereus, assembly GCA_025774025.1. Classification (NCBI taxonomy): domain Eukaryota; kingdom Metazoa; phylum Chordata; class Aves; order Charadriiformes; family Scolopacidae; genus Xenus; species Xenus cinereus. The sequence goes on from JAOXJK010000051.1 coordinate 48,026,775, forward strand.
GAGCCAGGCACACTAAATAGTGATTAAACAAAAGATTAAAATTCCATTTTTGTGCATTTGGCGTTTGAATGCTGATCAATTGCTTTGGCGGCGTGTTAAGTAACAGCATGGTAGACAACAGAAGGGGCTTATTTACAGCAATCTGTCTAAATCCATTTTCAATGTATTGCTTTATATGCCTTTCTACTTTAATTCATTTTCTGTTTTTAAAAAAATGAAGGATGGAAACAGGCAGGAGATTAGTTTAAGATATTGCTGGAGAAGTAATCACTCCTTAGTGGTAAATAACTTCCAGTTCTTAAGGAAAAGAAAATGTGCTTGAGCTGAAATAGAACTTATAGGCTTGCTGTAGGAGTTAATGGATAAAATTCAATGCCTTGTGCACTTAAAGAGCTTCACTTAGATGATCATAATGAGCCCTTCATGCTTTGAAATCTTTTTGCATTGTTGTTTACAACTGACCGTTTCAAGAACGAAGAAGTTCTTGCAAAATGAGAAGCTAAGGTAGAGGAAAACAGAAAATGGCAAAGACCTCTTTTATGGGGACAGAAATCCAGAATCCGTAATGCCAATTTACCCTCACCGTGCAGCACCGGTAACTGCAGTGTTCAGACGATGGTCACTGTATTCCACAGTTAAAATATGGATAAGGGGGGGATGTGCTGGTGGGGTTTGGACAAAAATGTTCTATCTCCTGCTATGTGTTTAGAATTAATGAGAAATGAGGATAAAAGTGAAAATTGACATGAAATATGGCGTTGCGGGTAAGCCATAGCTCCCTGCAAATGAGATGCTTGTTTAATAGTGAAAGCAAAAGTCAGTCCTAGGGAACTTGCTGTGTTTTGCAGACTGCTTAGCTATCACAGTCTAGAGCATCTGTTGAAGGGGTATCATCAAGTTATGTAATTTGCATAATTGACTCAAATCCCATGCAGCATCCCTGAAGGAAACCACTAAAAAAAGGCAACATTCTGGTCCCTGTGTGCTGTGTCTGGATTTCTAGCTCAGACATCTTTTACAAAGAGAAAAGGAGGGGGGGGGGGGGAAAAAAAGCGCTTCCAAAATACCATCACTGTCAGCAACCTGCCCGTTTTCCCAGTGAGAGAGACTTCGAGCGTCTATATGCATATCTTCCCTCTGCCCACGATGGCGTGTTGCCCGCAACTTTACACACTGCTCTGCTAGTAGTGATGACATGAGCATAAAAATTGCAGTCGAGGTGGGGAAGGCAACGTTTTATCGTTCACACTGATTTTTTTTTTTTATTTTCTTTTTGGTAGTCTGCTGAAATTAAGTTGGTCTGGGAAGTGTGATTCTTACCAAGAAATAGGATGCTAATCATCCTGCTGCAGCTACACCTTCCCTTTGGGGCTATGCGGGTGGCGGGTGCTGGCAAGGTCACTGAAGCAAAGACACTGATACTCAGTTTCTAGCACTGAAAGTCACTTCAAAATTAATGTTCAGACATTGTTGACAGAACTTGTCGGTGACTCACAGCAGACTTTTCAGATAAGGTGTTTTAAGAGCGACCTACAAAACCGGTGTAAGCGTTGTATGTTTGCTTGCAAGGGATGAGTTAGAAATATTCTAACCTCTCAACAGTTACCTGACTGAATTAAATTTAATGGAGCATTTCTGAATTGGATTGACTAATGTAACTTCTTTGCCCAAGCCCAAAAAAACTCCACAATGCAGCATGTCTGCCATGACCATCTGCAGCTATGTCTACTCTTCAAGATTTTAAAAGCCACTTAGAGAGGTACGTCGATCCAACAGAGATTAATGTTGTGTTTATCTGGTGTGAATCTCGTTCGGCTCTAGTTGTATAGGGCAGTAACATCATGAGTGCTGCAGGCAGAGGAACAGATAAAGAGTCACCCCACACAGTCCTCGCTTTACTTTGCCAGTGCCAACATGAATAAAAGTTGGTCCTTGTAAGTCTCCAAGGCTGAGAGCTGCACAGAGCCTGTTCCTCAGGACTTAAGGATCTATAACTCTTACTCCATGTGTCTCCAAAGTCCAACAGTACAGTTCAGAAAGGCCTGAGTAACCGAAGCATGTACTCTATAGTTTCCACTCTTGCTTAATTTAAAGTTTACAAATTACTTAAAGTTTTTTCCCTTGATCTGCATGGCCTTGACAGAGTTTAGCCTAGTCCAGCTCAAAGATGTTTTCGTGTGTAAATGTATTTGGCTCTGAGAGAAGTAATACATCTGTCTTAATAGACAGATGTATTAATAGACATTATTACATTAGATGTAATAATAATTAATATTAAAGGCTGTCTTAATAGACAGCCTTTCTGCTGTCCACCTGTCTTGACTGAGCTCTGTACGTAATTCATTGGCAATCTTTGTGATTTCTTCTTTTTTTCCTTTTTTTTTTTTTTTTTTAACTGCACTGGAGGATGGTGTGCTACTGCATGTTTGCACTCGGTATCGCAGTGTTTAAATTGCTTGCCTGCTCTGAGGGTATTTAAATGCACATTGCTGACCTCTCTGAAGAATGGCTTGAAGCTGTGCAGAAAATTTCCTTCCCTGTTCAGGATATTCTATACTGAGCCCACAAACACAGGGGCGACTCCAGCCCAGAGCCTGGGCGTGCTGACCCTGGGCAAGGATGGCTGGAACTGCTTTTTAATGGCTTTTAGGTTGCTGCCTGCCTTGGTGAGCGTTGGCTGCTTTGGTGGGACAGCTTTGTAATGGTGTGAGATGCTCCTCCTGAAACAGCCGGTGGCCCAGTGATGTGGCTTCCCCCCCAGAGGATGCTGGAGATGTTGGTGTGAATCCTTTGGGGTATGCTTCGAACTTGTCTCCTATCTGAGAGCTGTTGCAGAGAGCAGCTCAAGATCTATTGAATTTTAAAGGAGAGCAATCCACACTGGTACCTGCAGCAGTGGATGGGTGCCTTCTAAGGCAGTTTTTGTACTGGAGTTCAGAGGGAAGGGGGTGTCTCTGCAATTCTAGTTTAAGTTGCCTGAGTGCCAAGAAGAGGTAGGATTTAAAATGCTCCTACCAGTGCCATGTTAGGCAGCTTGGATGCCTTTTTGCTGGTGGGTCTTTCTTTTTCCTCTCTTTCTCCAGGGTGCCTGACTTCCCCTGGTCACTTCGTAAGGGCTTGGCATAGGGTGCTGGGTCACCACGTGTACTGTGGGTGTTGTGAGGCTGAGTCACTCTTCAGATCTACTCTACAGACACTCTTACAATGCTTTCCTCTTCAGCGGTGGGTGGGATTTCTACAGTAACTGCTCGTAGGGGGTTTACATGTGTTGAATCACAGCAAATGGCAGAAGGGATAGTGGCATTGTAATCGGTTCTCCTGGTGTGCTCATTCAGTCCAGAGCTCCATAAACAAGAGACAAAAGAGACTTAAAATATTGAGGTTTCAGACTTGCCAGTTGTTCCTGTGCCCAGTATTACACTTGTGCACAAGCCTAGTGCTCAGAAAGTTGGCCAAACTCCCCTGGCGAGGAGGTGCTCTGGTTTCTGAGAGCTTTCCAGGACTTTTCCTGGCAGGGGAGCATCCTGGAGAGGAAACTGGCTGGTTAGCAGGCCTGGCAAAGCTCAGATCTCACAGAACAGTAGTGTGTTCTGCCGGTTATTTTATAGGGATGATCGAGAGGGTGGCATGTTGTCTGAAAAATTAAAAACCACTGTGGTGGCCAGACAAATAGAAGTGCTGGACCGTTGCAGTAGCACAGGGTGGCTGCTTCATGGTGCTTGAAAATTTGATCTGTTTTACACCAAAAATAATGAAGCTGCTTCTTCTACTGTCTGTCTGTCACACAGCTGTCATCTGGATCTGCTCACACAAGCTGGCACGAGCTAGCAAAAGTCAGGTAGAGTTTACATAAATTATTCATGCTAAATTATGTCAGATGGAGCCATGGGCAGGTGCTGGCGTTGGGTTTGCCTGCCCCTGGCCCACAACCCTGCCCTGGCTCATTGCACCCCGAGGAGGCATCTCACAGCACCTCTGCTCGCACCCACTATGCAAAAGCAGCAGCAACCTCCTGTGTTGGAGCAAACATTAGGCTTCCAGCTGGTGTTGGTATATACCTTGTATGTTTTTCAAGGTGCTTTTTAATCACATTGCTGACTCCAGCCTCAGATTGACCCAAGGACTAGCTGCTTGCTTAGCTTTTCCCCAGAAGTGCTGTTGTCCACTGTGTTCAGTTTGCCCTCCCAGTGCTTTCTTGCACATTTGGTTCCCAGTTCACACATTCATCTTGACACTTAAAGGCACTTTTTCGTTATCAGCAGGTAGAAATTCACATAAGAACAGTGGTGTTTAATGGGATGACTACAAAACCACAAGGCCAGTTAAGCAATTTAGTTTGATGTTTTATACCTGGTGAGTTCAAGTGAGCCCTTCCAGAAAGGGAGAGCGTGGTTCTTCACCACAGCTCTGCTGCTCTGGACCTGCACTTACCTCCTCCTGGATGACAGGAATTGGTGAGGTGCTTGGCAGTGCCTCTCATGAAACCTTTTTCCCTCAGCAAATGCAAGTCTTCAACGCGTGCAGTCAGAGGGGAACTTAAGACGGATTGCTGGTGGCAATCTTCATTTTATGTCCTAATAGGTGCAGAGTGAAATTCAGGAAGATACATGACCCATTTCTGTATTTGAACAGAATTAAGGATTTAGAAGAGTAGAGTTCATGTGCTAAAGGGACAGTAATTAACAACAGAAAAATGAGTTACTGCTTTTGATTCATATAACTTCATCAGAGTGGAAAATAAAAGAACAAATAACAAAGATGAAGAAAATTAAGCCATCCTGGGGTAAATGAAAAAAATCAAGTACACCATCTAAATATAACTCTGCTGGGATTTTTCTTAAAGTGGTTGCTTTTCTTGTGAGTGTAACTGTCCTTTTCTGCCAACCAACCTGTGCTGGCAGTTGTCTGGTTTTCACCACTGTTAATGGCATCCTCTAGTGTGGTCCTGCTCTTCCTGTGCCGCCCTGAGGGTTCCTTTCCCTCCATCTCTCTGCATCATAAGTATCTTTCAGAGAATATCCTTGTTAGCTCCAAGTGGCACAAGTGGAAGTTCCTTAATGTTCACATCATGAACTAACTGTGTGACTGACTTCTTGTCCATCCTGAGTGCCCATCAGTTCTCCTTCAGTGAAAATAAAATGAAATTGCAGGCAGGAGGAAGGGATGGCATTAGTTAATTGAAATGTGTAACTGACTGTCTGGTTTCATGGATGAAACTTGACTTCTGCCAGGTGTGTTACCATCTGCAAAATGTCAAGAAGCTGAGTGTAAATCAGTTTATGATCCGTGATTGAAAGGATCTAGATTGATTTAAAAATCTCTTGTGTGAGCGGGGAAAAAAAGCTCTAATATTTCACGGGCCAGCTTTTAATTACATTGAGCTCTATTACTTTTAGACCACTGGTTTATTACCCTTTACCATGGTAATACACCAGCACAACTCAAGGTTCCTTTGCTGAGGTTTACCACCCCTAACAGAGCAGGAGGAGCAGAGCGTGTACCTGCCTTCAGCCTCTCTAGTTCACTTTGACATCGTGGCTGAAATCTGTCTTCACTGATAGTTTTGTGAGCTGATCCACGGGGCTCCCTTCTCACTGACTGGTGTAGAAAAGACCCCTCTTCCCCCGATGGGGATGATCTGCAAAACCTCCACAGAAAGGTTCACCAGAGCTCATCTGTCAGTTGCAGTGAGGGGAACTGCATCAGGCTGAAGTCTAGTGCCTTGGAATAACAAGTAAAATGTCCAAATGTCCTATTTTCCTGGGATAAATCTAGCCATGGAAATGAAGAGTTTGTAATTTAACTAGTCAGGCAAATGACATCTGTGTCCCAGATGCCAAAAATGCCTGATAACCCTGCAAGGTTACTATGCCAACCATTGCACTTTGGGGGTTGTTTGGTTTGATTGACCCGTTAGTGAGATTTCAAACCTCTTGCCCTCCAAGGAGGGAAGATATTTTTTTTTTGTTTCTAGGAAGTTCTAGCCTGTGGAGTTCTCTCTGCAGGTCCTGAGGAATTAAAAGGGAAATACCTCTAAGTTCTGCAGTATGATGCTACAAATGGCTTGCATTTATACTCTACCGGCATATTACAGGATAATTGAAAACTCATTCTCAGAGAAGATGTTCTCTTCTTAACCTTAAAACCTACTTATGTATATATATTTCATTTGGATTTGGGAGATGTCAGTGTTTGAGATGTATCATGGTTTTCTTTCCACACACCATAGTCTCTTTGATCCTGAATTCACCTCATCTTTCATTTGCTAACTTGTTCCCAAAGCACCCATTGCTTTTGAATTTCGGGAACAACATCGTGAAAAGAGGAGCTCTAATTGGGTTCAGCACAGATTCATGCCTTGTGTAAAATTTGCTTTTAAGTTGAGCAGCAAGAGCCTTAATAAATGACCTTTTAAATCTTATTTTGATTTTATTCAGGTATAGTAGTGTGCTCATTAATAATGATCCTGCAATAGGTCTCCCATTACAGCTTTATTGTTAATTAAATAGGATGTAAGATGTATGGGATGTTTTCAAAATGAAAATGGGAGTTTTTAATAGATTCCCTGATTAAGAATACTGGTCTGCATACATGATGGTGCCCTGAAAAAATACCACTGAACAGCTATAGATAAAGTACTGTTCTGAGATAAGCAAAACTTGCTTCCTCTCTCACCCCTTTTGGGGTAGAAACTACTTGCTTGTGATCGTCTTACCTGAAGGAAGATGTTTAATATCCTCTTACAAGAAGGGGAGGCTGTTAAAAAAAGGTTTCACATGTTGTGTATTTAATGTATCCTATCTTTTGTTTAAAAGGCATCACACGTGAGGCAAAAGAAAGACACCTACTTTGGTGATGGACAAAGGAAAAAGGACTGGCATAACAAAGAAGCTATCAGGAGGGACTCTGAGCGTGTCGGTATGTAAGATTACTATAAAAATGTTTAATACAGATTGTAATTTAGTTTGACTTTATTTTTTGCGCTGAGTGCTGAAAAGCATGTTCAACTTCAGGCTCAAGGTGATGTTCTTGACATGATGCAACAGCTATTGTGTGTTAATCCCAGTTAAAGCCTTTTACCCCAGCTCCACAATAACCATTTTAAGGTGAAAATATGTTGATAACTTCTTAGTATTTTTAGGATAGGTGCAGTATTGATTTTTTTAATAGCTTAACAAAAACACGTGTGCTTGTACCTCTCCCAAAAATGGTAGATCGAGAAAGGAAGAAGGGGGATAAGAAAAATGTTCTAGACTATAGCATTCACACAAGTTTTATTCCATAGTTGTGGGTTTTGTCTTGCATCACGTAAAAATGGCACATTTTGAATGTCACAGCTTTACGCTGGTGTGTCTGCAAGGGCTCTACCTCCTCTGTTAAATATACATATCCATCTGTGCTGAAAAAAGCAACAGCGATGAGCTATTCAAACCATATGTATTCTTCCTGCAGTGAAACAAAACCCATTCTTTGGCTCCTCCTCAGCATTGCCACAGCCCCGTCGTCTCTTTCTGGTGTTAGAAGGAAGACTTTTAACTTCTAGGATTTGCGCAGCCGAGTGGTTTGTAGCAAAACTGTGTATCAGATAAAGTTGTTAGGTTGACATGGTTGACCCAGTGCTAAATATGACATACAGCACAAAACTAATGAAGGAATTTTGAAAGAACTATAAGATGACTGCTCTTCTTTTGATATATGGATTAGTTTCTGGCCAGTTAAGCACCAATTAGTAGTAATGATGCATGTTTACTTTCTGTCTCTATAGGAAATGGAGAACAGGGAAAACCTTACCCTATGACTGACGCAGAGCGAGTGGACCAGGCGTATAGGGAAAATGGCTTTAATATCTTTGTGAGTGATAAAATTTCTCTGAATCGTTCCCTTCCAGACATCAGACATCCAAAGTGAGTATATAGTTTGCATTTCTACAAGTGAAAGTTTACAAGCCTAAATTAGCACATCAGCAGGTGTGTGCTCTTTCTTTAATTATGGACTCTTGTCCTTTGTTTATCAAATGCAGTCCTTTCACAGCTAGGTCCTGTTGTCTCCTTCATAAAGGACAGCGTATAGTAATTGCAATGGGAAATAGAGGAGACCAAAGCTGGGGAAAAAATTCCCCTTTTGATTCCAGAAGACTTTAAATTACCGAAAACTTGCAGCCATCTGCAGAAGAGATCTTGAACTTAACCCAGAGATGGCTACTTCCTTCAGCTCTTGTAATGTGACAGTTCAGTTCCTGAGCCCACAGCTCAGGAAATAGCCAACAACTTTGAGCAACTGATAAGGTGGAGCTATTTCTTTCTGTAGTGGAAACTGATGTAAATGTCTGACTCGGTTGGCAAATGCCCTCAGTGTCATCGGGGTATGACGCTGTCACGTAACACTGCCCAGTTCTTATGTTGGCCACTGGCTGGAAATGACCATGAAATGCTCAGGAACAGAACAAGATTGGAGTAGTTCCACTCAACTACGTATGAAGAGTTTGATCAGAAATCCTTCTGATTTATGGTTTAGTTTCTTAGACATCTTCCTCATAAAAGCCTCATCAGGGTTTATGAGTAGAAACTTGTTCCAATTGAATTCTGGCTTTTGAGTTCATCTATTTTTGGATATTATCCATTAGGATGGTGTCAAACCAAAGCCAGAAGGAATTTTTCATTATCAAAAGTGCTCAGTTTGGACTTAACTCTTGTTTATACGAAGCTGAGAGATTTTTAAATACTGTTTGTGTGGTTCTTAATCTGAAAGCTTGTTAGACATTTGAACCAGAGGCTTGTTCTGTGTAAAGCCATTCTTATCACAATTTAGTGAATCTGAATTCAACATCTACTTTGTTCATGAGAGATAATTTCCAGAAGTTAGGTTTTATAATTTGTTAGCTGCACATTTGAGCAATTGCCTCTTCAGCTGTCAAAGCAAACTAATCAAATACACCGACTTGACACCCTTTCTCAATATATACTCATAAACCAGAGTAGTGATTATAGCTCCATAAATATTTTAGACATGAGCTGAAATGTTTAAATGTAGAGATAAATCAGGTAATTGAAGATGCTTGTTGATCAGCCTATACTCACGTTCTAGGAAATACAGTTTGAGTTTGGTAACCTAAATTATACTCGGCCTCCGTTTACAGGGGCTGCCATGGACTCTGAGAATTGAAACAACAGACAATGCCAATATTTCCTCATCTGAGGATTTAATATATTACCTGACACTCCCATTGTTTCCCAAAGTTGTTCACGACTCATTGCTAATTCTGCTATTTAAACTTTTTAAAATGTGAAACTTCTAACTCCAGTCCCCGGTTAAAATTAATAAGTGACGTGTCCATGTCACCAACAACTTAAGCTGTGATTAATGATGCCACTGCAGCTGGTTTGCTTGTTGCTTGACACTTCTTTACCCCGATGTAGCCAGTTATAATTGTGGAGGTCTCAAGGAAGGGATAAACAGGATGTATATAATGGATGCCAGGATTAGCTGGGCAGGGAGTGGGGTTATATATAATGGATATTTGCAGTGAAGGAATTCACGACTAAAAAGGTCTGTTGTGCATTCCCTGTGCATGTTAAAAAAGATATACTTGAAATGATCTGGTATAATGAAGTTCAGCTGAGATGAAGTCTATAAAGAGCATTCTAGAAAGAAACAAGCTGTGTGTTAGAGCATTTCCTTTACTGAGCCTTTTATATATCAGAAGAGATAGTAGAGGCTGTTGTTTGGAGATGTGCCCACAGACAGCGCGGAGGGTAAGGAGAAGGTGAACTGGGGAAAAAACGCAGCATCTGTCCTGTCCTTTAGGTAAGCTTTGGGGGACACAGTTGGGATTCTCCCCACCAGCTGGCCTGGGTGGGGAAGGACAAAGAAGCAGCCAATGTGTTTGCTCACTTCCGAGATGGTTTGTGTGGACGTTTATATACCCAATAGTGTGTCACCTCTGCTTTCTGTTAATCATGAGAAGCAAGGGGCTGGAAGGTGCATACGGGATCTGCCTGGTGCACACGTACAGCTGTTTGTTTTAACAGTTGTGTATTTCCCTGTTAACATTTCCTTTAAGTGCTTCTGGGTTTTTTAATATTAAATACTAATTTTTGCAGGTCTTGTAAAGCAATTGTAGATGTGATTGCTGGAGGGAAACAATTTGTCTCCGTGCTTAATGGTTAAACTTAATAGCTAAAGTTTGCTGCTTGTTAAAGTTAGTCAGAAAATGAGAATTCAGTTTAAAAAAAGTTAGTTGGGGGCTCTTGTTTCATACTGGAACAGAATTATAGGTAGTAGCTGTCTCGGAAGAAGGTTAAGGTTGCAATGCCAAGGGCTGGATGAAAGCCGTCCATGCAGCTTTATTTTGCATCTTGCATCTGTGCATTGCAGCCACCGCCTGCAAGCTCTTGGCAGCGCCCCAAGACAATTCATTAGACCCAGAATAAGCTACTGTCCTTTCACGCAGGCGCTTCCTGTAATCACAGATTTATTGAGCTTGTATAACATAGGTGCAGCGTTCTCCGTTCCCTGGGAAAGGTACCAGGAAAAAGCTGCCACTGCCAGAGCTGCTTTTGTTCCCATCTGCCCTTCGGGAAACAGGGAGGGAATTAATTACCCGTGTGTGTGCACTGCGGTGTGCGGATAGTAAAAGCCCAGCCAAGCACCTGGTAGGAGGGAGGGGGCTCTGGTGCAGGGTCTGGTGGTGGGGCAGGGCAGGGAGCAGAGCACCACGTCCGTCCCCTGCTGCTGGAAAGAGGGCAGCCCATCCTGCTGGCAGTGTCATTAACATATTCTAAAAATCTCTATTCGTGTAGCCACTTCTGTTTTGCCCCGGACATGTGGTGTTCTGGGAATGTAGTAGATTTTTGTCCCCTAGTGAACAGTTGCTGAGTATTCTTCACTACAATTGTTTGTTGTATGGCTTTAGATATTACCTGTTTAACAACGTTCAAACTCCACTATGAGGGCCACACCTGCAGGAAAATAAACACTGCACTTATTGCTGCAGTTGGAATTCTCTTCGTGAAGCTACCTTGAAAGCACTCCCGCAAGGCAAGGAAGTGTTACCCCTCTTTCAAAATTAAGACGACTAATGCTGTGGGGAAATAGCCCCAAATTCAAAAGGATCCATACAGGGACTCTGCAGAGCTGACTCTCCAGCCTTACCCAAGTTCTCCAGTGCTTGGTGTTCAAAGCCCAACTTCCTTCACTTCTGTCTGCAGAACTGATCCCAGGTGCCAAACTAGACCTGCTGAAAAATGGAGAACACAAGATTGATTGGTTAGGAAAAGTAAGATTTAAATAGTCTGTCCAGCATGACAAAGGAAGCCTTTGGTAGAGGTTGGAGCTTGACCTATTACTGAGAGAGGTGGGTTTGTTTATTGAGCAGTTCTTGCCATGCAATAATCCTATCTCTTCTGTCTATTCTTTGTAATGTCTCGAACTTCTGGGAGTGTTTGGGGAAAATCGTGTCACACAAACCCCTTACTTCTTCACATTTTGTTTACAAAATTTGAATGACCATTATACACGTGATTAGAGTGATTTGCTTCTCTGAAAACTGGGAATAAGTGAGTCAAACCAATACACTGATAGTGCCTAGAAGAGATACATACACTTCTGAAACAGCTTTGTAGAAATTCCTCTTCCTAGTGATCTTTGAGGTTTAAGGGCAGGAAGAACAAGTATTTTAAAGACTTTGGTATCTTAAGCTATAACTGGAGTCTCCTTTCAAAGCAAATTCAGCACTTAATAGATCCCTGTGATTTTGTGTTGCTAAGTGTCACTGGACATCAACATCCTCGCTTCATATGGAAATTTTTTTTTTGGCCAGGTGGACTAGATCAGGTCAACGCTGGCTTGATAAGGCCTGAAAGTTGGGGTGTTTTTTTCAGGCGCTTTGCATCAATTTGAGGAGTAAAGGACGAACTAAGTTACTTGATGGTAATTAAATGGAAGTGCTGGTGTTTTTTGGCACCACCTTTTAACCTTACTGTGTCTATGTCCAGCTGCAAGAATAAGCTGTACCTGGAGAAGCTGCCGAACACCAGTGTGATAATACCTTTCCACAACGAAGGATGGTCCTCTCTCCTCCGGACAGTGCACAGTGTCCTAAACCGCTCCCCTCCTGAGCTGATCGCGGAGATAGTGCTGGTGGATGACTTCAGTGACAGAGGTATGGTAACTTCTCTATAACATCTCCACCTATGTTTACCTGCCTGTGCTTAACTACCTAAAGGATCAATGAACTTGCAAATATGTATTTAATGACTTGAGGTCGTTTTAGTTGCCAACAGCACAGCTCAGGTGAACCTTGCTCCAGTACTTTTGAAAGGCCAAAAGCCTAGCAAGAAATTCATGTTCCATATTCAATTTGTGCTGAGTTAGCTGCTGATGGGATGGGCTGGGCCGCGTTTTGGACAACGCGAATAAACAGGAAAGCTGGTTCGAATATTCTGTTAAGGGCCTGTGTAGCCCTAAACATTTAACCCCAGGGTTAAATCTTTTACCCTTGGAATACCAAAATTAAAAAAAAAAAAAAAAGAGGGCGGAACAGCTTACTCCTCGCGTTCTGCATTTTTTTCTAGATGCAGAAAATGGTAAAAGAAGCCTTGATAAAAGGTTTCCACCTCGGACTGCCTGTGATTTGGCTTTTCTCCTGAATTTTGTGCTTCTGAAAAGTAAATCTGCAACATCCAAAACTTTGCCTGCTCTCACTTGCTGACTTGCAAGTGCATTCTTTATTTTGTACTGCGTTGCCAGTAGTGGTCATTTGGGATTGGGTTTAAGTGCTACTTGCAAAAATGTGTGGTCACTGACATAACACATCACCACAAATGGAACAGCCACTTGTAATTGCAGCAGTAATGGGTAGATGTATTTGCTGAATTTTTTGTTCTGTAGCAGAAAGGCAAGGGATCTTTTTCTCTGAATCATTTAAATGCGATTTGATGTAAATTAAGCTGGGCTTTGTCCTGGGGTTTGCACCCTTGCTATGGTGGACAAGGCAATCAAGTGAAGGAGGAATGACTGCCTCTGTCATGTGGACATTGCATAGCTAGAAAGAGCACGTGGAAAGTCCTCTGAAGCAGCTGGTGTTCTGTGTTGAAGAGGGTACAGTGACTTTAAGGGGTTATTATCAGACCTAGCAAGTCTATTTTCTCCTTTAAAATGACTAAGACTACTTAGTTTTAAGAGCTGCAGAGTTCAAGTCCTGCCACTGAAATTACTCAACTGGGGGAAAAGAGCTCTCTACACGGATACACCTCCAAAAATCTGACATATAGGAAGCTCCTAAAATGAGCTTGGAAATAACCTTGTGAGTATTTAGTGTTCTGACCTATACTGACTTTCAAATAAGCACTATCCAAAAGCTATAGTATTTGCTCTAAAGTACATCTCTAACGAGTTTGCAAGCAAGGCACGTTGGTTTGAACAAATCAATGTTATATGAAATAAGTATTTCTTTAGAGGAGTTTCAGACTAAGCTGGAGAGAGGGAAAAAATAAAAAAACCAAACCAAAATCACGCCCTCCCAACAAGGTCTCTTTATTGCTACTCAGTCTAGAAGCAAATTAGACAAACTCATGCTGTAACCTGTACAGCTGAATTGTACAAACAAGTTTCTTTTGAGAGAAGTGGAAGTAATGAGAGCGGGTTTCCTGTGGATCTATTCTCCTTGTTCTCTAGATGTGCCCTTCTAACCAGGCGAAAGAGAGCACTCCTGGCTCTCCCACCCCTGCTCCTCGCCAGTCTGGACACGTGCTGTTTGTCCAGCTCTCTCCTGCTCTGTTCCACCTGCCTCAGATAAGATGCAAGCTCTTCTCCGTCAGTCATCCATCTTTCATACAGAGGTTGCAAGAAGTAGCTGAGATTAATTTGTGTGCAGCATCTATTTATAGATGGCTGTAAAAGACTGCTGGTGTTGGACAGTCAACACACAAGCAAAGAAAGCGCTAATAAAACCTTTTTTGTTTCTTTTTTTTTTTTTTTTTTGGAAACCAGTGTTTTCCTGCTAGCTCTGTTGATCTATGCACTTTGGGACAATTACTGGTTAGGATGAAACACTTTTCCTTCACTGCTGTCAGTTCTGGCTCCGCACTGTAGCGTTTCCTGCTGGCTACTGCTCCTTCTCCAGCAGTCAGAGTTCTTCCCTAACCACGCTGGGGTTGGCTTCCACATCCCATCCTGGGTTTAAATAGATCTGGAGTCTTCAGGAGGCTGTTAAGTCCTGAACACATGATCTTGCCTTGCACGGTTGCTAGTTACAAATTTCTGGTTTCAATTTATCCATTGTATGTATTTTTAAAAAACAAACAAAAAAAAAACACCCCCAAAACCACAAACACACATTTCAATCCAATACCTGAGAATTAATAATTTAACATGTCAGACTGAACTGCAGGACGGAGTGGAAGGTCCAAGAAAATTTTACCTCACATGTTGTATGTTTGAAAAGTGCACGTTCTTGGACTTGGACTGTCGGGCCACTGCTCTGGTTATCTGTTTCTCATGATTAAATTGGGCAGGTGATATAAACCCTGTGTCTAAGCTGATGATCATCACTGCTGTGCCACAGAACTGGTGAGCAGTAAAAAGAATGAGGAGAGATTTCTTGATTTTCTTTGAAAATCATAAATGATTAGTCCTCTTCATAGTCTGGAAGGTGGAATGCTGTGCTTTTTTTTTTTTTTTTTTTTTTTCAAATGCTAGTCCCACAAATGTGTAACTGCATCTTTCTTCTGAAATTAGAGAATCACTGTTGGACTTAGTGATAGTAGAGGCCACATTTGAGATCAGAGAGGCATACGTATGAACAGTAAATGTCAGCTTCTTCCCCAAAGAGATCAGTAAATAGTCATCATAAACTCCCGTGAAAAGCAAAAGATGAAAAGGATAATCGCTCAATAAAAATCTATTATTAATTTTTTTTTATCGAGAGCTTACCCTGACAAGATAAAATATCAGATACACTCTGCTGTATCTCATGATGGCATTTCACTCGAGGGTTGTCTAAACAGACCTCTAGCACTGCAGTAACTCTTTAAAAATATGAACCTTCAAGAACTTGGCTTTCCCTGGCAAGGAGACTCTCTCCCCATGGCTGGCATTTCCCGTGGACCGACCTGTGTTGGGGTTAAACATATTGGGCTTTGTCCAGCTGCCCCTGAGATTCTGTTTGTGTTGCTTTCTCCTCCTGCTACTGGGCCATCTTCTGTAGGTGGTGATGTTAGTGCTAATCCAGCAGCCTCCTTCAGTCTCATACACAGAGAATCTTTGCTTCACATGAAGTAAGGAGGACTTTGCTAATAATAGAAATAGTAAGTATGGAAACCTGGTTACTGCACACATCGGTGGTTTTTTTTCTGACAGATGTTACTTTCCTATGTTTTTCATCTGTTTTTCAGCATGAGAGCAAGGAATTTTTGGTGTGACTACGAAGGAATTGAGAAGTTGGCTGACAGAGTGACAGGAGAGTGAAGACAGATTTCTGGACTAGTTGGTGGCTGCTGTGGTCTGCAGCATACCTGAGAGGCAGCTGTGCTGCTTTGCATTATTGGAGCTCTCGGGCAGATGAATCATCATCTGGAAGTGTCAACAGCCATTTATTTCTTAATTTGTTTGAGAGAGACAATTCTGTGACCTTTAGCAATAAACATTTTTCAAGCAAAAAAAGGCTGTCCTGATGACAGCAAACCTTAAGAGCGAGCAGCAAAAGCTTTACGAGTTGTGTTTTTGAAATGTTTCCTAGGCTTTGTATTTGAAAAATCGAAATGTGCTGGAACAACTTGCTGTCTGGTATTTTTTGTGCGTGCCTATAGTATAATGTAAATGATGGAAATCTAGTATTCAAACAAATTTAGTGCTGGATTCCACATCAGCCACGGTGCTCTGGGAAAGGCTACTTGTCGGTGGGATGAGTCTAACACAGTACAGTGGTAGCATCTTTGTGGGAATTCCCTTGTTAGGCTGGGGTAGCTTAAAAGAAGCTGCTTTCCAGCATGTGCCATTGGTCACAACAGGGTAAATATTGTGGGGCTGTTTCCTACTTCCTCTAGTAGTAGTCTCTAGTATCAACGTAGTGTTCCCGGTAAGACTATAAAAGCTTGGTCTTTTTTCCCCACAAACTTAGTTGGGATCCCTGCGATATAAGGACTTTCTTCTCCTGCCCATAAGCATTTCAAAACAGTTGTAGGGATTTAATGTGCAGAAGGATATAGGTGTTATTGAGGAAGGGGGCACCAATTCAGCAGACAGTTGTTGGAGAATGAGAACCAGCCTGTGGGACATTGTCTGCCTCTTCCTGCGTGCTACTGGGAACTGCTAAAGACCCACGGACCGACCTCTTCGGATTAACCTCAGCTGTTTCAGGGTGGTCCAAAATAACGCCCACCCTTCTGGATAAGCAGAAATCAGAATGCGATACATGCGAATTACGACCTTAGAATTCCTGATCATAAAAACGCTTAGCCGTGGCAGTCCTGTGTGGATCTGTGGCTTCACTTTTAATTTTTATAGCTATTCTTTAGTTCTGATCTCAGTTAAATTAAGCCTTTTCATATGCTGGCTTGCAGGGTACTAATTATATCCCTCTGAGCTTCTTGTTATGATAATGGCCCTAAGTAAACTAAAATGCTTTTTTCGTGTATATCAGTTTTCTCCTGGGGACTGTCAGATGTGAAATTTGTTTGCTCTTTGATTATTTAATTACAATGCTGCTGAGTGGTAAGTGGCTTCTATTATATCATAGAAATGGGAGGAAGGGAACAGAAGTTGAAATGCAGGTCAGTTTGTAACACTGCAGGGTTTTGTATTGGCTCTGATGGCGTTTTATTATTGATAGCAGGCAATGAGTAACAGACGGGCAGTTTGTGATTCTTCGGGGTCTGCTTCAGTCCCCAGACCCACGATCTGAATGCGGCTGTGGTTGCAAGAAACAAGCCGTTCATCTCTAGTGTCTGTCTTCTACAAAATGGATTGTTGGTCTCCATCTAATTCTTGTAGCTTGTGGACACCTCTGCTGTACAAGCTATCTCTGTTTGCATGAACAAAGGTAAAGCTGTCCTCTGTCTCTCGCTAGATAAATGAACAGCCTTAAGCTGAAGCAACAGAGGGCAGAGGATGGCACATCTTCTCTTTGCAGAATGCTTGTCTAAATGTTCTTTGCTTTTCACTTAATACGTATTTTGTAGCTCTGTACAGCAGTGGAACAGCAAATAGATACTTACTACTACTGGATGAAAGGCAGAAGTCAAACTCTACTCTCTTCTGTCTGTTTCGGAGAAGAGATCTCTTCCAGGTGGAGGCTGGACTGGAACACATACAGAATCACATGTAATTGAGGTTGGAAAGGACATCTGGAGATCATCTAACCCAACCCCTCTGCTCAGCTACAGCAGGTTTCTCAGGATCTTATTCACTCAAGTTTTGAACATCTCCAAGGATGGAGACTCCATAATGTCTCTGGAGAACCTGTTCTGCTGTTCAGTCACCCTTACAGTGACTTAGTTTAAAAAAAAATAATAAAACCTTAAAAAATCTTATGTTTAAGCAGTATTTCGTGTACTTCAACTTGTGCCCAAGGATTCCCAGGTCCTTTTCTGCAAAGCTCCTTTGCAGCTGTGGGATCAGTACAGGTGTACAGGGTTATTCCTCCCCCGGTGCAGGAATTTGCATTTTGCTTTGTTGAACTTCATGAGGTTCCTGTTGGCCTATTTTTCTTGCCTGTCGAAGTCCCTCTGAGTGGCACAAGCATCACGTCTGCCCAGTTCCCTTGTCAAGTCACCAAAAGGTATAACCCTCTAAACAGCAGTACCTCTTAAACTTGAACTAATTGCTTGCATTTGTGTGTTTATCTGGAACAAACTATTATCATGTATTTTTCAGCCCTTTCTTTAATGTAAAACAGGGTAGGGTTTTTACCTCTTCACCCTTTGCAGCAATGAAAAATTTTAAATTATTGAAGCCATTGTAGACTTACTGTGTGCTAGAAGGCTCCCACTTAATTGCTGGATGTCATTTAAAAGAAACATCTCGCTGCATACTTGGGGCTAGCTCTGCCCAGGGAGGAAAACGTACACGGCACACGGGTGGTTCAGAAGTACTTTGGGTATATCTTGTTTTATGGCTTAGCATGACAGAAATCAGTGATTGTGGCTAAGTGCTTAAATTTCATATAAAAGTCACGTTTCAGCGTTCAACTATTTGCATATTGACTGACAGCCTGTTCTTACTCGTTTTTAATACTACTTTTGTATAAATGACAGTGTTTTAGAACAAGCGTTGTCCCCTGTTGAAGAACGAGAACGGCAGCATCAGTCATCTCTAAAGCAGGCGATACAGGCAAAGCGCTGTGTTGATTCGGTAACGAAGTTGAATGTGGCAGCACTGAAAATACCGCAGTCTCCAAACATCAGGATTGTTCTGGAAGCGTTCACCCAGCCGGGCTGTCTGCCTTCCGGCACTGCGTGCCTGTGCGGTGGCAGTACACGGGAATTTAACATCCTTCTTACAGTAACCAGTCAAACTCCCTACCTGTGACTGGGAGGCAGTAACACTCTCAGCTGAAGTACTGGGATATATTTAAGCCCGTATGACAATGACATTTGCAAAGTCAACCTTCTGGCTTTTAGATTAGACACGGTATATTTTAGGATGCGATTATCCAAGAGGCATGAATACTTGGCTGTATTTGATTTGGAGGAGAAAATTTTGTTATGAGCAAGGTGTATGGGATCTCATTTTCCCTTGGGGAAGTGATTACGGAGGTTCTGGATTTCAGCTTTGTCTTTCTTCCAAGAATACCCTGTTTCCTTTAGCCTTATTTTAATTCGTGAAAATTATATCTATTTAGGAGTCCTGAAAATATTTGTTCAGCCATCTTAACATTTGTCTTATTTTTTCCCTGCTTTTACTTCCTTTTTTTCCCTTAGTTGTGTGTTTTCAGCAGGACTTTGTGCAGTAAGAATTAGGGCTGCTCTTTGACGTTTGGGAGACGGCGAAGCATCCCAAGCCCAGACTTTGGCATGTGGCCACTGCTCATCCTCGAAAGGCAGCAAGAGACTTTTAGGCCTTTTAGTAAAGGAGTCCAAGGAGTGTTTTTCCACAAGCAGTGTGATGGTTTTGACCAACATTTTCCCCTTCATTTGCCCTCTCCCCCCATGAATGGTCACCTTCCTTTGCTTTGCACCGTCTCCACGCCGCCAATATCTTGCTTGAACCTTTACTGGCAGGGGACTCCCGGAGCCCATCCGTCCACCGGGTGTCAGAGGGAGCCACCGCCAAATCCCTCTTTTTGTCCCCTTTAAAGATAAATCCCCGTGACTTTTTAAAATCTCTCTCTCCATATTGCGGTACAAGTAATTCTGGAGGAAGCCATATGGGATAATCTGAATGGAAAAGCAAACGTGGGTGAGGCCGCTTGGCTGAACCGCGCGGCGTAATTTGGTCTGAAGGGCAGAAGTCACTAAGTAGTGACTGAGGGGAGACGGCGAGGGGTGATTAATGCCTCATTTGGTGCAGCATCAGGTATGTAGCAAATACAACTCTGTTCCATTAACCACATCTGCCAAGCCTTAATTGAAAGAAATCGCGTTCTTAGTATCTGAAATAGGAAAGGGTTTAATGCTTGAATTCTTTTTGATCTTTAAATGGAACAGTAAAGGATTTATGCAGCTAAAGAGATTATCTTTTCATCTTTAGGCACATGCATTGTAAAAGTATTTTTATTTTTTTTTCCCCTCCTCTTAAATACGCTAAAGTGAATCTGGTTGGTACATCTCTGAATGTGGAGTGACTGTGCTTAGGACAAAGTGGTGACAGTCTTTCTTACTGAATTCTGAATGTGATTCTTTTAAAGCTTTTTACCTTAATGTATTTAAAAAAAGAAAACGCCAAGCTTTTCTTAGGCAACTACCCTTTTCCACAACCTTTTTTAAAATGTCACTTTGAAGGTCTCTTGCAGAAGTTGTGGTAGCGATTGTCTCAAGCAACTGATAAAAAGATGATTTTGGTAAATTAAGTCACAGAATAGAGGTTTCTTCCTTGCTGTTAGAATTCCTTGCAGACCATCTCGGGTCTCTGTAGACTGTTATAAGTAACAGCTTTGAAGTAACTGCCAGCGAGATCTTCCCTTGCTTAATGGGAGGAACCTTGGTTGGTTCTTCTGGGTGGAGAGACTTGGAAGTCTGAGGAAGCAAATTCGCTTTACTTTCATTAGAATGAAATTCTCCGTCATGAAATGTACTCATTTTGATATCTGTATCTCATTAATCTCAGGCTCTTGATGATGCTTAATTTGTGGGCCTGGTCATTTGTCACGTGGTTTAACACTCCCAGGTGCATAAATTCGCAGCGAGCAGCTCTCGGTCAAGTTCTAAGACTTCCATTATTAAAATGCTTCTGATGGAAGCCGATACCGATGGCATTTTTCTGCACAGAAAGTGACGTGGCTTTGAACATCACTGATTCTGGTAGTGGCACAAATACTACAAAGTGAAATGGGCTTCACAGTCATTTAAGTGGTTGTGACCCACAGTCTGGATGTGATGTTCATTATCCAAACTCCGGGGTGGCTTCCAGGTAGCAGAGGAGAGCTTTTTTACTGGTGTAGGAGTGGATTTGTGAACTCACCAATACTCTGTTCTGTAGTGAGCACCGAATGGAGTGGGGCAGTAAAATAAAAACTGATGCAGATGTCAGATTTTGGTTTATGAAAAGAGAATGACTTGTTATTCTCCATTTCTGGCAGTGTCTTGTGGGTGTGGGATACATTAGACAACTGCTGGTGACAGAGCTTGCCTTGAATCTGGAGTGAAACGCGGATGGGATTCAATTTTATGGTTTTCTTTTTTGAGTATTCATTTTTAACGTGCCTTTAAACACCGTTTCTGTACTTGTGTATACCCTTCATAAAGGGGTATTTAAAACCTGCATTGTTCATCAGGCAGTGGCTGGAGAGTATTAAAAATACATTCTCTTTTGTTATAAGGGACCCAAAGCCCTATTGTAGTTGTTTACTTCAGCTTTTTTTGTGACAGCCTAAATTTAACTAACCAGTTTACTCTTTGTCATCTTGTATCTGTTAGTTTCACATCGGTTGCTACAGCTGAAGGATTCTTCTAGAAAGGAGATGAGGTGGCTTTAAATGGTCCAGTTTACTGTGATCTCTTTCTCAGCTAATTATTGTGTAGTGAAGGATGTCTGGCAAACTAAAGTTTAAAAAAAAATAAATAATTGAGGAGCAGAGTTTCCATTACAGCTCATTAAATAAATCTAACCGCATTGCTTGCTACTAAGAAACCCTATGCATGTAGCTTCTATTAGTGGAAGTTTGCAGGAAAACAGCTTTAATTTTATTCTCCTCACCTTGAAGTACGTGTCCTCATCTGCTGGGAGTCAAAAATCCTAGATCTCTGCCAGCTGCAGCACAAATCAGCATTTTAATGTTTTACAGCTGCTTCTGTATAGAAGTTAATTAGAAATGTGATTCAAACACCCTCTGCCAGGACTCATATATGATGTCTATTATTGGTAATCATAGTTTCTGCTATTTAAGCGTGTGTTTTGGGTGGTATTGACAAAGCAGCTGTTCCTACATAAGGACTATGATAAAGGTGGAAACTTCTTCACTTTGAGAAAATTGGAAGTTAATGCTGCTGCAATTTAAAAATAAAAGTGGATAATCTAAAACACAATCCTTTTCTGTGTAGTTTTAACTGCAGGGATATTTTCTTAGGAAAGAAATACCACACTTATTCTCTCACTATGGCATCTATTCATAAAAGTCATGAGGACCACTGTTGCCTGTTACACACACGTTAAGTAGGCACTGGTGTCTCCAGTGGAACCCAGTCACTTCCCATGCTGGACAGTGGAAGCCAAGGCTCTAGATTTAAAAGCAGGGTGCCTTCAGCTGTTGGTACTACCCTCTCCCCTCTGCCACCCAGCCAAAATGACTGTGTCAGTTGAGAATAGTATTGTCCGTGAGATGGTTTAGTTTTGGTTTCAGTCCTGGATTTGTGCTTCAGGATGTAATAGATTTATTGACCTTTCTGGCAAATGTCACTGCTGTGATAGTTGCGTTTCTTGCCAATAAAGTAAACAAGAGCATTTGGAACTGATGGCAAACAGGACTAGAAGAAGAGTAAAGAAGAAGTTTGTAGAATGTACTTCTGACATGCCAGAGTTTGTTACTACAAGTCAAACGTATCTGTATTTTTCCTGCAGCTGTATTGGTTTGGTTTTTTTTTCTTTGCCAAATACTTTGTTTTCTGTTCTCTGACATACAGACTACAAGACAAACGTGTTTTTCCTTTGTCATTCATGGTTATTAACGTATGAGCCTTATTGTAGGGATGAAGGATTATCAGTTTTCCAATATTCCGTTTGGCTGCAATCCCAAAGCA
Source organism: Xenus cinereus (assembly GCA_025774025.1). Lineage (NCBI taxonomy): Eukaryota > Metazoa > Chordata > Aves > Charadriiformes > Scolopacidae > Xenus > Xenus cinereus. Next base: position 48,049,166 of record JAOXJK010000051.1, read on the forward strand.
AAAAATTTTGTAGGTTTGTGCTATTAATTTTAGTCTTCATAGTTGTTCTTCCTCACTTAGACATTTGAGATCAAAGCCTTAGGACTCCAGAGGGATGCATTGCTAACAAATCAAAGCAAACTTTCAAGTGGGTTACATCTTGAACCTCTATTCTGTAACAAAACAAAAGTCCAGAGTAGAATTTTCTGTTAATTCTCGTGCTCTTTCTGGAGTCTTTCCCTTTTTGTTGGTTTGCACAGAGCAAATACTTTCAGGCAAAAAGTTCTTTGTACATGAATCCTGCTGATAAAGGCAAAGCTGAATCTCTGAGGACTGGTTTGTTTGGGGTTGGGGTTTTTTTTTTCTTATTTTGCTTTTTTCCCTAGCAAAACTCAGTGACTTTTAAGGCTTTAATCTCGCAACTTTGATCTGTTCCAAAATGTTTCGGCGTGAAGTGTCTTAACGCTTCATCTCCCCGAATGATGGCGAGTTTTATCTTGCTGTCAGTCGTAGGCTTTAGGTTCATGTCATGATATACTATCCGGGACATCGCTATCAGCAGTGAATGTACTGACGTGCTCACCAGAAGCAGACGCAGATAACCCATCTAGCACAGCAACTTGTTCCCACTCCATCCCCGTGCACCCGCTCTGTTCTGAAGCTTGCGGATTGCAGAGGTGTCATCTTCAGTTGGGCTTGTTCCATCCTACGAGCAAGCTCCTGAAACGCATTTGCACCCCTGCTTGTCTTTCCAGTGCTCGGAAAACAGTCGATGATGATTTTTAATTCTCATGTGAAAAGCGGAGTAGTATAAATTCACAGGATCCTGACCCAGTGTGGGGTGTGTATATTAGCCTCCGACTGCTGGAAGCGGTGATGCCACTGGTATGGTGGTTTGTCTTAATGTTTTTCAGTGTTTTCACCTGCCCATACGGTGTTCATCAGTTTAGTAGAAGTGTGTTGGCATCAAGCAGGAGTGCGGGCATTCACTTGGTTAAACTACTGGATAATCAAACCCACTTATTTGGCCTTAAGATGAGGGCACAGATTCCCTGGATTGAAGGCAGTATTTGGGACAGTAATACCCTTCCTGCTAGTCACCATGGCTACGTCAAACTTGAGCTGAATGTTAAGTGCACTACAAGGAGTTCATTCCTGTTTCAGCTGCTACAAAGGCTACATAGGCCAAAAACTGCAGCTATTTACTCTGTACGTCAGCAAAACGTTCTCTCTGATGTTAAAGGCAATCAACAAGGAAATGACTGAGAGTCACAAAATCACCTCTTTAGATCAAATGTTGTCAACAGAAGAGGAAAAAACCTAAGTGGATGCTTTAATCTTGATACATATTTAATGAAATGGGAAAGGAGAAGAGTAAACTAATGAGAATGGCTGTTCCTCCTGGGAAAGATGAGTTATGGCACAGGAGGAAAAATTGATGTTGTGGGTTGACCAGGGGGTCGGTGTGCAGGGCTTAAGAACTGATGCAAACACCACAGGTTGGCTTCACTGCTTCGAACGAACGAAAGGCGCTTAAAGCTTACAGCATGAAGGAAGGATGAGTAAATGGATTTTTCTGGATTCCCCCAGGAAGAAACAGTTGGAATAGACTTCCTTTACAAATGAAACTTTCCTGAGAGATTAAGAGGCTATGCTGTAGTGAAGGTGATTATTCTGTATGTATTTCCCTGCTCGGAAATACAGCCGACTAAACTTTCCCTAGGGTCTGGGTGTATTTATATGCTAATGCCAGTGAATGTGAATTTTCTCATTTTAAGATTACAACTTTGTCTCTGCGTTCAGTACGAGTATCTCCTGAAGCCATAATCGAGCAGGGTTCGGGTGTCTGCTGTAGGGTGGAGGAAGGTATGAGAATGTTCCCTTTGCAAATTCAGGAAATAATTGATGGTACAGAGAAGGCAGCAGAGGTTTATACACTTGAGTCTATCGAAGCACACAGCACAGCCTCGCACAAGTGGTCTTCGCCCCGCCAACTTGCCGTCTGGCTTATTTCTTAGGTCCCACACTTCCACTTCTGTGCACTTTATTGTACCTAAAATGGAAGCTCAGTTTTAAAACATCTAGAGATCAAAGTCGAAAAGATTTCCAGAAACCTAATTCTTTTAATCTTTGTTACGATCCAAACGGTGATGACTGCTACATTAGCAAGTGAGGTAGAACACTCTCAGCTGTTGTCCCATCCACAGAAATGGATGGGACATTTTTTTTCCTGCCCAGTTTTCATTTGTAAAGGTGTGCTGAGACCCAGCACTGATGCAGAATGGGCAGTGGAAACTGACCCCCCCTTCCATTTAAGAGTCTACCACAGAATAGTAATCAGTGAAGCAACAGATAGTATTTTCTCCCTTCCCAGGCCTTTTCTTCTATGTTGTTAAGAAGATTCAGCTTGGAAGGTTCTGATCAGCTTAATCAGTTTGCTATTATTTGGACTGGTGTTCATAGTACAATTTATTAAATGAGTTTATTATCCTCCCAGCCAACTTCAGTGATCAGAGGGTGAAAACATGGAAAGAAAATTAAAACTAGTGTAACTACTGCCTGTTTGGATAACAGCACATTTTGCTATTTAAAAGATTACTCATCTGCACCAAAACAGGGAGAGAAGTTAATTTTAATGATGTAGAGCTTTCTATTTCGGGGAGGCTTGGCTTGCACATTGTGAGAGATTCAGGAGAAGTGTATAATTCATTCTTAAATTGTTAAACAGAATGTTAGGGCCAAGTATCTAAGTAAATATGAATGGATTCATTTGTAATCTTGAACGAGCATGTCTGCATGTGGGAGGGTAGGGACTGGAGGCTGGGATAACCTGTAAACAAATGCCAGAGGAGCAGTTGCACTTCAGGTTTCGGTGGTTGTAAACTGGCCAAAATAACCTGCAGGGAAGGGAAACCAGCCCTGTCTGCTTGAAAGGGAATTCTGCAGGTCCCCCAGTCCTCTCTCCCCCGTGCCCTTCAGCAGGAGGGGGAAAGTTCCCTGAATTTTCAGCGTGCAGTGGCTCTCCCATCTTCAGAATGTGTTCAACCTTCTGTGTGTAAACTGAAGCAAAGCATCTCGGCAGGATGCAGGATGCTGCAGGGCAGAGGGAACTTCAGTTTCACAGATGCTGCCCGAGTAACACAGGAAGGTGTCTGGGAATGGTTCTGATCTCTGCTGTGCTGCTCATCCTGCATTGGGTTCACGGCACTCATACGAGCAAGGGCACTAGAGTTGTAGATGTGCTGTACAGTGTAAAATTCGGAAACCGAAGCTGATAGGGTCTAAAGTAACATATGAACCATGAAATGTTGCACTAGTAGGAGAAGGGAAATGTTTCCCTCCTAATTCTTTCTCTAGACATAAATCTGTATCATAGTTTCAAGTCCTGACTGGTACTTAAAATGAGTTAATTTTTTTCTGTCCCAAGACCACAAACGTCGGTACTCCCTTTCCTGCCAAATACTGCAGAGATGTTACAGGAACATATATAAAAAGACTTTATGCCAACCATGTTATCACCAAGCAAACTGTGTTGAGTGAGAGCCTTACCCTGTCCTCCTCTGCAGAAGACAGTTTGAGTGAAAGTAAAGAGTTGGCTTGCAACTCAAAGTTCAAACAACTGTGAAAATAAAGGTTTCATGGGATGGGACCAAAAAAGTCTATTGTCTTTTCAGCCCTGGGATCAGTTAATGACCCTGACAGCTCAAAAGCCTGAGCAATGGCCACATTCTTCAAAATGTTCAACTTGAATCCTTCAAAGTACAGAAAGCAAATGCATGTTGAGCACCTCTTCATTGCAGCTGCCTGTGATTCACTCAGTCAGAGGCGGAGGTTGTCTTAATCATCTGAGCTCTGGAGAGTCCCAAAGTGCCACCAGACCATGAGTCTGCTCTAGAAGAGCCCAGTAACTTCCTTGGAACAACACCCATCTTTGCATCTCAGGAGAGAATGACCTGAGTCGTCAGCTCCACATCTTTTAAGCACCATCTCCTGCTTAAAAATAAACTCCTAAGTTCTCAGCAGGTCTGATGCTACTACTTTAACTCACCCAACCTTCTGGGAAGCGGCATCCAGTTTGCCTAGTGAGAGAGTTGCATGCGTCAGTGGCTTTTGTAGGCATCTATGGGGAAGGTCAACCACCCCGTATGCAATTACCTCTAGGCAGGTGCTTCAGGTCTTAGTGGACAATTTGGTCCAAACCAGACCAGGCTTCATCTGCGAGCTGTGTGACTACAGCAGCCTGCTGCTGGCTGCAAAACAGAGTTGTGTGAGCTCAAGGGAGTGAGGTTCCTCTGTACTGCAGAGCAGCTCTCAAGGGGAATAGCTGTTGAACTTGCAGCATGCAGGCAAGACCTTATTTAAAAACATGTTAGGAACTTGAGAATTGCTGGATTTCTTCCATTGACTTCTATGGGGAAAATGACTTAGATTTGTAGCCTGTTTTGAATTGATCTGGCTCTGACCAGGTGGTGATTTTGCACAAGCCCCAGTGAAAATGTGGCTGAGCCAAGAGGATAGCACAGAGACGGGGAGGATCCAGCCGCTGCTGAGTGGAGACAGGCTGCGTGGTTTGCTGTGAGGGCATGTATTGGGGTAACTTCTGCTTTGACTTGAACAGTCGAGTCCCGTGGACCCTGCAACTGCAGTGTCACTTAAGCTGTTCTGGTGCTGCAGATCCATGTCTAGGTGCCTTGTTTCTCATACATTTGCCTCTTTAAGCTCTAAAAAAGATAATCCTTGGGCTCCTCTGGCCTACTGCAGCTTCTGCACGTGTTTGGTTTGAAGTTGGAGTGTTTCTCAGGTGCCCGTTCCATTGGCAGCCGTTCAGTGGCTGCAATGAAAACTCAGCTGGACATAAGAAATTCCTATCTTGGGAAGTCCTTGCCATGCTACAAGTGGCCACCAGGCTAATGGCATCCGAGAGCAGCTCTGCTTGGATGGTGAGGCCACAAGGAAGAATCACAGTAAGACCACCACAGGAGTTTGACCTAGGGTGGAAGAAGCCTTATTTTGGAAAGCATTGGGACTCCTTATGTTAAGCAGACCTGCTGTTGAAGCTTCTCCGCTATCTTCATACAGTTTTATTTACAGCTCAAAATAAAGAAAGCAGTAGTTCTTAACTGGTACCATTAATATATACACTGTATATAAAGTTTATTGCAAAGTCTGTTAGCAAGGTACTGGCCTAGTTTTTAATCTGCAGATAATCTTACTCTCATTTATATGTTTGGGCTGTATTACTTTGCCCGGAGTAGGCACAGCCATTGGAATCCATCCAGTTCACCTAACAACTTTCATTAAAGAAAATTGCCCTTGTAATAAAAATTACTCAGTGTGACAAGTTTCCATAATATATTTTTTAAAGCCTTGTAAAATTTTGTAGCAGTTAATGCCACTTGTTTGTTTTTTTGACATTTTCTTTTAAAAGCAAAAATTGACTTAATTATGACAATATTTGTAATAGAGTGAAATAAATATTTTTCTGTCTGGGTGTGTGGAGGCCGGGCTGAGGGGCAGGAGTAGTGCAGGGATAAGGAAATAAGAAAAATTTGTCTTTGAAAGGTACGTTTCATTGTGTTTTATATGTTGTTTGTGAGATTGCTTGGAAGTCTGATCCTTTCGTAAGGGAAAGTAGGTACAATAATGTCTGCTCACTTCGCAGTTCATGATACATAAGTCTTAACCTTATAAAATGCAATGATCAAGCCTGGATTTTTCTGCAGCAGTTGGGAACAGCTTGTCTGAGCATCATCCCGCTTGGTCCGTGTGTCCCCTGCATCAGCGAGAACACACGGGTGCTGATGGAGTACCTGTAGCTTTTCCATGCTGCTCCCAGCCATCAGAGACATAAGAAGATTCCTTACATGAAATTGCACAACAAACCAGGCCAGTTCAGAAAAGTATATGATGCCAAAACGTAAAATGACCAGCACACAGATGGAAGACAAACCCCTGGGATCTTTCACAGTCTCATTTTCTTGTTTCTATCAAAATAAAGAGTTGCAGAAAGCCCATATAGATTTTCCATTATTCTGGAGCTATCAATGTTTCAAGACTTTCCAGTGCTTTGCAGGTCTGGTCTAGAAAATGTACATATTGTGGGGTTTGATCTTGCAAGTGCTGCAGTATCTGTGGCTACTATTAGGGGAAGTGGACCCAGAGCTTCTGTGTGATGGTTACCTCCTTTGCTAAATGAGCACCGACAGCCACTCTCACATTTATCTTGTCTTGGGTAGATTAACTAAGGTGTACCTCCTGGCTTGTGCTTGACTGATTTATGCTTGAAGTGGGGATTGTTTGTTCTCTTCTCTAATGAACTAATCTTTTGTGATAAACTAACAATGGCAAGAGATGAGCTGTGATGTTAAACAGTGGTGGTGGCTTTTCTTTTTTTTCTTCTTTTTTTCCTTGGCTTTTTAAGTCTACCCACTGCCTCAGGAGGAAGGCAGCTGCACTAATAATATATCTAGTCTCCATGGAAGGCTCTGATTTGAAAAATCTATAATTGAGTGGACAAAATTTTTGGTTGCTTGAGAGGATCTATTCAGAAGAGTTTAAAAAGGATGAGGGAAAAGCGTGCTAGACAGCAAGGAGTACTGAGGGCTCTATTGAGCAGGGAAACCTATGTAGATATTATGGGACAATTAGACTTGTCAGGCAAAACACAAAAATGCATTTGTGAGCAAAAAGTCCTGGGGAACGTTAAACAAAGCTTTGAAAAGGGCAAAGAGCTTGCTGGGAATACCTCAAAAGCAAAGAAGTTGATTTGGGTGATCTTTGAAGGAAGGGAGGTGATGGCTGCTTCAAAGAGAAGGTGTAGAACGTGTGATAGTCATAGGGATTTTGCCCATTTTTTTCCTCCAGTAGCTGAAACCCTGAAGCACAATTGCTGGGTCAGCACCATGGGGGAGACCTCATAACTTAGTTAAGTTTATTTGCCCCCTTTGCTCTTTTTAGAGAGCTATTCCAATACCCAGCTTCCCTGGTGCCCTGTTCGGGGGCTCTTTCACACTGTCTGCCTTTTCAGCCCCTGCCTTTCATGCAGGCTTTGGCAGCCAAGGAGGACTCCGCTATAGAGAACAGAGCGGATGCGTTCCCTGTAGTCAAGAGATAAACCTGCGAGGTTATTTGTATTTGAATGCTTGCATCTATTAAGTTTTGGTGTGTGAGATTTTAAGCTTAGTTAATTGCTTAGGTTTGACAAACTAGCTTTTGCCTAGAGAGGCTCGTTTCCTTGGCTGGTTGCTGATGGCAGCAGATAGTATGATGCATTAATGAACAGTCCCTGGCACGCTGTGAATGGGGTTTGCTGTCAAGCAAGTCAAAACTTCAGATGCCTAAAGATCAACCCATTAGTGATTAGGCCAGCGTCAGCTCTTAGCCTATTTTTAGGTTTTTCTTTGGTGCTTCACTCTTTGATGTAAAGACAGCTGTGTGCCCCTCACTCTTTATGCAGACCAAGCTTTTTATTTCAGGACCTAAACAAGCTATCCGTTGTTTTGATCACTCAGTAATCTTTCTCTGCAGCTTTCCTGTTTGAATTCTTGTTAATCGTAGTGACCACAAGTGAATGTGCTAATTCAGATGTGCCTCCAGTCCGTATTCAGTAGCTTAAATATTTTCATATTTGAATGCAAATGTCTCGTCTGATAAGCATTTTATGTAGCCATCCAAGTATATGCAGTGGCTATGCCTTGCCTTGCTGGCTTGGAGGATGTTTCACTAGGCTTTTTGCTGCTTTTTATTTATGTGTGAGTCACGTAACTTGCCGTGGCTGGTCACGTTTTGTGTTTTGAAGAAACCAAACACAAATGCATTGGGTATGGTTTACTTCTGAAAGTAAATTGTCCTGGTTTTCTGCAAAAGCGTCTGAAAATCCCTCCAGTCTGCTCAGCTAAAGTTCTGCCAGAGGTTGCCAGCTGGCTTTTTATCCCTTTTCACCTGCCTCTGCTGTTTTCTTTCTCATCCTGCACTTCTCCCATCTCCTCCTAGTTTTCTTTTTTTTTCTTTTTTTTTTAATTGCTGCTAAGGTTTTGGGACATTCTCAGATATCTTGGTTAAGAAGTTACATTTAAACGTTGCATTTAAATGAAATTATTCTTACTTCCTTTTTCCTGCTGCTACATTTGTTAACTGTTCAGGACCTACTTCCAAAGACAGGAACGACATTTTAAAGAAATTAGTTGTTACAGTGTTTAAATTTCTCATTTTCGTACAGAACACTTGAAGAAACGCCTGGAAGATTATATGGCCCAGTTCCCAAATGTAAGAATCCTCCGAACCAAAAAGAGAGAAGGGCTGATAAGAACTCGAATGCTGGGAGCCTCGGTGGCCATTGGGGATGTCATCACCTTCTTGGATTCCCACTGCGAGGCCAATGTGAACTGGCTGCCTCCTCTGCTGGGTAAGGTGTGGTGCTGGACGTGGGTGAAGACTGAGCTGCTAAAGAGCTGCCAGGAGATGTTGGAGCTGAATTTGTTTTATTTCCCCTTTCTGCTTTCCCTTATTGCTGTAAGTGGCCAAAAGGAAGATGAAATGTCTTAAAAGAGAGAACAAACTAACAAAAACCCCCAAACAAAAAAAAACACCCAACCACAAGATTTAGGTGAATTGTTGGCAACTTGCAGCCGTTAATACAATAATTTTTTTTCTGTCCTGCACTGTACAATAACCCTATTGTAGACTTTGCTTAATTAAAGAGCAGAGATCATATTATTCTGTTTCCTCACTAAAAGAAATCTTAAATAATTTACAGCTTGCTAGATGAGTAAACTATTGCATGGCCATTCAGCAGCTTGCAGAGAGGACTGGCTTTATGATACAAAAAAGATCTTTGCATCCAGGTTTTAAGTAGCTTTTAGGGGGTTTTTTGTCATACGTAACTATATTTAACTTCATAGTCTGCAAGCCTGGGGAAAATACTTCTTGTGAATGACAGCTGCTGGTATGTATTTACAGAACATGTGCAGTCCTTTCTGAGACAGTTCTTCATCTTCAAAGAGGCGTCAGTTTTACAATGTCAGTTCTTCTCAAGGATGGCTAATTGAAAGGACAGTGCCTTCTGTTTCTGGTACCCGTGTGCCTCTGGCCACTACCAAGCTGCTTTCCAACCCTATTGCAAGTGACCTGTCAAAGCTCTCTCTGAGGTGTGACTTTGTCAAGTAAACCATGGCAACAATAGTCAAGTGGAGGTTTCAGAAAAACTAGTCAGATTTGTCAGCGGGACTGTTGGATGGTACTGCTGTTGCTTTCACTACAATTTCTATCTGGCAATAGTGTAAAACATTTGCAGCTTCATGAGCCCCAGGGAGAGAGGACAGAATTAACTCAAATGCCATTTAAATGAGAACACGTAGAGTATGCTTTAATTTTAAAGCATAGAAAGGATTTCTGTTTGACGTGCATTGGAAGCTGAAACATCATTTGTCGCTCTGCTCTGAAAGTTAACTTCCAACAAGAGACCGTCTCAGTAATAAAGTATTTAAGAAGTTCCAGATGTTTATGCAGGAATTAATCCTGTCTTGTATTATTTGGTTGGAAAAAAAAGGTTGAGGGGAGGAGGTACACTTGCATTTCTTGAGCCTGCTGAGAGTAGTTATGCCATTAGTCTGAATCGCTTCCTGCCAGATTCTGGCGTAGCAATTAAAGGTAGGTGGTACAATGGGTTATTGCCCTGGCTTTGAAGCACTGCAGAAAGGGTTCACATCTCGGTCACTTGTTAAAACGAGAAGTACAAGACTATTGTCTGTGTTCAGCCTCCGGTTTAGGTATCTGTGGTAGCGTGGCTGTGGCTTTCTGTTCTGTTTCTGGGTGGTGGTTGCTGTACCATGAGTGCTCGGTGGTTTTATCTCAATAGTTCTAGCTTGAATATCTCAATTATTGCAGAAATGCCAGATAAATTGATATGAATTGGAGCATTTGCCTGAAAGAGAACAAACGGGAAGAAATCGTTGTCGTTCTTGGACAACTTCATATTTTGATGCTCTTTTCTGTAATTTCATGGTCAAAGGAACCAACTGGTGCAGGTTTTCTAACGTGTTTCTCCAATCTTCAGATCGCATTGCCCGAAACCGCAAGACTATCGTTTGCCCTATGATCGATGTTATTGATCATGACCACTTTGGATATGAGACTCAGGCTGGAGACGCAATGCGAGGTGCATTTGACTGGGAGATGTATTACAAGAGGATCCCTATTCCTCCTGAGTTACAGAAACTTGATCCCAGTGATCCTTTTGAGTAAGTTACTGAAACGCAGTGTGCTAAGAGCTGGCTAATAAAATAACACCCTGTTACAGGGTTGGTTTACATCTCAGTGTAGTAAAAGTCAGAAGCTGGTGTTAAGCTACTTGCTTTTTGGCAGCTGTTTGCTTTGTTGGTTTAAAAGAAATGCATTGTGTGGTAGCTGTGAACGTTCTCCTTTTCATTGCTATTTTTTGCCACCTTAATTCCTGCAGAAGTTAACATTTCATTTGAAACTGTAATGTGTAGCATTTAATGTGGTCATTTATTACTGAGATCTTTCAAACATAACTTAGTATCCCTAATGCTCTGCCAAAAACAACAGACCAATGGCAGCTTATGTCATTCCCAGGTGTGGGGAGAAGAAAACCTAGCAGAATAATTACAGCAATTTTGATGATTGCAGTGCATTGCAGAAGTAAATCTCTGATCAAGTTATGTTCTGCTGCTGCTGTGCTTGCCAACACTGAGACAGCTCTGCTGTCCTTTATACTTCTGCAGTGTTAAAAAAAAAAACAACCCAACAAAACACCTTTTGAGGTCATGCTCAATGACTTGATCATTCTACTGAGTCAAAGAGCACCGCATGTGCAGCATATGGGTCCCTCTGGGAGAGGTCCTGTCATTTAACGTGAACTCTTCGTTTGCCTGTTTGGAGAAGAGGCATTGACTGGTTCTGAAGGGAGCCCAGTCTGGTCCTCCTCATTTGCAAGTGGGAAATTAGTAGATAATGTAAAACCAACTGTTTGATGCTCCGACAGGGCTGCAAAGGCACTGGGAACACTGGGTGGTGGAAAGAATATTTGTCAAATCTTGCTTTGTTTTTTAAATGTTTAGCTAGAGAACTGTATCTTTGAATGTGTTTGTAATATGGAGTCTGGTTTTTCCTTAAGGTCTCCTGTAATGGCTGGAGGACTGTTTGCAGTCGATAGAAAGTGGTTCTGGGAGCTGGGAGGGTATGATGCAGGTCTGGAGATATGGGGAGGAGAGCAGTATGAAATATCCTTTAAGGTGAGCTAATGTTCTCTGGAAATTACTTTTGTTTTGAAAAGTAAGAATTGTTCTGAGGCGCAGAATGTGAATGATCTATCTTGTCCTTGCTTTTGCGTGTGACTAAAGGTGAAAGAGCTGGGAGTAGTAAGATAGTACACACAAGAAGCAGCGATGATGTGACCAGTCATTTGTGAGGGTCAGTTTTGGATCATGATTAGCTGGGGTGTCCCCCGTTCTGTGGTCACAGCTTCAGATGCATGTGCTCTTCCCAGCAAGGGTAAGTCAGCTTATGTGGAGCTTGCTCTCACCGTTAGGCTGCTTAGTGCTCACCCTGGCGAGAAGGTGGAATACTCTCCTCCTTGAGGGAAGGAGGATTCAGGCGTCTCAGTGTTTGCCCAGTTGAGTACCTCGGTGCTCAGCTTGAGTTTCCAGAGACAGGAGTGACTTTCTGTCTATACTCAGTCCATCTGACGCCTGGCTGCAAGGAACAGAGACTTTTAATTACGCTGTAAAAAATCCTCAGCAATTGGAATAATCACACTGTTGCTGGCAATAAGTTCAGATCATTATCTGCTGGGCTTGGGGATAGTTCTGTTACTTACTGATTGACCAAGCTGTTCTGTTGAGGCCTTTAAAATAAGTTAGCTGGCTGACCAAAATTCCTACTAATAGCAACAAGTAACTGTGACCCACAAAGACCACTGGTACCTGTGTTGCCTTGGATTATGGCACTGAAATCCATTCTTGGAAACCCACTGGCATGTCCCAGACCACTGAAGGGGAGGTGGCTATTCTCTTCAGGGGTGGAAATCTCTTCCATAGCCTGGAGCGAATCGAGCAAAGATTTCTGTGTTAAACTCTTGAGTCGCCATGTGGTTTCTCTTCCAGAGGTTGAATATAATAATCTCATAGGTGTCTGGATGCCACTGAACTAAGGTCATTGGCCTCAGCACGAGGCTAGAAGATAGTAGCGATGCTTTGGCAGCTAAAATTCCTCATCTGTCTCCCCAACAAACAAGTCGTGGCTGATCCCTCACAAAGCAGGTTCCTAGTTCTTGATGCCGCTGTGCAATGAGGAGGCGTATCAAGCTAGATTCAGCGAGCCGTGTTCCCATACATACATACTTACTGTGTACTACTGTGCAGCAAACAAGGCAAGAAAAGGCATTGTTTTCAATACAGTGTATTTTCTTCCATTGTTTGCTTACAGAAAAAACCCAAGTAATGAAGTCACATTGGACGTCCATTGTCCTTTGTAATGGTGGCAGGAAGGGAGGGATCGGGGGCACCCACTTTGAAGATGTCATTACAGTCAGAGTCATTTATTCTTTGTGTTGCATGTAATGAAGTTGTGTAACAATGTCATTCTCTGCAGGGGAGGGCAGTGGCAGAATTCAGCCTCTTTTCCTTGGCCCTTTTTGAAAATGCTGGTTTCCAAGAGTGATGACAGTGGCTGGGGAAGCCCTTTGTCTCCAATGCCACAGCGGAGAGTCACACTGCTTGATCTGCAGGAAATAAGACTACTTCATTCATCTGTTTGCTTATCCTCTCTGAAACACACTGTGTTTTATTTCAGTACAGAGACGGTAATTTATGGAGGGATAAATTTGCTTTAATTAATCTCTGCAAAGACCCCCTTTTTTCTTTCATTGTGCAACAGAAAAATGAAGTTTTGACTGAAAGAGGCTCAGTGTATTTTCAGAAATTAAGATAAATTGATACATTCATCTGTGGCTGATAGATTTAATAATTCTGCTGGAATTGCAAGAATAGAAGGTTTGTTCATAGAATTTATGAAGCTATGACATTTCCTGGCGAGCTTAGAGCCACGTTTTTACCTTTAGAAGCAGACTGAGATTTTGTAGTTAAAGGGGCACTGTCAAATAATTTAAAGCTCTGGGTTTAGGCATGGGGTACCTGCTTTCACATTATTTATTATCTAATGGGAATTCAGATTGTAAGTGTGCCAAATTTACAGCCCGGCTTTAACAAAGAATCCATTCCTGTGCCTGGGAGTTATGGGTGCAGGTACTCTTTAGTACTGCTGGTCTTTGATCCATTGCATCAGACCTGGCCTTCCCAGGCCCCACCAGAAGTAGATTATTTTTTTCCTTAAGCGTATTCTTTTTTGGCCATGTATGGACTGTGCTTTACAGTTTTTTTGCCTTTATTTTAAAATCCAGAGCTCTGTTGCTGAGAGACTAGAAATAAACAAGTTTATTTAGGAGCCTCTTGTCTTTCTGTTTTGAGATCATATGTATTTCTGTCATCAGCTGGCTCAGCTTCCTTCTGAGAAGAGGCTTTCAGGCTGAAAGCAAGCCAACAGAGGAACTATCAGTGTTGAGCACCTCAAAAAACATTTAGCTGGAGGGGTGGATCAAACTCTTCTAATAGAAGCCTTGCTCCTTGTACGAAATGCGTACACCAAACATCACTAGAAAATGTAGCATGCTGGGGGGGACACAAAAATAAATTAGGTGAATTTTAAGTTAGGAACAAATTTTCTAACTCAAACTGCTGGTTTGTAGTTTCCTGGGTGTTCTCAATCCCTTAAACCAGAAATTTCTAAATTAGAAATGAAGGACTCCGTCTATCCATTCCATATTCAAGCAGAAAATACGCTCTTCTTCCTTCTCTTGACCTGTGTGTGTCCAGAGTAGCTCAGTGCCTGTAACCCAGCACTGCTACAGGTCAGGGGTCTTCCTATTTCAGGTCATCATCAGATGCAACAGGAAGATTGCAGTCTTGAATTTTAGTTGCAGGCATTACGCTTTTTCAAATGAGCCTTGTTTTCTCATGAACGCTGCGTGCAGAACGCTCCAGGCAAACTGCTCTGCAGATCTGCGTAGTGTAAGAATCGATCTCCTCCATCCCAGGGGATCACCGGGTGCTGACCTTTGAGTTCCTTCCTGTATTTTGGAGAACGGGTAAATAAGCACACACAGCTATTTCTGTGCAGCGCTTGTTACCTTGCCTTCCTGCTGCCCCTAGCTGTACAGCCGTGGTTTCTCTGCTCAGTGGACAGCATTGAAGGGCTTTTCTTTTGCTTTTTGGGAGTCACTTCCATACCTCTCACAGTTTTTCCTGGTCTTTTGTATCTCTCTGCGATGATTTGAACAAAATTGAATACTTTACCCAAAATGACAATGTGCCTTTCCTGTTCTAAACAGAGCTTAATAGCTCTGATTTTCTGAATGCTCCTGCATACTCAACAAATACCTACATTCTGCTGCCTACGTAACCACTTCATTTTCTTTGAGATTAATGTACTTAATTCGACGTGGTATATATGGAGCATTTAAACTTTCCTTTCTGCAAATGCGACTTTGTACAGCACTTAACTATGCTCAGTTTTATTTGTGATCACGTTGCCTCTTTTCCGGTATTTTTGTGGCTTCTGTTCTGTTTGGTTTATGTTATCTTCACTAAACTCTTCACACCTCTCCTCCATAAATACATTGTCTCTGATTTTTTGGGTATGGAGAAACAGAAGAGGAAAAAGTGACTTGTATAGGCATAAATATAGATGTACTTTGTACCTTCCACCTTGATTGCTCTCAATCCTTTAATTGTACATTGTACTTTAAGAGCAAAGAATGAGAATCCGGAATGTCACTTGCGACATGATAGATCTGTTCAGTTTTAGAAAAGTTTGTTTTGTAATTTAGAGATATTAAAGCCTTCATAAAGTTCAGTGGGCTTGGTGCAAACAAGCCATATCGACAGTTGCCCTGAAAAGAACAATTAAGGGGGAGGCAAAAGAGATGGGCAGTACTCGGGGCCTTCCCTCCTCGCGTCAGCAATAGGAAACATCCGCCGTGCTTACTCTGGTGGTTGTAGATCACTGCATTTTTCCACATCCTTTTTCCAAAGCATCAACAGGGATTTCTTCTCCTGATTTCCATGGCATAAAACAAGTTCCATGTTTTCCAACAAATCCAAGTGTTCTGTAGCTCTTGTTGGCATATCTAATGCATACATCTCCTTTGCCCCATGGCAGCAGCCCATTTGGGACTCACATTTTGCCACTGGCCTCCTGGCAGGTGCATAGTTCGGGGGCAGCTGCCGAGGGATCACTTCTGACAGCATTTCCAGTTGTGTGGCTGAAGTTAGTGCTGATTGTGAGCCACTGCTGCTTATTCCGGGCACATACTGGCACCGCTTTCCAGCAGCTCACGTTTGCCCACACTGAAACAGGCCGGGCATTCTGCTGCTTTTTTTGTGTGTTTTTTTTTAAAGCCAGCACATGCTGCTTAATTCTATGTCTCTCAGCTGCAGTAGAGGGTGGCTTCTTTCTCCCTTCCTATCTGGTGATGCGGAGATTGGTTTCAGACGATTAACTTGAATTTTTGGCCTCTGTTCACTCTGTGTGCTTGGTTCAGGTTCCAGAGTAGCCTCCCACCAAGCAGCAGCAGGAAGGCGGACCCCTCCACTCTCTGAAATGTGAATATTGGAAAGTGCTATCATTACTTTAAAATGCTCCAGACGGTAAGGAGGGGCCGTGCTGGTGTATGTTGGTGAGAGAGGGCACTGAGCAAACACAGAGATCCCAGTGCTTTTTGAGCTACCTTAATCTTTTATAAAGCAGCAGATTCCAGCTGCAACAGCAGCTGATGCTTACAATACAGAGGATTATGATTTTCTTGAATTATTGGTTGCCCTTGCTTTAATCTTCTCACGTACCTTGTTATGCAGAGAACCCCTGAACTTAGGCACTGTGTCCTTTTCTTCCCACCTTTGAGTGTGCGCTCAGACAACCAGCCAGCTTCTCTCCACTGGTCCATCCCATGGTCTTTATTTCTGGCATGGCTTGCAGAAGCAGCTTTCTTTTCAAGGCTTGGCTCTTTGCTTTGTGTTTTTTCCCCTCTCTTGGGAAGCACTCATGGCTCATCATGGTGCAGTCTTTGGAAATCATAAACCTTGTATACCCAGATAATTTGTGTTCACTCACCAACTGCAGTATTGTCCTGTGTGGTTGAGAAAGGTTCAGCTGTCTGATGTGACATTGTTTTCTGCAATAGCAGAAAGGGAATTGGATCAGCATAACGTTCCCATGTAGAGAATAGGTAGCATATTATCTTGTGCTTTCATAGCACACTAGGTGAGTCAAAGGCTCTTGAGTCGCTTTATGAATATGGAGTTACAGCTCTCCAGGCCACTGAGAAGATGGAAGTAATATCACCGGTGTTGTTATTTTACTTCCCTTGTATGTGGTTTTATTATTAGAGTGAGATTGTGGCCTTAGAAAAATCTGTTGCAGTGTGCCTATTGACCTCAGCATAGCCAGGTTTTCTCTTAATTCTAGCAGGTCTGTCAGCTGCTAGAGTCCTAGCTCAAAATGTAGATTGGTAAAAATGTGCCTGAGGAGGAAGAGAAATTTCCTGTTCTCTCCTAATGAGATCTGATTAGATCATTGTATAAAGCACTGCCTGCCTGACCAGCTTTAATTCTCGTTCCTACGGCATTCTAGTAAATGGCTGATTGAAATTAAGTGCGTCAAGTTCAGGCTCTGATGTTTATTGTCATGTCAGCCAGGGAGATGAGGCACCATCTCGCCCTTCTGTAAAGCAACAGGAAGAAGAAACTGGCTCCTCTGGCCTAAGGAGAACACAGTGAGTGACGGTCAGTGCTACGGGAAGGCACAAGGTGCTGCCCCACGGAACAGCGCTGTTTCAGCTGTTTGAAGGCGCTGTATTTTTAGCAGTGTAAGTTCTGGTGTGTCCTGGCTATGAACTGTACGCTTGTTTAAAAACAACCAACTATCACTGAGTGACAGCCTTCCCTCAGCTAGTACACAGCTATTTTGGGTGTGCTTCACTTGCAGTTATTCCTTGACAGACCCTTGGATGTGATTTCCTTGACCTTTAACTCCAGCTTTCTCATGCTTTTGTTAGCTGTGTTTTACCAATGCACGTCACGCTCTTTCCCTCTCCCCTTTCTACCAGTTTTATAGATAAGGGCTGGTAATTGTCTTTATGGAGGTTGTAATGAGTTCTGTCACCACACAAAGAAGCTCACTAATAAAATAAATCAAAGCAGCAATGAATGAATGGGAAGCATGCTTTTAAAATTAGATTTGTACTGCAAGTGCCATACTGTCACTTGCATATGAGGCAATGTTAAAAAGGCACTGACTTGGCAAAGTACCTTGAAAGGGTCACTGAGCTCTGCTAGTAGGAATTCGGAAGCTTTCCGTTACCTCCAGTAACTACCTCCAGTAGTTTCACCATCATTTGGGAGTAAATATTTTAAAGCATGTTTAGGACAAAAGCACGTGAAACTGATCTTAGATTTTACTTGTTCAGTTAACTCAGTTACTGAGTTAGCTTTTCTTATCGTATCATTACATGTGTTCATGTAATGTCATCTTCTGTGCCTGGAGTCTTGTACCAGCTTGGAGCTCTTGGCCCAACATATCGTCAGCTCTGTCTGCCTTTCCATACCCCCTGCTTCTCCACTGTGCCACTCATTAGATAAGTGCTGTCTCTATTATTGCTGCACGAGATCTGCAGTGCAAGGACAGCACTCCTCTCTAGCTGCCTATTGTCTGCAGGGGTCTATTTCTCACACATTACTTAAGGAAGTCGTGTTTTCAGGAGATGTGTATTCTCGGTGGCCTGATTGAAAGCCTTTCCTTAGAGATGAGGCCTTTCACTTAGGAGTGAGGCATCCTGTGGGCAGGCAGCAAGGAGAACGAGCTGGTGTTTTCGTTCAGGCTTGTGTTGCACTAAAATGAAGCTGCTTGTGAACCAATAGGGCTTTCGTGATGCAGGGTAGAGCGCACAGGGTAAGGATATGGGTTGTTGAGTGTGGGTACCTGTGCAACTGAGCCTTCTTCAGCTCTTCCTGCAGGTTTTTATAGTTCCCAGATCTGTTGCAGCTCCTACAGTATTACACAAACCATTTATAGAAACACAAAACATCCCCAAATTCTTGTTTTCTCAGTCTACCCGTTAATTTCCTAGCAGAGAAATCACACTGTGGCCCTCTGCAGCAAAAAGTAGAGCAACTACAGAATAAAAAGCATTTGTAATTCCACTAGAAACTTCACAGAAGCTGAGTGCTAGTTTCTTTTTTCATCTTCATCTCTTCTGTACCAGCCTCTCAAGACGCAGCAGGGACAAAAGGAATGAAATTCTGTAGAAAGAGTGTTTGTCAACTTTCTTCTTGTCTCTCTCGCCATAATGACATGTAATTAAGTACCTTGAACTTTAGAAGTTGCCTGAGAAAAAATATTCCTCTAACTGAGAGCAACCAACCTCCATTAAGTTATACTCAGTCAGCAAATGACTGTAATTATTAGGGCCAGTAGACAGAGCTGAAACTCAGAGGACTTTAGTGTCAGAGCTAATAATTATGCAGCAGCCTTGGCCAAATATTTCTCTTCCGAGCTAAGTATTTAATATTGTCACTGTAGAATATTAATGGAATTGCCTGCTATGTGTGAAGCTGTTGACTAAGCTCATTGTACAGTGAACTGCGGTGGCTCAAATTAGCCACAGTGAATGGGGAGATCAAGAACACTGCACCAGCCTGCAGCACCAGCGGACCTTCTTAAATATTGCTGCCTTCGGGGCATTAGCATAAGATCTGGGGACAAAACGAAGGGCAAGAGTGTCGTGCTTCGAGAATTCAGAAAGTCATTTGTCTTGCATTACTGAAGGATACTTTTTTCTTTAAGTATTGATTAGATATCTCTGGAAAGCACATATGAATATATTCCTTAAGCCTAATGAAGTAGATTGGCTGGTTCAGAAAACATCTCCTTTGGTTTCACTTGGACAAAATTACTACATCCATGCTATAAATACGCAATGAAAGAAAGTTATTGCAGAATGTTGGCACAGAGTGAAATCTTCCCAGATGGGAAAAGAAACTTCTGGACCTAATATAAATGTTAACCAAGCATCAAGGTAGTCTTCTTCAACTAGCAGTGTGTTCCAGTGACTTCCTGAGGGCTTTTTTTTAAAGCTAATTATGTTTTCACCAGGCAGGGTTTTCTACTTAATTGTAAGGCTGCAAAAGCAATGAGTGCATATCAGCAATGAAACCATACGAGAGCAGTGATAACCACAGGGAAAAGTAGCAGTTTCTTCTGATTTCTGGCACTTGAACAGGCTCATGAATTCCCTGGAGTGTTTTGCTGAGCACATGACCTGTACTACAGAGATGGCTTCCCTTTTACAGCAACCTTACACAACCTGCGCCCAGGTCTTACATGGCAGTTCAGTTTAACTATTGTGGTTACTGTTGCTGTAAGAACGTACATTGATTTAAAGTGTGCTGTTCTCTGGGGGCTTGGAATTATATTTTTTTTTCCTGTTCTTTTCTCTAAGTAATGCAAAATTGAACTGTTGAGCCATTGGGCTTGATAGCAGTTGTACTAAATCAAGGCTCGCTCCATGGCTCTAAGCAGGCAGTTATAGCATTTGAGACCAAGGCAAAGAGGGCGGGGTATTTGGGAGAGAGTGTACTTCAAAGTAAAAAATCTGGCTTAAGTTTTTTCGTGACTTGAAAGTCTGTCTTTTTTTTTCTTCATCTTTCTCTACATAACCAAGAGTGAATCTGTTTCTCTGCTATTCCACAGGTATGGATGTGTGGGGGTCGCATGGAGGACATCCCTTGCTCCAGAGTTGGTCATATCTACAGAAAATATGTTCCGTACAAGGTTCCAGCAGGAGTCAGCCTGGCAAGAGTAAGTGGCAGTGGTGTTCCCCACGACAGATGTCTGACTGCAATGTGACCATACTGTTGTCTCCTCTCACCCCACGATGGGAGGCAAATATAGGCTTTGTGGTCCATAAATTGTATTTGTACAGTGGTCAAATTGAGCAGTTTTGCAGCAGTGGATGCGTGGCACAACGGAAAGAGAGCCTAGGGGAGCTGCAGACTCATGTGCGGGCAGCTGCCATGCTCCAGTCGTCAGCCATTGCCTGGTGTTGGGAAGGGACTTTGCAATCAGGCGTTGGCTATGGAATCACCAATAAAAACAAGATACGGCTTTAATTGTGTAATACTTCAGTCATTTTATAGCTGTGCTTTCCAAGAGCAGAAGGCTTCAGCATGGTGATTGTGTTTTGGTGATTGAAAGACCTCTCAACTTCAAGCATCACAGACCACTGAATGAGCAAGCTGTAATTTTCCACGATGGAACCTTCTGTGCCATCTTATTTCTTAATCTAGTCTAACCCAAAGAGGAAAGAGTTTTTGCCTATCATGCACTAGTTTTCTCCAGTTAATTTCTAAATTGTGAAGGGATTGCATTGCCCTCTGGTGGGAGAAAAAAATAGGAGCAGGAAGGCTGCTAAATCAAAAAACACAAAAAGGTACCCTGCTGTTCTGCAGTCTTATGGCTTGCACAGTGTTAAAATGTTTCCCAGTTTAATAGCATCACCCTAGTTACAGATTGGGATTTATTACTCAGCCCAGCAATGACCTGTCAGAGCGATAGAGTGCTCTCCTGTCTGTGCCATCTCTTCAGGAAGGAGCTATATTTCTTTTGATTCAGTATTTGGCTCTTGCACACTCCCACAGTGCTGGAAGGAGATGGCACACAGGTGTAGGAAAGGCTGTTTCTTGACATCTAAGACCATACAGTCACCTTGAGATGAGCACCTGCTCTTCTTGTGTATAGGCTGCATAGGGGGCAGGGTCAGCACACCGCTTGTTCTTAACATCCTAATTTATTTGGGAGTAAATGACCTCTGCCGGCCTGACCACCTTCATGCAAGGTGAGCAGTGCTGCTGGGTCACTGAAGTCATGACCACACATGGCACGTTACTGTGTGGCACCAAGAATGTACCTGGTGCTGCCAGAGAAGAGTCCAAGGTCCAACGGTCTCTTGAGTGTGTTGTGACACGCAGCAGGGTGGGTACCTCAAGAGGGTGGTGTTCATTGCTGTCTTGGAATTGCACAGTGGATTAAGCTTTACAGTGATACGTGAAAAATACTTTGGCCGGGAGGTAAACCTTTTGCTTCTCTTCTGAAGGGTCATCACCTGAAAGTTCCGTATTCCTGCAGTATCTCAGAGTTTCTTTTAAACAGCTTTTTACCCAAGCAAATGGAAAAATAGTGGTAAAAACGAATATTGTGAACTAAGCTTTCCAGAAGAGAGTACTGCAAATCCCATTCCTAGATGGATATAAAAGATGCAATAAGAAGGATTTAAGAAAGCAGCTTTTTGTCAGGGACCTTTTTGAATGTCCAGTGGTATTTAACAGCATCACTTTCTGACTAGCTTCTTTACAGAAAAAGAGGAAAAAAAAAAACCCCAATTTTTGATTAATGTTGTTTTTCTTAGCCACAAAGAGCTAGATATAATGGCCAAGTGCCAGGATTCTGTTTTGACCTCAACTGAAAATATCTTTCTAAAAGTCCCTTGGAACTAGAGAATAATAAAAATAATCTTCGTCCTGAAGCTGGAGAGAAAGAGTGGATGTGAATGAAAATCCTTTCTGAGCAAAAAACCTGAGAGCTGTTCTGAATGCTAATGTCAGTAGTTTGTGCAGAGTGTTCTCGGGTGTTTTTTCCCCTCTCATTTTCACATGTGGCTGTTACCCACACAGAACTTGAAGCGAGTGGCGGAGGTGTGGATGGATGAATATGCGGAGTACATATACCAGCGCAGACCAGAGTACCGGCATCTTTCTGCAGGGGACGTCGCAGCTCAGAAGGAACTTCGCAACAACCTCAACTGCAAAAGCTTCAAGTGGTTCATGAACGAGGTCGCGTGGGACTTGCCAAAGTTCTACCCACCAGTGGAACCTCCGGCAGCTGCTTGGGGAGAGGCAAGTTTGTCCTCTGAAACCTGCAGCGGGCAAACAGGCTGCCATTTGGTTTTTTAGAGCTGCCTTAGCCACGTGCTCCAGCACTGGTTTGCTGTGAGTAAGGTGGCAAGCGAGCATTTAAAGATCCTGCTTGATACGTTTCAAAGCCCAGAACTCCTCTACCATTATATTGGCCTGATCAAAGAAGGCAATTAGGCAGCTGTTTCTATTAGTGCACATCTACAAAGAGAATAGAGACTTGGCTTGTTCTGCATGTTGTATATTTAGTAGAAGGCAGAACATGCCAGCAGGGAGGGCTAGGGAGAGGCGGCAGCTGAGCAATAGCAGAAATCTTGTATTTCCAAAGGACTAGGCAACTGTGTTGAGCTACTCTGCTCCTTAGCTTTCCCATCTGAAAGCCAGGAAAACCACCCCTGTTTTTGAAAGTCAGCTGTGTTCTGGGAAAAGAATCACCTCAGGAGTGAAGTAGTGGATTGTTACACACAACACCACAGTGAGCTAGCTCTGCAGTGCTGTAGCTAATGGGCTTTGCTGTGTCCTTGCTGTGAGGTTATTGTACAGCTGGTGATGGGTCTCACTTTGAGTTCCTGTGCTTTCTTCTAGCTGTTATCTGCCAGCTCAGATACATAGTTAAGTGAGGAGTCTCAAAGCTTGTCTTCATACAAATACTGCCACTACGTGAGGCAATTTAAGCCTTCTTTCCTGTCACTTGGTAAGAGTAGGAGATTCAGTGACTAATTTGCTATTTCAGATCCGCAATGTAGGAACCGGACTGTGTGTGGATACTAAGCACGGAGCCCTGGGATCCCCACTGAGGCTGGAAAACTGTGTGAAGGACAGAGGAGAGACAGCATGGAACAACGTGCAGGTAACAGTCCCTCTGATAAATCATGGACCCCTAAATAAATTTGGGGAGGGAGAAGTTATAAGAACAAATGTTTGAGAAGGAAGGCCATTGCAGAACTCTGTCAGGTGAACAGAGGGTGCTGTGCACCCCAAGGCTCGTGTGCTAATTATACTTGATGGGCTTGTAGCAGGATGTGGCTTGTGCTTGTGGCAGGGTCTGGAGCCTGGCAGACTTTGTGCAGAGCTTTTACTTCTGCTTTGAAGTTCTCAGAGTGAACAAAAGAAAGCACAAGAAAACAATATGACAAAATAATAAAAGAAACCAGTAACAAGGCAGCTGTAATATGTAACAAAGTGAATATTAACTTCAAAGGTTGTGCTGAAAGAAGTGATAGAGGAGGATCATGCATATTAATGAACCTGCAGGAGCATTCAATAACCGCTTACTATCATCCTTCTGACAGGAGGCAAATGCATTATAAACACCAACCATTGCTGGAGAGAGATGAAACCGGCCAGGCTATAGATTCACCCTCTCAACATATAAGGTGCCAGAAACGACAGCTTTATTGTAACAGAAGGGAAGGAAATATTAGTTTGTCTAAACTGTAGCAGCTGAGCTGAGAAAAGATCAAGAAAACAATGCCTCTATTACAGAGCCATGCATAACTCTTCAGGGGAATGGCTTCAGTAGTAGGAGTTGGAGGGTTGTTGCATATCAATTTTGATGTATGAAACTGGAAACAAAACCAATTTAATCAAGCACAGTCCAAAGCTAAGCTTCTGTTGTGTCAGGAAAATCTTGAACAATTAGTATTGGCTTATGTTTAGGAAGAGAATGTGGTTTGCACTTCTGTGTAGCATCAAGCCCAAATGATTGTGGGAATTTCTCTCCCAAGAGAGATTTAAAAGAGAAAATGAAACAAAGTAGCTTCCTTGTGCAAAGGTTTTGGGGCATGCTACTTCAAATAGTAGCACCCTGCTCATTACTCGTCAGTCTCACTGCCCTGTGAGATCTCTGAAGGGAGGACCTTTCCTCCACCTGGCTCCAAAAGGAGCCCCAGAACAGCCCTTCCCCTTGAGCGCTGAGACAGGGGTGAGCTGGCTAGTAGCCTTGCAGAACCATGTTGGCTAGTGCTGGTCACAGAGGACACTTGTACCCTTGCCAGAGATGCTGTCCTTGTCAAAGCAGAAAGCAAAAGCTTCACAGCAGGGCCTGCCTTTAAACAAGTTTATCTTTTGTGAGATTCAGTCCTGCAATGCTTAAAACATGTCGTAAGTCAAGCCATCATTGTCAGAAGGAAGATGCCGTTTGACCACACTACTGTCTCAAGCCAAAAGCAAATGCCACAGGGGCAGTGCAAAGAGCAGAGTATACACATGGTGGTACTTCCACTAGCTGTTCTCCTGTGTCCAATCCCTGTGGCTCAGGGATTTCCAGGCCACATGTGCTGGCATCCAGCAACTTTCATCGAGGCCCCAGCCCTGCCAGGCATTGCCACACTGTGCCGAGTTACTAGAGCTAAAAGCCTTTCTCTTCTTTTCTGTAGTACCCCTCCTTCCACTTCACCCGAAAGTGCTGAGAGATCGTTGCAGGGTCAGTAGAAGAGAGCACCAAGAAAGCATTGCCCTAGCGATTGCCCTTCTGACACTCCTGTGGAGTGGGGTGGGGAGTTGGGGGCCTCCTGGTCTCTTGTCACAGAAGGTGTGGGACAGAGTCTTCTCAAGGTGACTGCAGGCTGCCTGTGCAGACTTGGGTATTTACAGACGGCTTTAATTCAGAGCTCCTCTAGCTCTCTGCCTTTTTTGCTAGCTGTGAAGTGCTGTAATTGGTCAGCTGCTCACTTAATCCATGATGTATGTCTGCATTGCAGAGACATTCAAAGCTGCTATTAGTACCCAAGCTAACGAGCATGGCTGTTTGCAGCAGCACAGTCTCATTTAGCATGCTGCGTGGCAGGCCGCGGGGTAGCTCTTACAGACTCCCCTCATCAGCAGTCCCTGTCCCCAGAGGTGGAAATAGTTTTTCTCTAGAAGATTTCATCTTTTCCCTGGAGCCATCCCCACCCTGTGGGCAAAGAAGGGAATGTAGTGGTGCTGGTGAAAGCGCTGTACCTGGTACCAGCCACCCTGAGGGTCCTGGTTGTCCCGGCAGGTATTCACCTTCAGCTGGAGAGAAGACATCCGTCCTGGGGATCCTCAGCACACCAAGAAGTTTTGTTTTGATGCCATTTCCCACAACAGCCCTGTCACCCTCTATGATTGCCATGGAATGAAGGGGAACCAGCTCTGGAGATACCGAAAAGTGAGTGTGTGTGTGCACGCGCATATTCTCGTTTAAGGTGTCAATTGCCTGCAGGCACTTAAGTTTTCTTTAAATGTCACCACTCATGTTTTATTCCTTCTCTTTATGTAGCTGTGATAAGAGAATCCACAGAGAGTCTGTTGTCATTGTGCCATTAATTACCCTCTATTAGAAAGAGGTGACTCCCCTGTTCCACTGGTTAGAAATGGTGAGGACTGCTTCTCCAGTGCTTGCTCACTCTCCTTGCAGTCCTGTCCACAGGTAGCAGTGAGGTGGCGCAACACCCTTGCGAAACCTGTTTGCAAAGAGGTGTGCTGGGTTTGTTGGTTTGATCCGAATACTGGAAGATTGCGCCAAAAGTAGATAAGGATTTATTCAATCCTTATTCATCCTCCTGCTAAGCAATGCTTTCGTGACCAACAGGTAAGTAAATTCTTGACTCAGTGCCCTATCCTAGTCCTTGCCATCTGCGTGCAGTGTGCCAGAGTGACTGCAGCAGGATGAGAGCCTGCAGGCTGGGGACCTGCCTTCAGAGACAGCTTTAGAACTTCCCAGTGCAGACGTGAGGATGGGGCTGGATGCTGTTTCAAGGGGGGTGGGAATGGACCCTGACACTTGCCAACTAGTTAAGCATGGAACAACTTCTTCAGATGCATCAAGGGACGAAATAGCTTGCCTTGGGTTTTAAGACTTCTTTCTGTTGGTTTTAAGCCAGCTTTTCTTCTCTGCATAGCAACCTCACGTCAAATTTCTCTTCCCCAGGACAAGACTCTCTACCATCCAGTAAGCAGCAGCTGTATGGACTGCAGTGAGAGTGACCGAAAGATCTTTATGAATAGCTGCAACCCTTCATCTCCAACACAGCAGTGGATATTTGAACATACAAACTCAACTGTCTTGGAAAAATTTAACAGAAATCTTGATCTTTAAAAGACTGAGAAAATATATATATATTTTACAATTATAGTTTTTACTGGGGAGGGTTACAAAAAATTTTTTTAAGAATACTTTTTTTTAAACAGTTAATGAAGGTAAAAGGGAGAATCTCAGGAGAAGGTTAACTAGCAGGCCAGTCTTTATTGCAAAGATGCTGCATCCTTCTCTTCTGGGGATGGTGGAATTTTAAAGGCTTTGCCAGAGCCACTTCTGTGCTGAGACTGAACAGAAACTCTGTTTTTAGAGGAGTCTGAATGTGATTCAAACTGCTTTGGTTTGGTTTGGTTTGGTTTTGCCTTTTTTTTGTTTTGTTACATTTCCCACCTGGGTCTGGTGTTAAATGATTTTGTTATCCGGGACCCTCCAGGACTTTTTGTAGCTGCTATACTACTCGCTGAAGCATTCCCACGTAGGTGCTTTATTTTCCAAAGTCCGTCTAAGCAAAATCTTGAACACAAGATTTAATCCTCTGACATCATAGACATGATAAATGTAAAATGAAATGGCTATTTTTTTGCCCTAAACCAAAATATATTTCAAACAGGTTGAGTATTATTACTTTCCAAATCATAGCTCTGATAAAGGAATGAGCTGTAGTAGAAGTGCAGCCAAGTGTTGGGAATATCGCTGCAGTTATTAATGATGAGGAATCTGGGTTTCTGGTCCATTCACTTTGCAGTCAGTTTGTCACTCACTGTTGAATCTTCAAGGTGAAAGATTAGCAGAGGGCTTTTTAAGTAAGCACAGTTCTTACAGGTGTTGATTTTTGCTAAGAGCCTTTGGATATCATGTTCCAAATTTGCCTCTTTTTCAGAGTCTTTTTAGTACAGATACGTCTAGGGTTTCTCAGAGTTAAATTTACTACATGAAGGCAACTTCCATTTTTCCTTTAGAGGTTTGAAAGCTAACTTAATTCACAGTTGGTGTGAGCAGATTAATTCAGGATAATTAAGTCAGGGCTGAGATGAGCCATTGGTCTTTATCCATTTGTCCTTCAGTCCGTAGTTTGTTGCAGTCATGAGGTCTGTAGTGAGTGGTGCTTTAGCCTTGTGGGAAGGTGCCATTAGTCTCTCCTCCTTTCCCAACATCCACAGCACTGTATGGTTTACTGTGACTGGAAATCTGTTTGCTTAAGCAGAGATGTGGGATTGATGGGCCAATTTCACTAACACCCTGTCCCTTGTTAAGTCCCTTAGCAGTGCAAGGTGTTACCCTTCTGGTTTGATGCACGATCTGCCAGACACTGAATCGGAATAGTCTCATCCCAGGAGCTGGAAAAAAGTACTGACACTAAAGGATGAATGGAGGACCGTTGGTTTCAAGTCTATCTGAACTGAGTGTTTAAAAAAACCCCACACCGGTTAAAAATTAAGTTGTTGCAAAAAACATATAATTCAGCCCATTTAGTCTTATACTGAAGGCAGCAGTGGCATTTTCTAGTAAAAGCTGTGAATGACGGTGCAGTTAACCTTTTGCAAAGATGCTGCGTAAATCAATAAAACCAGCCCTTTTCCAGTAATTGTCCAGCTCTGCAGTTTGTCCAGCTGCGGAGGCAGTGTGCAGCCAGCTCGGAGAGTGAAAGGCTGCGACACTCGGGGTAGGAACGGGACACCCCTCTGGGACTCTCGATAAGCACGGTTAACGGACTTGCCCTCCTTGGAGGGGCCGGGAGGCTCTGCTCTGGGGTATCTTTCTCTCCTGTGAAGGCAAGGAGGATTTTGCCTAGAGTCAAGAAAGAAGCAGGCTGGCTCCCTCTGCAGACCTCCAGAAGTAAGAAACCTTTTCTGATGTTGCCAGTTGTAGAATCACTGCCCACATTTCAGGTGTCTTTGAGGCCGTGCAGTGCTGTGTCTGAACCGGGAGCAGACTAGGACTCAACTGGCTGCTTCTCAAGCTCTCAAGACTGATGTATTGACTATGAGGCTCACAATCATTTCCACTTCTCTCATTCTCACAGATGAGGCCACATCTGACCCGTTCTGCCAACTTACCAGGCCCATGCAGTCACAAAGCAAGGGAAATAGGGGTGCTAGATTGCAGCTGGGACCGAGCTCCCCAAATGTGTTGGTGTCTAACATTTTGGGAGTGAAGGGAAAAAAAAAAAAAGCTCTAGGCTTTCCTTGTGGCAGTTTTGCAGCAGTACCGCTATGGAAGTGAGACCAGTGTCAGAGTTGACATCTTATGTTCTCAGTAACTACAATATGTCTGTCATGAGGATTCCTTTCTCATTTCGATGGGAGACAGAGCCACTTGCCAGTGCTTTGTGTCTGACTGTTGCTTTCCTTAAGTTATTAATGCTCTCGTTAGTCTAGTAGTGCTGACTGTGGATCGCTAGATGGCCTGACTACATGTCTTTATGAATGTTTTAATACCTGTGGAACAAGAAGCTGTTCATGAACAGTGCTCGTTTTTTTTATAATCGGGACACAATCAGCAAATTATATAAATGGACTGTAGGTCATTCTGCTTGCAGCTTGCAATTTTGTGTGTCTTAGTTTTCTAGCGAGAGGATTAGCTTCTGTTTCTAAAATGCATGGCTTGCTTTGTGCTTGGGCTCACCTTGTGAAGGGAGTCCTAGCTGCTTGGCTTGCTGGATGCTTGCTTCAGAGAGAACTGCAGTAACGAACAGGTCTTTTACCACTTAATGATCTTAATTTGGAGAGAAAGGAGAGCTCTTAGCAGTATGCACCAAAAGATTAGGTAATTTTTGAGATAATTCCTGTTTGAACCGACCACCAGTACATGGAAACTGGAGCTTTAGTGTGAGTGGTCCTACTGGGTCCTTCTCAGTGTGATTGATCTGATCTGTTTTCTGAAGGTTTGGGATCTGAGTGTGATAAGTGCCCCACAAATTCTGTACGCTTCTGACTGGATCGCTGGGCTTCGAGCTATTAATTTATTTACATCAATTATACTTTTCAATACCCTAGAGGCTTTGCTGACTAATGAGAACACTTAATATAGCCAACCATCCACTGATTGAGAAATAGGAGCTGTATTTCATCACCTACATCTTTAATTGAGCCTTTGCTGGGCAATCTGGTTAATTATTCCAATTACTTTTGGTTATTTGTAAGCAAGATCGCTAAAGCATGAATACATAAGCAAATCTTCACATCTGCATGCAAGTCAAGACTGGAGATTAAATACCAGTGATTATCTAATGCAAAATAAATGTTTTCATATTTTTTCCCCCAAAATATTCAAACAACCCTTCTCTCTGAGGCTGCATAAATTCTGCTGCTTTTCAGTATCAGAATCCCAGACAACAGGGGGATCCCTGGATGTGTGTTACGTCACATAATAGTACTTTGATTTGCTCTTGAAGCTCTTGTTGATTTATACTGGTGCTAATCTCTAAGGCCTCCAAACAGAGTAAATAGGTTTGGAGCTCTTATGTGTGCAAGATGTCTTTTTTCATGCCTGGGAAATTAACTTTCTTTTCCGCACCATAATAGAGGAATGTGTGGGCCTTACTGAAAGGGGAATACAGCATCATTAAAATAAAGATGTGCCTTTTTAAATGTAAATGTACAGCAAATGCTTAAACTTGAACCATTTCCTAGTGCCTTGCTGGACAAGAGAGAAGCAGGGAAGGGGTTGGGAGATAAGGATGTAGTGCAGTGTTTGTGTTCGTATGTGTGTGTTTTTTAAAATGTCTGACTTTAAGTGCAAAATTTGTGTGAATGACAGTAATTCAGAAGCTCCTGAGTTTCCTCTGTTAAATTGATGTCATTAATGACTCGGGGAGGG
>JAOXJK010000051.1:48085678-48108625 GCA_025774025.1 Xenus cinereus
GCCTCCACGGCTACCGCTGAGGGGCGGCGGCGGGCGGCCCTTCCTCCCGGCGGCGGCGCTGAGAGGGGGTCCCCCCCTTGAGGGGGCTCCGGCGATAGTGGGGGGCCCCCGCGGGGGGGCGGCGGGGTCCCCCCCGAGGGCGCGGAGCGGCCCGGCGGCGGCGGTGGTTTCCCCGGTTGTCGGTTCCCCGAGCGGGGTGAGGGGCGGGCAGGTGGGCGATGAATGGTTTCAGCACCGAGGAGGACAGCCGGGATGGGCCTCCCGCCGCCCCCTTCTACGGCCAGAGCTGCTGCCTCATCGACGACGGGGACCGCTGCGTGCGCCCCGCCGGCAACGCGTCCTTCAGCAAGAGGATCCAGAAGAGCATCTCTCAGAAGAAGCTGAAGCTGGACATCGACAAAAGTGTGAGTTGCGGCCTCCGCCGGTTTCCCCCACCCCTCCGCCCTCCCCCCGGAGGGGCCGGGCGGGCGGGCTCGCCGTCCCCTGCCCGCCACCGCACTGCGGGTCCGTCCCTCCCGGCGGGGCTGCGCTCCCCGCGCCGCCGGTCGGCGGAAAGTTGCTTCTCCGCTCGGCGAGTTGAGCTTCGCGATTGCCCCGGGGAGAGGGGGGGGAGGTTGCCTTAACCCTACCAAGCTGTGGGGAGAGGGGTCTGTGGGGTGCGACGGGCTGTGCTGCGGGCTGGGTTCCTCAGGCCCGCGTTTTCCCCTCTCCAATGTCACTGCGCTGGGGTAAGAAAAAAAAAACACGCCTGAGTCAAAGACACGGCTTTTTTCCTCACGACGCTGATTATCTCGTGAGGATTAATGAAGCGGCGCAAGAAACCTTGTTTGCCTTGAGAGCTCTCATGCGGCGGGGAGCAGATGTTGTTCAGAGGGACGAACCGCCTTTGCTTGGCAGGCAGTCGTGCCGTTTTAATTTCACTTTCGTATTGAAAACCTCTGGTGCTACAAAGGTGGAATCGACGGTGGGGGTTACTATTTCAGTTAGGTGTCGCCGACGCTACTTTTTAATCGGTAAGAATTCGCGTCCTGGTCAAGCCGGCTAATTAAAAATGAACTCTCGCATCTAACTGGAAAGGCGAGCCTCTTCCACAGGGCGTTTGCGCGCTTGTTCGCTGGTCGGCACTAAACAGCCCCCTTTGCTGCTGACCGCTCAATGACATTAAGTGACAGCTGTCAGCTCAAGATAGAAACGGGTCCTTTACCGAGTAACGAAACGGTTACAGGAGAGCACTCCGTCAAGATTTCGGAAGGAATTTCTCAGAAGTGACTCGGTTAGCGGAATTCTGCTCTGCGTGCTTTTCTTACCTGGTCTTTAAAGCTTAAAACCATTACAAAAAAAACCCCAAAACAATCGTGAAGTTTTAAATCAATTTGTTTGACAGCTTCCCCAGTTGGTTAGGTCGCTTTTGCATAGCCGAAATACATCTTGTCACGGGAAGAGAGGGACTCGATTTTAAATGTTATTCTTAAAAACAGAGTGCTTCTCCTGGTTGTAGTTCTCAGCAGATTTGACTACTAGTATAGTAATTTCTTTCATTTTAGGAATGATTTGTTGTTGACAGATATAAGGCTTTAGAAATAAAAAGAGGAAATCAGACTAACTAACTCAAAATGAAGGGAAAGCATGAAGTGGGCTGCATAAAGTGATTTTTGAATGTAGAGTGTCTGTGTCATATGGAGACTTTTTTACCTTGCAGGTACCAAATAATTTTAATCATTTGACATTTTTTGTTGTATATATGCAAATTCTACTGAGATAATATTGGTTTAAAAGCGGTTTCCATGGCAGGATAAGCTATAGGAAAAATA
The DNA here is from genome assembly GCA_025774025.1 of Xenus cinereus. Classification (NCBI taxonomy): domain Eukaryota; kingdom Metazoa; phylum Chordata; class Aves; order Charadriiformes; family Scolopacidae; genus Xenus; species Xenus cinereus. Next base: position 48,087,490 of record JAOXJK010000051.1, read on the forward strand.
TTTTCGTTTTTAGTTTGTTTGTTTTAATTGAGGTAATTAGCCAACTTCTATTTGATCTGAGTTTTGAAACACTTGCATTAATAATCTTGTGTACTGTTTAAACCAGAAAGTTCACAAGAGTGGAACAGAATGATATTTTTCTTGCTAGTGACCTGGTAGTAAGTCCTAAAGCAAATGTACTTCCTTTAGACAATTGCCTATTTTTTCCCTGACATGTGATTGTAACCATAATAAAAGAAATATATTATCTGCAGAGGTTCAGGTTCAGGTGGAGCTCTTGAGTCCTTCATTTTTCTTGCCTTTAGTCTTTGTAATGTAAATTATCTCTAACTCAAGAGTATGATATCAGTCCTGGAGTTTAAGATTAGAAATTCCTCGGTGTCATGAGGCAGTCAGTCATTCCAGTCATGAGGGATGCACTCTCTAATACTGGTGTCTAAGTGGCTGTTGTTGAGTGCTGTTTCTACAGTACCGGTTTTGATTGCTTTTTCACCACTTCTCATTCTTAGGTGAGACACCTGTATATTTGTGATTTTCACAAGAACTTCATTCAAAGTGTCCGAAACAAAAGAAAGAGGAAGACAAGTGATGATGGAGGTGACTCCCCTGAGCATGAAACAGATGTCCCAGAGGTTAGTAAGTGCCAAGTGGGTGTAGGATGCTTTACCAATTTTGAACATGTTAAATTTTGACTTGGGTATTTTCTTGTATCGGGAAATATTTAAATTCTAAATTGCAGCTCCACTAAAACTGCTATAGAGTTAATCTCATATTTCAGGAAGACTTTATTCTAATGTGTAATGTCCTAATTTTCTTCTTCATTCCTGTATGATTTCTTTGCCCATGTAAAGTTGTCTATGAAAGGAGGCTTCAGGTATGTGCTGCTTCCAGAGAGCTGTTAAAACAGTATCTTATATTAATTCTTTTTAAAATGTAAATTAAGTTATTTTCAGTGGTGACTGAGGACCTGATAGTGGCTTTTTGTTACCTAGCATGCATTGTTTTGCAAATACACTAAAGAATCCAATAGATCAGTCTCTCTATGTTTGGGTATATGATATCCAGGGATATTAAGCTTCTCCAGACCTTTGTCTATATGCTTGGTTTTGGCACTATTCACAACTACCTTAAAATAATTTGTATCATCTTTTTATTTACAGGAAATAGGCCTGCTTTGTTTGGTTGGTTGGGGTTTTTTTTTGTGTGTGTTACAGAAGTCTAGAATGATCTCTTCTCTGTGCCATTGTGTTCTGTATTTGCTTTGGTGATATTTCTGGTACTGTTGACACTGCAAAAAGTTGTGCAGAGGTGATGTTCGTGGAGGATCTGAGCTCTGGCCACATCAGCAGAGCCCTCTGCTGGAAATGCCACCCGTATCGGCAAAATGCATTTTATTTCTGAAAAAAACCCATCAAGAATTGTTTTGCCGGCAAAGCTGTGTCCACACACCTCCTGTGTGGACATGTGGAAAGAGTGGCAAGTTTTCAGTTTGTTGGTTTTTGTTGAGGATACCTGACCTTTTGTTGTAGCTGTTTGTGTTTCCATTCTACGGGGTTCTCCATCAAAACTTTCCCATGCAGGCTTTATGTTAGTTGCCAGGATGATTGCTGAAGATCCAACTGGCATCTAACAATGTTAGTGCTGTAGAGCATGCAGGGTATTTGGTGGTTAAAAAATGAGGGATGCACATCACCTAACTGAATAGGGAACTCTGCAGTGTGTCAGTTTTAATGTCATTTTCTTCTTGGTTTTCAGCAGAGATTCCTTTTGTCTTTGAAACATGGCATTTTCCACATGATCTTCATCTTCCTTCCTGTAGCCTCCCCCCCCCTCCTTGCCTTTAAACTGTGCACTTCCCATTGAAGTATTTGAATTTCATTTCTTCTCTGTGTCTGTACCCTGTTTTATGTCACAAGCCATTTGTTCAGTGCCTGCTAAATTGATATTTCATGTGTGAGCTTTTTTAAACCTTGTGGGAACAAAAGGTTCCCCTTTGCTTGGAGGTTGCAGAGGTGTAATTGAGAGCAGAAATTGGCCAGCAGTTCTGTTGACAGCATGTGAACCAGAACAAAATTTTGTATTTCCCTGAGGCTATTTTCGTCCTTTAGCATTAACAAATACAGAATATACTTAGATTTGTCAGTAAGGCAAGCAATGTGGTTCTGAATGCAGGCGAGGAGCAGTCCTGTTGAGGAAGAAATAGTTATTTTTAGATAACTCCACATTTTTGCCTAATAGAAGCTAAAGGTAGTGCTGATCCTCTCTTCTCTGCATCACTTCCAGGTTGACTTGTTCCAGCTCCAAGTGAACACTCTGCGACGTTACAAGAGACATTATAAGTTGCAGACCAGGCCTGGACTCAACAAGGCTCAGCTAGCAGAAGTAAGTGATGACAGAGGTAGTATCATCTCTGTTAGTAAAAAAACTTTTTATCTCCTCTGCTGAAGTGCACATTTCTTGGACGCTAGTACCTGTAGTGACTCTCTAACTACTGTACTCTGCGAGAGGTTTCAGGGGATGACACCAACCAAAAGCTGCATGATTTTTACCTGAGACAGTCATGGAATACATGGAAGCTGCCTCTTGAAAGCATGTTTTAATAACTTGCTTTTCTCTACTTCCTTTCCCTCCTTGTTCGTAGTCACAATCTGTTACCTTTAGGAAGCAGAAACAGAACCTATTTTCCAGTGGTTTAGGTGTTAACTGAAGATGGCTGTTGTACTGAAACTCAGACTTGCATGCTACTGGTCACCTTAAGTGCCCCTGTTAGTTTTTCTTTCCTTGCAGGCCCTTGAACTGGTTGGAATTGCTTCTTATTAAAGGCAAAATCACTGACCATGACTTCAGATTCTTTATTTCCCTCCCTTGTCCTGATGTCTTATGATTCTGTATTAAGTCAATAGAAGGCTCTTTCCTCAAGGGCCTCTACTGCTGCTTTCTCACCATATGGGGTACTTGTTAAGAACGATCTCTCTGTAACTCTGTTATTTAAGCTAGTTGTGCTTGGTGTGCATCTGCTCTGCTCTCTTTCCTGACTTGATCTTGAAGCTTTCTATGGGAAAAGTCTTCTTTAAACTTGAAAAGAACGTAGCGGTTACTGAACGGTAACGAGGTTGTTTTTGTAAGCTGAGGCTTTCACAGCTCTCTGCCCAAAACCGTGTTTTGCTTTTGCTTTAAAGAACAACAACCGGCAGACAAAAAAAGAAGGCAAGACACTGTTGCTCTCTTTCAAAGTCAACTAGGGAATGAATACACGGAATATAGAGAATGTGTGGTGTACTGCGTGTAGGAGTAAGGTGAAGGAAGCAGGGTGGGTGTGTGTCCTCATTAGTAGTTCTGAATTGTCATGTTCTAACTAACCTCCTGCCGTGAAGGTCTACTTAGGCAATTTACCATGAGTGTGCCCAGGAGGGAAAAAAAAAACCAAAACCCAAACAAAAACTACTATGCAAGCAGAAAATAAAGGGAGCCTAACTTAAAGTTGTCACACACTTCCCAGATTTCCTGTGAAGTCTGAGCAGCTTTGACCCTACGCTGGATCCTCGTCCAGCTCCCATGCTTGAATCACTGCTGCCTGAGGCTCTTAGACTCCTGCTGCTACCCCACCGTAAGGAAAACTAAAACTTGCATAAATCTTCTTGGAGTGACTTATTGCTCAGCCTACATCAACATCCAGTTCTGGAGCTGTGTTGGGTACCAAAAAAAGAGCTGCTTCCATATGAGAAGCAGATCTCATCCAGCTCCAACGTGTTCTACGTTCACTTTCTAAGGAAAGAGCAGCTAATGGTTCAGGGCTTATGTTAATGTTAGAGAGGGGCAGCCCTAACCAAATCCTAACCCTCCCATTGCAAATTCCCCGGTGTTCTTTTCAGTCAAAACTTATCCAGTGGGTTTTCCTTTGGACTCTAAAACTTTGCTACATCTGGTTCACACAGCAAAGTGTTGCAATGTTTCTGATGCTCTCCTTCAAAATACTGAGATGCAGAGAAAACTTGCTCTCCAAATAATCTCGGCATGAAATGCCGCTTAGGAGAGGCTCTGCTGCTTTGGCAGGAGGACATTCTGGCTCCCAAATTCCGCTTGTAGGTTGGCTGCAAATACTGCTGACGTAGCAAGACTATGCTATGTTCATATGCACATTCCAGCTGTAAAAAGAGAGAGAGGTAAATGAGGACTGACAGTTTGAATTGGTGCATGTTTGACTAAGGGTATATTGCGCTCAGTGGCCATAAAATTGTTTTTGGAAAGTGAAGAGAAACCCTGGTTTGATTATTTCTACTTTTTAATTTCAGAATTTCTGTCTTTTTACATGTTGTCCTTCTAGACTGTCAGTCGTCACTTCAGGAATATTCCCGTGAATGAGAAAGAGACACTTGCATATTTCATCTATATGGTGAAGAACAACAAGAGCAGGCTGGACCAGAAATCAGAAAGTAGCAAACAACTAGAATGAAGATTAACAAGACTTGGAATAAGAGAGACCTTGAAGGAACAGATGGTATTGTGCTTTTTAGGTATATACAAACTGTTCAAGTATATTGTAAATTTTTTTTTAAAATGCAGTAAGTCTGGATGACAGAAAAAAATATAGACTTTCTTATCAGGAGTATTTGAAAACATGTGCCCAGCATGTTCCTGAAGACTTCTTTCCCTCATTTCAAAGTCACATTGGAATAAAGAAATGAGGATAATGAGGAAACCAAGTAAACCTGTAGGACTGTGGAGTTTGTTAACTTGGTGTTTTAAACCATTTCTGGAAATCTGCATCTCAGTGCAATTCAGATCACAGATGAAATTTTTTCACTGAATTTGGACTGCATCACAAACCACCATGCAGTTTGTCTTGGCGCAGGACTGGAATAGCAGCAGAGATAAAATTCGTTATCGAGGTGCATGGGTCAGAAGTTTGTCTGAAGCTTGCTCCCCACCTACACACTTTCTGGCTTGCCTTGAGTCAGTGCTTCACATCCCAAAATTCTACAAATGCTCCAGCTCACCAAATCTACTCCAGTGAACACTACTTGACTAGTCTGAAATTGATTTCTTTTTTTTTTTTTTTTAAAAACCATATTTCCTCTCGCCCCCTTCCAACTTGGATGTCAAACAACTCTCTGCAATCTCTTATTCTAATTTCTTTTATTTAAGAAGTCACCAATTAATCGTCTGTAAGCATTTAAAAATTTCTGCATTTCCTCCAAATGTGGTATTAAGGCAAATACAGCTTATTTGCTGGGTTTGATCATGTTGGTAGAAATGCTCATTTAATTCACTTATGCGTATTTCCCTTGTATTCAGGGCTCAGTGATGGTAGGTTAAACAACAGTTTAAGACATCTGTCTCTTAATCTCTGTCAGATCAGGTATCAAGCATCACAAGCGATGTGAATTTTATACTGAAGCCAGTCTTCAGCAGGTGTCACAAAACTGCTCTGTGGATTAGTGGGCTCGGCAGCCCCTGTTTAATATAAAGCAGACTTATGCTAATGGGTGTAGCACCGCAACCAGGGTAGTGAACTGACTGGAGCATGATGCATTTCATCTGTCTTTGCAACAGGCTAAAAGTATCAAAGCAGTTGCCTTTTGTGAGCATTTACGTGTGCTTCCATAAGAGCTGTGTGAGTGGACGGCTGGTGCTCTTTAACTGGGCGCTGTAGGAGGAGATCCCTCTGATTTTGTTATTTAAAGCCAAGGTGTCCTTACGAATAACACAGTGGTTATTTTGGTAAAAGAAGCTTATAAAAGTGTTGGTCATGACTGACTGTTCTTTAATGACCTCAAATTCTATTCAAGGGGATCTCATGACTTAAAGCACCGCTCTGTTTCTTTGCTGTCCTGACCAATGTCTCCATTCTGTTACAAGATGCCAAGACTCCATATAGAGAGTATATTCTCAACAAGCCTTAATTAATGGACTGAACAGTAGAAAACTTTGGCTAGCATTTTGTCGATGGCAGGTTTTAATATTCTGAAACTGGATGAAGCTTTGTTGAAGAGCTAAACACACCGATAATGATCCCAGCTTAGTAATGCATCATGTTTCATAAGACACGAAGGGTTCACATAGTGAAGCTCTTGTTGAAGCTCTCCCAGGATCTCTTTAACAATTAAGTCACAATTTAAAGCCAGCTGTTCACATCAGCTCTGAAGTGTTTGCTAATACTCCAAAAACATGTTCAACAAACTTCAGCATGTCTAAGTCCTGTGTCATAGGCAGAAGTACTCTCTTATGGTACACGTCCCACTTGTGAAATTTTGGGGAGTGTGATTGTTTCAGCATTTCCTTGTTCAATTCAGTATGGAATTTAAGAACATCAGCCAGGAGAGAGGTTCAAGGAATGAGGAGAGAATGTCTTGCGTCGGTATTTCATGAATGTTTAAAAATTTCCTAATTACACTGGTCCTTTCCTTATTGAAAGGATGGAGGAATTCCCACATCAGTCAACATGATCTGGCTTCTCTCATCCAGGACAGATAGCTAAAAGGGTATGTTCTCTGACTGCATGTTAATCTTCAAAGTGCTCATGTAATCAGAGGGTATTACCAAGGGAAAATTAGTTTCTGAGTTGAGAGGGTTATGCCTCATTGTAACTTCTAGACCAAAACTGTAAAAATGTAGTTTGTTTGGGGTTTACTTTTTTTTGTTGTTGTATTTTGTTTTGTTTTATTTCTAAGAGTAAATAAATCTGTTGGGGTGTTTTAGCAGCCAGCAGCAAAATGATTCTTTTCAAGGAAATATGGTGGCAGGTTCCATCTGTTCAGGTGTATTCACTGGAATGCTTTTGTGCAGAGGTGGTATCCAGGAAACTTTTTATTTTTCTTTTCTTTCTGAGAATAGTCAATTGATGTGAAATGTGATCCTTGTTGGTTTCACTCTTAAAGCAATTATACTTTTTTGAAAAAGTTCTTAGTGAAGTGTGATGATGAAGAGATGTTTACCAGCCATTAGCAGTCGTTTATAAGGTGGAAAACTTGGAGGCAAGACACCAAAGAAAGAGAGGAATCTTTGGCTGTCGGACCCCATGGCCTTATAAACCCTTGCAAATGCCTTATTACCTTGTTCTCAACTTAGCTAGAGCAAAACGCCTTGAGCAAAAGAAAGCCGATGTCTTGTAGGAAGGGTTAGCCACTTTCTGGCTCCCATGCTATAAACTGAAATCACACGTCAATTCAGTAGCAATATCCATGTTCAGGGTGCCTGTGATTCTTGAAAAGCATTTAGTGTCTAATAACCAGAAAACGCAACAATGCAATTGTCGTTCTGTATAATACCATTCTGTGTAATTGATTCCTTATGCTGCATGCCAATTAAAAAAGACTTTCCAACTTTTTGTTTTAAACTTCAAAGTAAAATGTGTTTGAACCTCACACTTGTGAAGCCATGAGGTGGGACATTTTCTCAGCACTTTTAGATGGGACTCGTTGGAAAGGTGGACGACCCAAATCGCTTTGGCTGGTATGATAAGATTTACTTTTCTTTTTGCATTTTGCTTTTCACAGAAGGGCCTTAAATTCTGTCTAGCTTTGAACCATGGAGCACAAGCCTTGGGGGCGTGGAGGATGACCAGATGTCATCTTCCATTTATAATAGTGGAAGCTTATTTCTTACAAGCCTACATAGGTGACATTCACCCTGGGGCAGAGGAATGGTCTTTGAAGCCCTCCAGCCATTATATAGCCTAATTCAATTACGTAGCCTGATTCAATTCTCGTTGAAGAGTTGCATTAACTTCATTAGACTTCTGAATAGATCCAAAGCCATTAGTATGAAATCCAAATAACGCGGAAACATCTCTACCAGGGTTAATTTCATCCTGTGTGCTGACCCTCTGCTCACTTTAAGGGAAGAAGAAGAAATCATTACTGGTAGTTATTGGCTTGAGCTCAACTGATGGGAGTTGGAAGCATGCGAAGACTTGAGTCGGTGGAGATCTGATGGCTGAAGAGTGCAAATATATCCAAGGAGGCTGTGTTAGAATGCAGCGGGTTTTTCTAAAGTTCTGCATCTAAAGAATATTATATATCACCCTGAAGTAAACAATTGTGTTAAAAGCTAATGTTTCTTTTGCCAGGCACTTTAGATGCTCAGCCTGAGAAAAGCAGAGTGGGCTGTTGTACCACTTGTCCCCAGTACTCTGGTGTCCCAGTTTTACTTAGAAATGTGTCTGTAAACCACTACATAGCCTGGAGTGCAAGACTTGAGCAAAACATACAAAGTCTGGCATTTAAAGTTAGTCTTAAGTGCGAGCTGGCTTCAGAGAGGCTTTGAAATCGAGAGCCAAAATAATCCACAGGAAATGCGAATTTTCAAGCGGGTCATGATGGCACAGAGAAGATGAAACGGGACATGGCCCACAGAGAGACTGAACAAAACGCGATTCCAAAAGTTACCAACGTGGAGGAAGATTTGTTCTGTGTTAGCTCTTGTAATGGATGTTTTATGAGAGGGGAAAAGGGGGGAGCTGTGCACTTTACGTCTTTTGGTTGAGCCAAATGTAAATACCAATGGGAGATCTTCAGCAGTAACTGCAGTTGGAGGGGAGGGAAATGGTCTGCTGGGGGACTGTTTATTTAAATCCACAGGTCGTTATACTTCCCCAGAGCACTAGAGTCACTTTGCCTCTACAGTTTAAAAGAGGGGGTAATACAAGGTGGCCTCTTGTACAAAAGGAGCCGTTGTACTGCCCAGAGTATTGACTGAAGAGTCCCAAAGGTGAAGGAATGTTATTGATGCCTCACTCCTCTTGTCACTGATGCCCTTTAGCCATCTCTAGCTTACCAAGTTAGGGAGCTTTCGTTTTCCACTTTCAAAGTGCAAATGAACTGTTAGGATGTAAGATACTCCTTGCACTTTTCACAGCTATCCCTGGTCTCACGTTTTTGACTTGCCTGTGAACACCTCTGCTTGGAATGAATTGAATGGTTGAAGAAAGTGTGGGGAGAGGAGGGGGGCTCCTGCCTTAAACCTGAACTTCCCTTGTCAAGCGACTCTGCAGGCCATCCTGGACACCAGCAGGCTCCGGGAGCCTCGGACTTGGTTGATCCCCGACAGGGCTGGGTTTGTTCCTGTCCTGGCCCTCTGGTCCAGCGCAGGGGAGGGGAACAGCAGGTAGTTTGCAGAATGGCTTGGAGTCTTAGTGGGCTTACTGGGAGAGAAAAAACTGTGTTCCCTCTTCTGTTTCTAGCCTCCATGTATTGTGCTGATCTTATGCCAAATGTTTTGGACACCTTGTATTTTTAACTGTGTAATATAGCTGTGTATTGTTAAAGCGACTTAGTAACTTATAGCAAAAACTGTAGAACTCATTTCTCTGAGGTGTAGGAAATGTCCTGCTTCCACTGTGTATGAGAATTTAACTCTGTACTGTCTGACAAAGATAAAATGCTGAATTTCACTTTAATAAATGATCTATCTAGCAACAAGGTCTACATTCCCTTCTGTCTTTCTGCCCTTGGTGCTGTTGGCTCCGGAGCCCATGGAGTTTTGCTTTGCATGGATGTTTTGTGCCAGGCTTCTCTGATTCACTGTCGTTTCCCACCCACCTCCCCAGGGCTGGAAATACTGCAGCCGTGGAGGGGAGGATGGCACCGCTGACTAGGATGTGTCAAGCCTGAAGCAGAAAACTCAGGTGATGGGATATTTTGTGATTAAATCTGTGTGGGTTGCATGGAAGCAAATCACAGAGTCTTTTGAATACAACAAAGAGACAACTCAGAAGAAAGATGGAGGATGTTGGAGAGCCACGTGACCTTCCATTCTGGGGAGTGTTGGGGTTTTCTACGATGGGGATGTTTTTTTTCCCCCCCCGATCATGAATAGTCAATCAAGTGCAGCATCTCATTTGATTTGTGTTTCCTAATGAATCTTTAGGTCTAGCTCAACCCTGTGCTTCTGCTTCCTTCTCAGGTTCACCCTGGGCTACGTTTCATGCATGACTTGTAGCTCCTGTTGTCCAGAGTCGCAGCTGCATACCCGACTGACCAGGTGAGTGCTCCTCCGGCACGACGCTGGCACGAAGTATCCCAGTGTTCAACCTGTTAAATGGCAAGATCCTTTTCCCAGCAGTGCTTTGTTTCATTTCTTCTTCCCATGTTGCTCTTCCTCCCGACCATCAGGCTTGTAGACAAAGATGCCTCACTATTTTTGCTGCAGCGAGGAAGCGAGTAGTGCCAGAAACGGGAGCTTGAACGCTTGTTCTCCTGAGCCCTGTCAGGGCATTTCCTAAGGCTCTACTGGCACCGTCTGAGACGTGCTTGAGCCTTCATTTTTAGCCAGGAAAGAGGTTGTAGTGTAGCTTTTCAGACACTTGGGCTCTCTCAGAGGAGGATGATAGGATGTTGAGAGCTTTATGCTCAAAATGCATGACTTGAATTTATCACTGTCAAATTAAATAGCACTGTTGATGTGCAGCAAAGATTTGCAGAGATAATTTTCCCTGAAACAATCCCACAGCATCGTCTGTGTCCTTATTCCTTGGTGCTGTCCTGCAGCCAACTGACCTCTGCTCATCGTCGCTCGATTCACAGCAAGGGCTAAACTGCCCTCTGGGAGGAGGGTGGCAGGTTGTGTTGCTGCCGGGTGGTGACTTCCAGCCGTGCAGAACATGCCCGTTTATGCCACCAGTGCTGCGTGCAGGGGACACTCGGTCCCCCCTGTCCTACGCCCCAGGGTATTGGCTTTCAGCAGCAAAGGAGCGGGGACTGGAGGGAAGAGACCTTGGAGAGCTGGGTGTGCTGATGCTTTCCTGAGCTGTGAGAATCAATGATCAGCAGTTACGTTTGAGCCTGATGCTCTCTTAGCTAAAGATTGACCTTGATGTATTGGAGAGCTGGGGGAGACAGAGCTGGCGCAGCAGGAACAGATCCCCGTGTCCTTGTGCCTGTGTTTGTGGACATGTCTGGAGGCCTTTGCCACGGACCAGGATCTTTTCGTGCGAGGCAGCGTGCTGCCAGAGTGTTGTCCCCGTCTCAAGGAGCTCTCAGTTGAAGAAGGTGACACAGGTGGGCACCGCGAAACAAGGAGCAAGGGTAGATCACAGGACGTCACCTGTGTGTTGTCAAGCTTTTTTAGGAGGTATCGGGGAAAGATCTTCGGGTGAGGACAAGGGCAGCGTGGAAGGGGAAAAGCCATGTCATTTGCATTCCCAAACTGGTGAGTGTGGGCTCAGCACAGTGAGAAGGTGTCCTGCCCAGGGAGGAGAGGCAGAAGGGCTGAAGGAGGACAGCTGTAAGCAGCAACCTGTTGTGCAAGTGCTGTTTTTGGCATGAGAGGGTAGACTGGAAACTCCAGTGATACAAATAAACTCTGCCGGTTAATCTGTTATTTGTAAAGACTAATGAATAACGCTGCTTAATCTCTTGTTTGCTTCCTGCCAAGAAACACCCAGAAGATTTCAAGCACGAAAACGAGGAGGAATCTGCTCGGGCTTTTTAACGTATTCGCTCCGAGAAACTGAGCAACCAGCAGCTTGATCTGATGGGCCTCAAACCACACGTCCCTCTCTCTGGGCTCCCAGCTGCCGAGCGAGGGCAGTGTTAGCTCAGTCACCCGGGCGCAGGGCGCTCGGCGGCTGCATCTCCGAGCCCAGGGCTGGCAGCTCGGGGTGGGGACACCCAGAGCCATTCTCTGTCCCAAAGACACCTCCTCAGCAGGAGCTGGCTGGACTTGTCAGATACCGGAAGCGGGGTTATGCTGTGGTGGGATGTGGAGATCATAAAAACGGTTTGTTTGGGTTTTTTCTTCTTTTTTTTTTTTTTTTTTTTCCCTGGTTGGACATTGAAATTGAACACGTCCGATTCCCTGCGTGAGCCGTCCTACGGCCTCCTTACAGCATTGATGGAAACCAGGCTTCGGTTCTCCGCTCCCCGCCAGAAAGGGCAGCGCAGAGGACTGGGGAAAAATGCGAATGTGGATTTAATGGTTTTATGTTTTAGAGATGTGGTTGAGCAGGCTGAGTGTGCAGGGGAGAGCCTTAGGGCTTGCATTTCTTTTTTCTCTTTTCTTTTTTTATTATTTCCCCTGTATCCAATAAGGGATGACTACGCGGCTCTGCCAGCACTCAATCTCACTTTGCCAGGAGCTGGAGCCGATTTCACATCTCTTATCCTTGCAGGCAGCATTGGCTTCTTCCCTAAGTACCTCAAAGCCCCCTGATGTGCTTTTACTTAATTGTTTTTTGGAACTTTCTCCAATATCTGTTTCCTTAATGTGTTGCAGGAAGTACTCTGTGATTGCTGCGGCATCCTGGTGCCTGTGGGGAAGAGCAGAGAGCAGGAGACAGGAGAAGAGGGAAGTCTGAGGTGGCTGAGACGGCCCTGCTGCTTCTTCTACCACATGTAGAGACCAGAGACTACAATGATGGGCACCGTATTAACAAGCTCACTAACCCAGGCCAGGCTGTGGTCACAAAGCAGAGAGGAGGCTCTGAGTCCAAGAGGTGTGTGAGTGTTGCCTGTGTCTCTCCCTGCTCTTGACGCCTGCGTGGGCAAGTTCCGTCTTTAGAAAAGGGAAGGTGGTGGGTTGCATCCAGTGGTCCCGGAGCCACCTCGTTCCTAGCCGAGTTTGGTGTCTGGGCTCTCGCCAGTTCCTGCGCCTGTGGAGCAGACGGCAGGCCGGCAGCCACGGCCTGGCAGGCAGCCCCGAGCAATCCGATCTCCTGTTTGGTGGTTTGCAGGCTCTTTGTGGGGCTGGGGTGGGAAAGGCAGGCACCACATCCAGCCTCTCTGCACGGAAACGTGTGGGAAATAGCCCAGCACCTTCCCAGCTCTGCCCGGCCACAGAGGGCAACGGAGATCCCTGTAGATGTCCCAAAACCTGACTGTTCAGCTCTTCCCTGTCCAGTCGGCCCTGGAAGGATCCCTGTACCATGCAGGCTGATGTTCTCATTGTTCCACACCCACCTTCCCAACAGAACCAAGTTGTTCAATTTTTTTCCTGGAATTTCCACTGACCATCATGTAAAAAGCTGAGCCCTTGTTACACCACTGCTGGCCGCAGCTCACCTCACCCCTCTGCGCCTCTATTTTCCTTGGGATAAAAAGCAGGTTGAAGGCTCTTCATTAGCACATTGGGTATAGACAGGGCTTTTTTGTATTAGCCTGGCACGAACTGCAGTCCCCCACCAGGCTGTTCCTTGTCCTCTTCCCTTCCCTCCTTTTCCTCATCCTGTTCTCCCCACTCCTCCCTCTTACTCATCTGCTCCAAGTCTTTCATACAGTCTCCAAAGCAGGCCAACGAAAGTATCTCTACAAGGGCATTCCCACCTCTTTATGCCACATTCCTGGAAATAGGAGCCTAAAAGGGCATTGGGTGTGGAATCGCGTGGGTTGAGCCCTAAGCAGCTGGCTTGGTTCCTGGAGGTTTTGCAGGGTGAGTCGTCGAACACAGCAGCAGCGCAGGCTCCAGTTGGAGTCAAGCTGACGAGCTTCAGCTCAAAGCCTGCCCTTCCTCTCTCCACCAGACACAGGACCAGAGCAGCGAGAGCTGACCGGTGAAGGTGAGCAGAGCAGGAGGGGGTTGACGCAAGCTCGGTGCACTAGCTCAGACTCGTAACTCCTTCCAGCTTCTCACTTTGGGAAGGAGCTCCCGGCCGAGGCAATTAAACCAGCCTGCTCTGGCCCCCGCGTCCCCCCCGGCTGCTCCTGCGGGTCAGTTACAGGCCATGAGAATTTTGTCAAGGTAGCTGCAACCTAAAGTAAAAAAAAAAAAATAAAAAAATCCCTTTTCCTCTCAATTCCTCAGCTTTCAGCCGCTGGTGACGCCATAAATTCCCCTACTTCTCTGGTTACTGTAAAGCGTTTCAGGGTGGTCAGGACCTGAATTCCTCACGCAAAAGAACAAGCAGGGGAAAAGGAAACTTTGCAAGCAAGGACCTTCCCCGCCTCGGGGATCCTTCGCAAGGAATCGGCAAGGCTCCAAGTGTGTGCTCTCGCCTCACAGTCCCTCGGCTCAAGCCTCTTGGGTAACTGCCCGTCTCGCTCTCCTCTCACCAGTAAATACCTTCCTACCAGCCTGCACTTCCCACTTGTGCTCCAGCAGGTCCATCTGGCTCCTTGGCCCCTCTGATCCACAGGCTCCTGGAGCTGCAGCAGCTCCATGTTTGCTATTGAGCTTTAGCTATGGAGTCACCAGGCGAGACAGAGCTTGTCCAGCGTCACACAGCTATGGAGGTGGCATGGAGTCCTGCTGAGCAAAGTGCCCGGCTGTTTTTACCCCCTGACCTGAGCTGTAGGGCACTTATCCTCCACCAGATAGCCCCAGCTCCCAGCCAGCTTCCATCCTGGACCTGCTGCGTGGGACGCAAGTGGGCTGCTGTGCCACCCCACACCATCCAGCTTCACCTGTGGGATGTAACAAGATGTCATGGGAGAAGATCAGCAGGAAACTGGCAGTAGAGTTTTGTTGCTGCCAGAGAAGGTGCTTGCTAATGGGATTGCTCCACCAGTGAGCAGAACAAGGATGGGTCATTCTGCAGAAAGCCATGGTGAGCATCTTTGCTAATGCTACACCAAGCATGTGACTCTTGTGAGAGGAGTAAATACTCACTTCTCCCAACACCCTGCACCGGGGAAAGGGCCTTCATGGAGTGGAGTAACGAAGGTTGACTTTGGAGAGGTAGGGGCATGGTGTAGACGATGTTTGAAGGATGGTCTTGGAAAGGCTGGCCCTGGGTGCAGTGCTCTTGGCCTTCTCCCAGCGCAGGCAGCTGCATGGAGAAATACACTCTGGGCAGAGCTCAGTGTTAGCAGACCCAAACAGGGACAGCCACAGGGGCAAAACCTCCGAGAATTTGACTTTGTTTTAAAAAAATAAAAGAAAAAAAGTCAGAACCTTCATCTGCCTTTGTGGCATCAGAGTCCTCCTATGCTTGGATGTCATTTCTACAGCTATGGATTGGAAATCTCTTTAGATGGGTCCCAGACTTGCATGACTCCAGAAGCATAGAGATTTGAGGAAGAACTATTGCATGTCATGAACTTTGAAGCCGAGGGGGCCTCTGTTGGACAGAAACCCTCCCCAACTGAGTGGTGCTCCCAGGAGGCAGTCTAACCTGGGAGCCAGCAACTGGGCTGAGAGGCTCCAAGTGTTGGGAGAGGATCAAAAAGCTCCCCTGGCAGTAAATCTTTCACCTGCCATGTTACTCACTGGGGCTTGTGGCCATTCCTCCGAGGTCGGCCCCGGGTCAGGATTTCTCCTGTCTCTTTAGCCCCCAAACCTGGAGATTTTTGTCTTATCTTTGACGCCATCTTGACACCGAAAACAAATTATGGCCCAATTACCCTTACTGAGAGGGGCTGGGGATACCTTAAATGGTCAGAACTATCAGGCGCTTCCTTAAGAGTGGGTAATTAGGGTGGGGTGTGGGGTGGGGAAGGGGGTAAGGACTGTGGGGGGACCCCTGGCATGAGCCTGCCCTTGCCCCCCTGCTTGGCATGGCAGGAGAGGGCATCCCATCCAGCCCCATCCCATCCAGCCCCAGCTGTGCCCTTGGACTCCGGAGAGGCCATAGCAGCGATGGGGCTCCCCACGGTGTCCAGGGGGATTCCCCCTTGCCCCATGCCTCCCCCTGCCCTTTGTCACCCGCCGGGGCCAGGCTAGAGAGGCCCCCTGATGGGACGCAGCAGCCCTGGCCCTGGCCATGACCTTCGGGGTGACCTTGAGCGAGTCCCTGCCGGGGCTGGGGACCGGCTGTGCCTCTCACCCCGAGCGGTGACATTTCCATGCTCACCCCAAGGAAACAGCGAACAGCAGCATCACGGCTGAACTGCTGTAGCAACCGACCCGAAACTGAAAAAAAATGTCTTTTTCTTCCCCTCTTTCAGTGACACTAAAACGCGCTCTCCTCTGCTGGGTGCCGGGGCATTTCTTGCCCAATTTTGTTGCTGTTCGCCTGTAAACCAGCAGCCGTTTTGGGGGCCCACACGTCCTGAGCTGGTTCCCAGCCCACAGCCTGGACCGTGCCCATCCCGGGGCTGCTGCCCGAGTGTCTCTGCCCGGAGAAGGTGGTGTTGGAAGCCTGCGGAGCCGGGTACCTTCCAGGATCCAGCCCAGAGAGCAGGGCAATGGAGCTGTGCAGGAATATCGGGGACTCCCCCGGCTTTGCAGGTTTGCTCCAGGTACCTTCATGCTCCGAGGTGAGAGGATGGCTGGGGCTGGGTGTTTCTTTCCTTTTTCTTTTTTTTTCTCTTTTTTTTTTTCTTTTTTTTTTTTTTTTGGCAGATTGGTATTTTATTTGGCTCCATACTGTCTACTGAGCTGTCCAGTGTAACCCTTCCCTTGCTGCTTCTGAGATAAGAATAGGCTCCCCCAAGATCAGATAAACAGGCCCATAAATACCTACAACAACAACAAGCAGGGTCTGGGCTTGGCAGGAAGGGAGGGGAAAAAAAGAAAGAAAAAAAAAAGGGCAAAAAAGGAGTAATTTCTTTGCATGCCAAACGCCAGAGGTGCAGAGAGTGGGGTGGGAAGCGCCTGACAGCCCCTCTGCCCCCGGTGCTTGCCCCCTTGGCCAGGCAGGAGGGCAAGGGGCCGGCAGGGCAGGCAGCAGGGCGGCTGGGTCCCTGCCACTGTCCCTTGTGGCTGGATTCCAGCGGCAGGGGACACGGCACGTATGATGTTGCCCCGGGGGCCAAGCGATCCCTGCGTGCGTGTTCTTCTGTCCGGGCAAACGCGGAGTCAATCCTGCGTGCCAGGAGCGTGCTGCTTCCTAACGGCACCAAGTTCATGGCAAGGTCGAGCTGTAGGTGTGTGTGCAGGGCCACCTCCCCTAGCCGGTGAGCTAGGCTCTCAAATTGCCAAAAATTCCAAGCTGGTGGCCAAGCTGTTCTTCCTCAACCCAGGTTCGGCGCAGCCGGCACCGGGAGACCTGCCGGAGGCTGCCGGGACGCCTCTCCCAGCCGCTCAGGTTTGCTGCTTGGGGAGGAGAGGCTGCCCCTGCGCAGGGCTCCCCCGCCTCCCTGCAGCTCCTCTCCCTTTGGGGGTGAAGGGGGTGACCCCATCTTAGGCTGGGACCAGCATCGACACCCCGGCCCAGCCCCAGCTCAGCGGAGCCGCCCGTGCCGTGCCGAGGTGGGGACGGAGCTCACTGCTTGCAAATGCACCCCCTCCCAAGCATGAGTTTTGGGGAGCAGTGAAGCCCCAGGGTACAGGAAATGTTTAGTACTTCTATTTCACCCACTCTCCCCCAAAACGCTGAGCCAAACTCGCAGGAAAATCCCCTTGCTGGGCAGGGAAACCCTCTGCAGACCTGGAAACAGGGAGCGTTTTCACTTGTAAAAATCACAAAGGAGCGAGGGAGGCTGGTGCCGGGGACACCTTTCCCAGAGGTTTGCAGCCAGCAGGGACCACCACCAGAAACCTGGGGTAAGAAAAGCATCAAACCTGTGAGTGCAGGCAGAGCGTCGCCCCGGCTGCGCAGGGTGCCCAGAAGAAAAAGTGGAAATCCGTAAGAAAAACCACCAGAGGTTTTTTGGTGGGGCAGGGGAGGGTCGCCAGGCTGCAAATGATGTTCCAGTTAGAGCCTGGTGTGCCAGACCCAGGACACCGACTCCGTAGTGTCCCCAATGCCTCACACAGCAGAGTAAGTCCCAGCTCCCCATTTAACCCTTTCCCTCGTCTGATGCCCCGATTGGTGCCATCGGATACAGGGATACAGGCTGGCACGTGTCACCAGGACTGGGGCTGGACACATTTATGGATTATGGTGTTAGTGATGGCTTGGGAGCTTTCCTGTAAAAATCCAGCCCATTAAGGAATTCTGAAATGTAGCTATTGAATTGGATATTTGGGGCTGATTTTCTGTAAATTTTCTTTTTTTCTTTTTTTTCTTGAATGCGTTTTGTTTTAGAAAAACCCTATTCTAGCTTCACTCACAGACGTGGCACTGGGCTAAACATTTTATAGCCTGAACGAAACAGCAGCACTGAGGGCATTGCTCCGCTCGGGCAGTCAATTTTCATCTCAGCCTCACTCAAAGAGATCAGAAAACAAATCAGGGGCCGGGAAGGCAGCCGTGCAGCGGCTCCGAAGCAAGGCAAGGCTGATTCTAAGCCTAATCATTCTGCGAGCTTTAATTATGCCGGCCGTACCCCTTTAATGTTTCTGTGTCTATCCATCTGTGTTTGTACGGGCGCACAAAGTGGCTATAAAACCCACGCTGCTTCCCCACGGGTGTTCAGGGGTGAGCGGGTGTATTTCTGCTGCGTGCGGCTGCACACGCACAAATTGATCGACGTGTCAGCGATTTACGGCCGTTGCAGCGTTATTTCTATACCTGTAGTTGCAAGGAAAAGCTTGGTTTAAAACAGAAAATGTAATGCTCCCCGCTGAGCTCTCAGATTAACCCTACAATAACGTACGACTCTTCCCGGTCTGGGTTTTCCTTCCCCCGGCTGAGGGTTAGGGCTTATCCCGGTGTCTCTGGGAACGGCAGCGTGGCCAGGCTGGGAAGGAAGGATCGGGCCCCGAGCTCCTGCACGCACATCTTGGAAGCCCCCCTTCAGTAACAGAGTTGTGTGTGCGCAGAATAAAGGAAGGAGGATTCGGCTTTAATTATTAAAGATTATTAAGGATTTATGCCTGAGAGGTGACAGAAGTGACTCTGGGCCGCGTGAGGGTCGGTGTGTCTGAGGCCGGTGGTATCCGTCGTGTTCGGACGGTGAGGAGGAGACATTATTCCTGCAAAGTGTGGCCGAGGCAGAGCCTAAGAGGGGATCCCCCTGAGAAAGTGCTGTCGGTGCCAGAGCCGCGCAGGGGAGCTGCCTGGGCAGGAAGGGGTCCCGAGCCCCGGTTCCCTGCACGGCAGCAATAAAACTGGGACTCCACAGCTCGACGGTGCTCATGCCATCCGGCCGCTGTAAAGGCCTGATCCCGCCGTCCTCCCCCAAGCCAAATACAAGCCCGGTCCCTCTGGTGGGTCTCCTGGGTCAGGAGGGAAGGGGTTGTCGGGCAGGGGCAGAGTTTGTGCCCTGGGGCAGGTTGTGGGGACACACTCGCAGAGCCCTTCCAGCTCCTGGGGTGAGCAAGCGTGGTATAAAGAAGTCCCAGAGGATCCCATGGAGGTACCCAAGCCTCAGGGAAGGGAATTCCCTCTAACGGATCGACACCACTGCAGGGCAGTGATTTCAGGGGATTCCTGATTCCCTTAATGTGGGCAGGGACCCGGCCGCAGCAGCACGATCTCAGGAGCAGGGGAAGGCGGAAGGGTCGGACCCGAGGCTGTTTGCATAAAGTTTAAATTTTATTTTATTTAATTTTTTGGGGTTTTGGGTTTTGTTTTTTGTTTTTGTTTTTTTTTTTTAATTATTCCATTTTAAATACGTGGTGTGGCGCGCCCGGTCCCTCGGGAAGTGGTCATGCAGATCTGAGGTAGAAAACCCGGCACAGGAGTGTTCCCAAATGCACCTCTAGGTAGTTTCACCGCAGCCACACGTCGGTCAGGCAGCGGGCAGGGGGCAGGGGACGGGGAACGGGGGACAAGGGGCTCGTATTTACAACAGCAAAACGAATCGAACCGTTTCGGCCCGGCCCGGGAGGGCGGGAGCCGCCGGTCGCTGCTGCCAAAGGGAAGGAGCGACGAGTACTGCGAACGGGGAAGGGGGCGAGGGGGGAATATGGCCCCCGACGGGGCGGGCAGGATCCGGCCCCGCAAGGCGCCCTTCGCTCGTCTCCCGCGGAGCGTCCGTCTCGGCGGGTGGGGGGAGCCGGGGCCGGGTACCCGCATCCTGCGCCTGGATGCGCTCCGGGGGGGCCGGGCCGGGCCGGGCTCTCTCCGACATTGCACATGGAAGGGGCGAGCGGGGAAGCGCCGTCGGGGCGGCGGGGGCGGCCCTCAGGGGTTCAGTTCCAGAGCCCAGACCTGCTGGGGCCAACCCGTCCGGCCCTTCAGCTTCTTCTCGCCGTGGCCCAAAGGCTGCGAATAGACCTCGGGCTGCTGCGGGAGAGGAGACGGGGAGAAGCGGGGAGGGGAGGGGAGAAAGGAACGGTCAGGAGCCGAGCGGAGGGCCCGGGGAGGGCTCCCGCCGCCCGCCCGCACCCTGCGTCCCCCTCGGGGCTGCAGCCGAGCCCCGCGGCTCCCAGCGGCTTTTACAGAGGATAAAGAGGGGTTTTGGGGGGTGTCCCCCTCCCCACCACCTCCGCCCGCTGCAGCAGGGGGGGAAGCCGCCGCCTTTGCTCCGAAACGCACCCGCGCCCGCTCGTCCCGGGAAAGGGGAAGGACGAACCGACGGGAGGTTCCGCCGCGGCCGGTCCCGGGGGTTTATCCCTCGGGGAAAGCGCCCGGGAACCCGCCCGACCCATCGGGATCCCTCCGAGCAAGTCGGGGTGGGCTTTTCTCCACCGGCTGCACTCAACGGCTGGGTTTGTTGGGTGGTTTTTTTTTTTTGTTGCGCTTTTTTTTTTTTTAAATTTTTAAGCTGGAAAAAACCCAAAAAGGCTCCAGCGGCACCGGGAAGATTTCTTTCCCCCCCCCCCCCCAACCCCGGGGCTTTCCTCGCCCGCTCCCGGCCCGGGGAGAGCGGGGCGGCGAGGTCCCGACCCGCCTCTTACCGTCTCCCTTTTCCTCTTGTTCTCCCTGCCGTCGGCCTTCTTGAGCTCGGCTTTGAAGCCCTCGGTGTCCCCGGGCTGGCTGTCCTTGGCCAGCACCTCCATCAGGTAGGCGATGTAGCTGGTGGCCAGGCGCAGGGTCTTGATCTTGGAGAGCTTGGTGTCGGCGGGCACGTTGGGGATGCACTCGCGGAGCTCGGCGAAGGCGCTGTTGATGCTCTCCGTCCTCCGTCGTTCTTTTTTGGGTCCCCCGACCCCTTTCCTCCGACCCAGGCGGCCGCTGAGAGCTTCCAGCCGCCCCTGGCCGGCCGGGCCGTACTCGGCGGGACCGTAGCTGGGACTTTGGCCGGCGAGCTCCGGGGTGACCTCGGGGGGGTTGAGCACCCAACCGGGGAAGTAGGCTCGTTCCTGGTGGCACCGCGTCGCCGGCCCGAAGAGGAAAGGGTCGTGCAGCATGTGGTGGTGATGGTGGTGGTGGTGGTGGTGCTGGTAGCCCCCCACCAGGTTCATGGTCCGCCCCGTTGGCCCCGGGGGCCGCGCTCAGCAGCGCACCATGGCCGGGAAGGGTTCCCCGCCGGGCGGGCAGCGGCGGGGGTGG
>JAOXJK010000051.1:48108725-48173626 GCA_025774025.1 Xenus cinereus
CCCAAAAAGAACATCCTGAACTTGCTGTCTCGATCCATTCTTCAGTCCTTAGGATGAAAACAGAGAAATTGTTCTGTAGGCCCCATCTCCTAGTCAGATTCTGACATACTCTTTAAAAACTTGCACACATTCCACAGTTTTATTTATTATGGAACTGAAGAAATATAAATTACAAAGTTTTATTTCTTTCTTTGTGGCAGCTCTCTCTTAGAACTGAGAATCCAATTCTCTGAGTTTAAGAATGTCTTTTTAATTGCACTGACAGCTGCTCTTTTCAGGTATTTAGCTTTTCCTCTCTGTTCTGGAAATTTGTATTCAGTGAGATAAAGAGGAAAACAGGGTATTTTAACAAATAAATATCCAAAGGTATGCACGGCACCACTGTGGTACCTGTCAATATAATAATAGGTGCCAAAGCTGGTATGATCAATAAGCTATTAAATGATGATTTTTTTTAAAGTATTTTTAAAAAAATGCCCACATGTCATACAAGCAGGAATATTATAAGTGCTTCAAATAATACTTCAGAAAAAAGGTTTACTTTATAGTTTACTATAAAATGAAAACTAGTGCATAATCTAAACAATATGATTACACCTTACCCTCCCAGCAGTCTCCAGTAAGTTTCTAGTGTGACTTCAGCAGTTACCAATCAGAAAACAGAAACGTAAGCTACAGTATGACTTTTATTGCATACCTTGTCACTGAACTATTATAATCATGAAGGCCTGTTATGCATCTTGACATAACTGGGCATTAATAAAAACAGAGCTGAATTAGTTCTGCCTTTACAGATGTTTCTGGAATGCATTGGTATTATTTTGGCATGCTATTTTAAATTGAAGATACGTGCTCTGCTGTAATGCTGTTGAATTTTTCTTCATATAAACCACTCATGCTTAAGAGAGCTCTAGGTAAAGATAAGTTGAAGTGGTTTGTGCAGAAGGTACCAGATACTACAAACAGTTAGTCTCTTTTATGTTCCAAATTAACAGAAGATTTTTCTTTTTCACTGTATGGATCATGCCATTCTCCTTCAACACACTGTGGAGTTTTCATATTGCTGTCAGTGGCAATACACTCGTGCTTTCTCTTCTTAAAAGCTTCTTGATGAATCCTAGTTTTCTTCCTCCATAAACTACTGAATGCTATCAGGCAATCAGACAAGTATTTTGTGCACATTAAAGATGTACAAATAATTTGCAGATTCTAGCATTAAAGGCCCTGTTTTAAGATTTTCTTGAGAAGGGAATGAGGGTTTATCCTAGTCATCTAAAAATGTAGTTACATCTGCCTTAAGTACACTATGATTTTAACGTTCAACTCATTATACATCTTTTCCTAGCAAAGACAAAGCTCTTATAATCAGGGTACCAGCAAGAGTCAATATAAAATGTTGTATTCTAATTCATTTTGGCTAAGTTCCGGTTATGCAGCTGACTCTTCAACCTGGCCACAAATACTTGGTCCATGGTTTACTTTATTTGTGCCAGTAACATATTAGGAACCCCACCACAGTGTGGCTTGGAGAGAGTAACGGTACATCTCAACGTACCACAATAGACCTTGAATGACAGTTACACTGTTTCCTGTTTTCCAGTGGTACAGTATCTATTAAAATTTATGTTGTTTGGAATCTGGAAGTTGCAGATTAAGGCATGGATCACTGTGGCAAGTCCACTGCCAAAAGAAGCCAAAATATTTTTCTGATTAGCCATACCTAGAAAAAACATAGTATCATTTGTCACTACCTGAGATGGACAGCAATTGCGCACTAATAAGCTGCACAAGTTCTTAACTACAGTTGATTACGAACAGAAAAATATATAATTGGTAAAGAAAACAAGCTTTAAAGATAAATACAATGACAAAATGCAAGGTATTTCTGGTCCAGAAGGTGCAGATACTGTGTTTCAGTTCCTGAAGACCTCTCATTTAGTAACTTTCATCTCATCAGTTTCAGGCTTTAGCTCATTTGCTTGCATCTAAATTCCCAATCATAACAGCTGCTGGCAAAAAGCAGAATTATAGCATCTGAGATTCTGAACGGAAACATTTTCAAATCCCATAGTGTAATTTGTTCTGGTGAAAATTATAGCTAGTGGCAACTCCAGCAGTTTGTCATAATAATAATAAAAAAAAAGCTATTCACAAAATCCTGAACTGACAGACACAAATCTGGTGGTGCTCCACTGAGAAACACAACAGGAGTTCTGGTCTTCATTTTGTAAGCTTCTACTGCAGATTTTCTGTACTTTCTCAAAACATTCCTGTGTTACCTCAAGCCTTACAAATTTTTATTGACAACTTGTGAAAGATGCAATAAGATTCCTGTTATTTTTGTAAGTCCTAGGCCTTATGGCAGGTAAAGAAAGTCCATTTGATGCTCTCCCTTGCTAAAAGTTGTTCTTTATTCTTGTTGTTACCAGATAAATCTACAAGATAGTATAACCTTGCTACCAGTGTTTTCAGAAGTGGTTATATTTCACTTTTTGTTTAATTTGGTCAGATTTTTTGAAAGCGAATTTGAAACACTAATCCAGTGATGAAAAAACTTCATTTCCCTTTCTTTTCTCCTACAAAACACTTTTTTGAAAGCATCATCTGTATTGTAGCCATAGTACATAATTCAGATCTTCAAATAATTTATTTGCCATTTGTTGCAGCACGGTTTTAGTCAGCATTACTTTATATGCAACTCAAATACTACATTTTACATTGGATTTTGCAAAAAAGCTTTAAAATAGCAATAGACTTTCCCTTTGGAAAAGAAGTGCTGTTCGCTTGTTTTCTTCTTGCAGAACATACTTCATATGATTCCTATCTACTATGTGTCTTCATTCTCTAATGGGAATATGCCTTTGTTGGGACTGGTTTAAAGACATGGGATGCAACAGTTTCATTGGAATTGGCTTTCTATTCTCTGCTTCACTGCAATGATATCCCTGATAATGACATCAATGTGTGTGTGTATCCTAGCTCTGTATAAAGTATGCTTCATTTCCTCTGATTTTTCCAAAAGAAAACTCAGAGTCATAAAAATGAGGAGTGTTTTTTTCTTGATATGGAAATCTCTAAAATCCCTAAGAACAGTTCAGATGTGACAGATTATGTTAAATAGTTACATGGGCTGGGTAAATTAGCAGTATGCAAAACGACTAAGGAAAAAATATCCTGGGTTAATCATTTTTATTAGACACAGAACTACATGCAAGAAAAACAACCACTATTTTGGACCCTGGGCTGTGATGGTGCACAGCTCTGTGCAGGTTTGCACAAAGAAATCTGACAAATCAGAGAAGCAGTAGTAGGCTGCCTTTCCTTGCACCACTTTGCATCATTCCCTCTGGCACGGTGGGAGCATTTGCGCCTTTCAAAAGAATACCCACTTTGAAGTCTGCCATATCCTGACATATCAGACACACATCTAAAACAGATAAAGAGATAAGGGAGGGTAAGCAACCTTCTTCCTCAAAGGAAGACCTTCCTCTGTTATATCCCATACGTGCAGTTCTGTCTCAAGGACTCGTTGCAATCTCAGAACTTTTCCTGCACTATCATTTCCAGGAAGAAAGATCAGTGACATGTATTATAGGGGACAATTTCTTGAAGAGTCTGCATTTTTTGGAAGGACAATCAAAGAACCATCTTGCAAGTTCCACTCCTATTACTGAGAAATGGCTTCTAAACTACTACTAAAATCCCCTCTTTGTGTATATTCACTCTGTCTTTAATTTCCTTCCTTCTTTATGAGAACACGTGCAGTTTAGACCTCACTTAAAACAGACCCTAATGAAATTTTCAGTATTTTTGTTAAATTTTGGGCAGAATTTGTATAATGCATGCGGGTAAAAAAAAAGTAGCTCTGTTTCTCAGACCAGAGAGAGGCCGGAATATATAACCCTACCAGCTGCCAAGTTATACAATTCCGTTTTCAGAAATGGCTGTACCTAATATTGCTTTGCTTCCATTTTCAGAGAAATCCATGTGCAACTTCAATTATGTTGTTTTGTATTGTGTATGCTGCATGTGCTTGCTGACCAAACCAATCATTGTACTTATCATTTAAGTGCCAGAAGCTTGGTTTTTCATTCTGCACATGGGCTCCACAGCTTTTTCCATCATGTTAGTAATCTTTTATTTGTTAATCACATTGAGAAGACTGCTATTAAAGTAGAGCACTGTGGAGCTACCAGATGTATGTGCACAGAACTTCCAATGCCCTCTAGTGTTTCTTGCTTGCAAATTAAAATTTGTAGTCAGAAAATTTGTTAGCATGGTTGGTTAGTTGCATTTTAAACCCCTCTGTGGATACTGAAAACAAACCATTGTAAATACTGCCGTATCATGAAACATAGAAGATTCAGTAAAACTGTCCTCAATTGAGTTAGACTCTGGAATGTTTTCAGTGTTTGAAATCAAAAAAGTGAAAACCAGGACCCTCAGCTTCTCTTGCGAACTGTAAGACCCTGTTTATTGGTAAACCCATGAGTACAGGATATGCTTGCTCAAGTAAAGTGATGTATCCATGGTCACATAGTGAGAAGGAAGCCATGACACTACCTATAGCTAAGGAGTGAATCTTCAGAGGTTTGGGGCACAGGATTAGATAGCTCTGTCCCTGCAGTGCCACAGTCTCCTTTCAGCTGTGTGATCCTATGTACTGGATCAAGATGACCAAGAGTGTCTGCTACAGGGAGGAAATTGAGTAAGTAGGAGACTATGTCAGATCAAAGTGCCTGGATAAGATGGAAGGCAAACAAAGAGCTGAGATTTCAGAGACTAGAAGAAATGAAAGTTGCAGGATAGTTTCACTAGAATTGCATTGTCTCAGTAAGAGAGAGCATCCTGTTCTTAACAGCTCCATGATCGCCCTGATTTTTATCTGTGTACACACTAAGAAACACCATGGATGCTGCAACACAACAGGCAATCAACCCAAGACATGACACAATGTATTTGTAAAGTTCTCTCCCAAGTGACAGAAACCAGAAAGACTACCTTACCATCAAGATTTTGTCATCTCACTAGCAACTACATAAGAAATAACAACTATTTTTAGAGCTGTGAATGCTTTGATTTCCTGATATGCAGCACAGCAGCAGTAATGTATCATTACAGCCCTGTGCCCAAGCTAACCAGGTTTGATCGTGCTTTTAGGGTCAAGCAACTATCTCATACAGTATCGCTTTTATTGTGTAAGCTTTTGGCTTGGTAGTTGAGAGATCTCTACCCTCTCTTGTGTGCACTCGTGAAGACATGCCCTTAGAATCTCTTTATATTAGCCTGCTGGTCAGCATTTTCTAAACATAAAGGTGCTTAGTTCTGCCTCATTAATCTGAAAAATACTATCGTTAGTTGTTTTTAATACTTCAAATACTTGAAATTAAACAAAACAAAAATTCCAAAACAATGTTGTGACAAACTCACAAACAGTCCCCTAATCATTTATGACAGTTAACCTAGTTATTGGCTTGTATATTTTATGAATGTATTGGTGTTTATTGTAAGGACGTATTTGTTTTATAAAAATAATTTTCTTACTTCAGAAAAAAGTGTACGTGAGTCATGTTCAAAAAGTAACATAATCAAAACAGAGACACACCAAGTGGTGTTTATGAGACAACGTGATCATAATGTTATTCTCAGTCACTGAGGAGGACCGAATGGTAAACTGCAACACAGAAAAACAAAGCATCAAGCAGAAATAAACCTCCTTGTTCTTTCATGTTCTTCCCAGTAAGTAACAGTCAACACCAGTTAGCCCTTTAACCAATATATACAGTTTTATGGCAGTTAGTCACCCAGTAGCTTCAGCATTCAATACTATCAGCAGGAACAAAATTAGGCTCAGTGTTTTTCCCAAGTGGTTCTATTTACTGTTTAAGGGCAAGGTAGGTTAGGAGAGGCAGCAAAGCTTTGACAGAAAGGTTTTCTTTTCAGTTTTAATGTTGAGATGTTGGATTCCTTTTATTGTTTGTGCAGTCTTCAGAATCAGAAAGCCTTAAGAGCGACAGGGCAGCTGGAGTCTGAAATCTAAGCTATAATTCTAGGTAGCTTCAAGATGTAGCTGGGATTTAGGGTCCCTGCTGGGATGTCACGTACAAAAGATTTTTTTATACCTTTCAAGGGGTTCAATCGAGGACTGTGTAAATATCAAGCAGGAAATAGATGACTTAAAAACAAGACACTATCTTTAATTCTCTTATTTGCAGAAATATATAATACCTAGAAAATTAATTTTTAGGGATACATCGTCAGGCACTTAACTTCCTATTGATTTTGACAGGTTTGAGGCATTTAAAGTCCTTTCAGGATGTAGGTCCTAATCTCAATTATGTTTTAAATTCTGAGCGCCATGAGGAAGCCCAGAAACAAAGAAAACGAGCGGTAAAGTTCACTTTTAGCTGTAGTTCTTCATCATCTTCAAATCTATGCCAGCTGAAGAAAAGTCTAGAAATCAGATTTTAATCAATAACTTTTTACATGTCCAGAATGTTTAAGCTACAAGAACTTTTTTAAAAGTCTATAAAAATTGATAAGTAATGGATAAAGATTTAGGAAAAAAAAAAAAAAAGTGAATATAAGAAAGAAGGGCCAGAAAGCATTAATAATAGAGATAGTAATAAAGTTATGTCCCTAATCATTTGACCTGAAATCATGATTGTGAAAGGCAGTAGTTTATCCGTACGGTAATATTCTCAAAAAAGTAATTGGAATTGATCGTAAAAACTTTTGTTCG
Source organism: Xenus cinereus (assembly GCA_025774025.1). NCBI lineage: Eukaryota > Metazoa > Chordata > Aves > Charadriiformes > Scolopacidae > Xenus > Xenus cinereus. The sequence goes on from JAOXJK010000051.1 coordinate 48,115,468, forward strand.
GCACCAGGTGGTGCTATTCTGCTTTTTTTAAAAATCCTTGAACTAAAATATTTACATTTTAAAAGAATAACCTCCGATTAAAACTAAATGAGTGAGAAAAGTACCTATTTTCTCAAGCTATACGTCACTTGTGACTGCTTTCAGTGGCATTTCTATATTTAACAAGCAGAGGATTCTCAGCACACCTGATAGGAAAATTTAAACCATCTTTAGCTTTTAAAATAATCCTACTTACCTCATAATTAAACTAGTTATATAAATTGCTTAATCCATAAAAATTCTATGTAAGTTTTTTTGAGAGTTTCACACAAGAAAGTAAGTTCAGCTTAATCCAAAAGCGCTGGTTGCAAGATGGCACATACAAAGTATGCATATTTGCTTGTAAATTTTTAAATGACAGACAGGCTGCCTAATCAATATTCCATAATTTTCCTTTCCTTCACAGTTAAATAAGTTTAATACACAAACTTAATATTGCTATTATATGAATATATGACAGAATTATTTTTGCCATGGGCTACTGGTAATGATTGTGACATATACTGCATTGCCAGCCCCAAACATTAATTAGCATAAATTCTTCAAAAGTCAAAGTCAAATCATTAACCATTAGATTTCTTTTTAATTATGAGATCTGAAAATAATCAAAGTATGTTTTTTTCTTCTTACTTAGTACTAATGACGTTGAATTTTCATTATCTACTTTGAAACCACTAGGATTCGGTATTGGAATAATTTTCTTCAAAATAAAACTAAATTTTCACATGTCTCTGGAAGCTGGACTCAGAAAAAAGTGCTTATTTTCGTAAAAAAAAATATCAAGAACAAGTATTTCAAGTAAAGTTTTTGCAAACAAAACCATAATGCAACAACATAACACTGCTCGCCTTGGATGAGACAGACAAACAGGGATACTTGCTACTTGAAGGAAGAAAAAAGATGGAAGGAGTGAGCTAGCTGAACAGCAAAGTCTTTGCCTCCAGAAACTCAGACGAGTCCAGAAGGTGGGGATAAGAGGGACAGCCTAGAAAATAAATCTGGGGTCAAAGTTCAAGGATTTTTTTATTATTTAGCATGTTTGCCAGATATTCTTATTCTTTGCCCAGATGTTCATGTAAAACATAAATTGCCCCTTTTTATGGTTCTCATATATTTCTCAGAAGACCAGATGATTGCAAACAGTATTTACAGACAAATTACAAGACCTTTATCAGCTTCAGTTTAACAAAATCTAATGATGTTTTATCAGTCTTTGCAGTATATCAATAATCTAATAATATTTAGGATAGCTTTTTCAATTAGACTTAGACTCCTCATTAGTACAAAAAACTATCTTAGAGGAAGTAATAGGAATCCAGCAAATTATTTGAAAGGTCATGAGGTGGCCACATGTTGCCACCTTATTCCCACTATTCTACAAACTGAAAAGTCTTTGCAGAGGGGAACTGATAGATTGATATGAGTGACATCATTCTACGCTGCTCTTTATCACTTACTCCTTGGACTAATGGTCTACTTGTGGACTATTAATTCTTATTTCCTGGAGTTCTTGTACTGCTGACTTCACCAGTTTGTCAAAAGCATTGCCTTTGTGGCTGGTTTTGAAGAGATCCCAGAATTACAGGAAATTTTTTTGAAAAATAAACTGGATTTTCCTTCTTGCTGCTGGAAGGATGAACTGAAGGCCGACACAACAACACACACAGTATTCAGCGCCCCTGCACTCTGAGAGGGACAGATCATTGAACTCAGCATAGCAGAGCTAAACCTGCTCTCTGCAGTGTAGTGCTAATATAACACAAATGACTTAACGAGACAACAACTTGGGGAACCCAGCTTTTTCCATACAGACAGAAGAAAAGGAGCTATTATTTAAGTGATGCAATAACACCAAAATCTCTGTGGTTTGTTGTTGGTTTTTTGGGGGTTTTGGGGGGGTTTTTTTTGTTTTTTTTTTTTCTAATACGCATCTAGCCTCAATTAGAATAAAAAGCTAATATAGAAGTGGATGTCCATATTTGATCCTGTCAGAAGTGAAAAGTATAGCATTGCCTATGCTTCCTATAGTATTGATAGCTGGTTGTGGAAAGGAAGCAGAGCCTGGAAACATCTCCTTGGCACAAATACCTTACTAACCCCACCCCTCAATCCTTTTGACGCAGCAACAGACAGGCAGTAGCAGCCTGAGGATGCATCTTTGGTTGAGTGAGAGCCTATCCTGTTATCTGACAACAAATATCCTCTCCACAAGCTTGCCATCACTATCCACCATTAATCAGCAGAAGATCAAGTAATACTAAAATAAACCACTATGGGCTTGAAAAATGTTTCTATATAGAGTGGCAGAATTTATGCATATTCATTCTTTATGGGTCAGGATTCTGAAGAACTATATTCACTAATTCAAATCACTACTTTTTACTAATCTTTGCATTTATTCTTAAGTTTTTAAGATAGTAGAAGCATATTTGTGAATGAACCCACTTACCGGATAAGGCATTGTATCAGAGCACTGAACAATCCAGTGCTAATTGATCAGTTTCCTTTATGGGTTTTCACCCCTTGTGGTAACGTATAGCCCCTGCTTGCCTACTACATCCAAAGATAAACTATCTCCTATTTAAAAGTAAAAGGTAAACTACACATTTTCCAATCAGATGGGAAAAAAAATAAATCCTTAGTCTGCCAAATCTCAAATCTGTTTTTTCAGATGAGTGGAAAATGTGGTGTCTGCATCCCTTCAGTTACCCTAGCTTGATGCAATAGATATGTGAAATTGGCACTCAGCTGCCACAGTTCATAGCTTGGCATAAAAAAATAAATGGGAGTAAATGCTAACTTAAATTGTTATGCTGGACTATGAATTACAGCTAGTAAAATGCGTTCTCAGTGCCTGTTCTGCCGCCTGTTACAGAGATAGTTTCATAAGCAAAGAGGTGAGGAAGGATAGAATAGCCAGGAAAGTAACCTTGTGCTCAAACAACAATTTGTCATAGCCCTTTGGGAACTGAGTATAGTTTGGGAACTGAGTACAGTAAGGTACAGTCTCCCTTACTCATAGGTATAATCAAGCAGAAAAAAAAAAAAAAGCTTTTTCTATGACCTTATCATCATGTTATGAGCAAAAATTATCTAAAAGAGATAAATCCTCCAAATCCTCCCTGCTCAGCACTTCTAATTTCCATTAAATTCTTACAATCTTGTCACAGCTTTTGTCTTATCCAGATTGAGTCACAATCAACCACTTTCATTCAAGCCTCATACTTAACCGGTCCTGGGCCAGCAGCTGAAAACAGCCTACAGTTGCCACTGCTAGGATATAAGACTAGGGAGTATTTTTTGCCTCAAGAGGAGGGGACTGATTAATGATTATCTATTATTTATTTGCCCCTCCAAATTCAGTGCAACGAATGGAGTATCTTCGAAAGATTTCAACTATCCTCAGAGTGCTAACATCACACAGCTAATGATACAAATGACAAATCATACATCTGAAGTAACAATAACCTGATTTCCATCTTGTGCAGCCAATGAAAGCAGGTTAGTCTTTGATCCCTAGGCACACTAAAACTTACTAGCCAAGTCAGGGAAGTCAGTGATCTTCAAATATAGCAAAAGCAGCTTTACTACCTCTTTTAGTCTTTTCCAAAGGGGGACTATGATTCAAAAACTTCTGAGACTGTCAGCATAGGAAATAGTTTCATCATCAAGAACCTAACAACTGTTTCTTTAAGAAAAAACCACGCTACAGTCTCACAAAGAGGTCTCTGTCATATGCATAGCATCACAATCCTTTGCTATATCTTTTTTTTTTATTATTATTATTTTATATCAGAAGCACCAGAATTGCTCTTAAACAAAGCAGGAGAGCTTTCACAAGGCAGTTCAACTGGCAGTAAAAGTACCACAAATGGAGGGGGAGCCCAGGCACACTGCAAATATTTTGTATGCGGGGTGCCTGTTAAAATTCTGTTTTGTTGTCATTGCTCTGTTTTTAAGCTGGTTAAATTTCCTTCTTCCTCAATCCCTAATGGTTTTGTTTCTCTGCATTACAGAACTTTTTAATCTTTCTCCAGTTGCATGTATTTCATTGGATTCAGGAAATATGCTGTAATGCCATGTTCTCTATATGTAGTTAGAGTTAAATACAAGTTCTGACAGACTTCAAATGGAATGGTGACCTTCCTTTTTCTGTCGCCTGCTGTGCCGTGCTAAAATATTGCAGAAAATACAATGAAATGGCACTTTGTATTTTAGTGAAACTTCAATCTGTGAGACTCAACTAAAATAATTCTTGTAAAAGCCAAAGATTGGGGGATTTGCAGAAGTTGTGTTAGAGGATTAATCCTAGTTCAGAACTCTCTTTAACTTAAGAAACTTATGTGCAGCTAATGTAAGATAAATATATCCAGGAAAAAAAAAAAAGGCTTGTAAAGAATCCATTGTATCGTTTTCAAATTTCTGGTCCTCTTTTAATTTTCCAGTTGTGTCACCCATAAATATTGAGCCTAGGCACACCAAAGGTGGTAAAAGTTGTAATTCATATCTAAAAAAACATTCCATTTGATTTTAGTAATTTTGCCTGTTTATCAGCAGCATGGTGCTAGATCTGTCATTTCATAAGCTACGTAAAACCTAAGTCACCTTTTTTAATTTTGGCATATTTTGGGGCTCTCTTTATTTATATTAAAATGTTCTAGTTCTGCTGAATTGAAAGCAATTCTAATAAAGATCTTCACAGTCCATTTTAAGCCCATGTAAAAGTACAATATTAGTAGCAGATGATATTATTAAGCTCAGCATTAGGTCAGTAGCTGTAAGAAACACAAAAAATGTTCTCCCATGAGAAGGAACCCAGGGACAAAGAGAAGCTGACAAGGATCTTGGAAAGGCCTTCTGGCAATGCAGTGTGATTTTGATGGTAATATTTGGTAGTTTTGTTGTTTTCTACCAGTAAATGCCAGACGTAGAAGTGGGTTTTGTGTTGTCCTAAGCGAACTGGGAAAACACACCCCTGTTGTGTACAAAATTAAACATCTTTGCTCCCTCAGGGAATAAAAATAACACTAAGAGTGAAAAAAATATAGCAAAGTAATGCAGCTTTTTGCTCTGCTGCTGTTACATAATGCTGTTCTGAAAACCACATTGTGCAGGACTGATGGGAATCTAGCGGTCCAGATAAGTTGCTGAAGTCCCAGATCTACATGAAATTCTAGCCTAAAATTTGTAGCCTCAGTATGCGTGCGTAGGCTCTTTTGCCTCTCATTTGCTTGGGGAAAATACACACAAACGCTAGCAGCTCTGGCTCCTAATCATGCTGCTGTCAGATGCTGAGCTGCCAAAGGCTGATTAGCTCAAAGAGGAATTACAAACCATTTTTTGATTAATCAATGCTAATTTAAGCATCATCAGATCATCTTTGCTTTTGCTTTTTCTTTTTTTTTAAATTCAGCACGTAGACAAGAGTGAACGCACAGTTTAAAACGACCTGCAGTGTCTCTCCCACACTTTGACAGGGCTCAGTTACCATAGCAGACAGGCTGTGAAGACACAAAACTAGCTATCACTATGAACAGGAGGAAAAATTCTAACCTTGCTATCTGATCCATACTTCCAAGAACGTTTGTATGTGAAATATTCTAAGCTTCAGCTCACACACTACTCACTGGTGCAGGCACCTAGAAACATGGATTGTGCCTAAGGGGCTGCTTAGAGTGATGGGTATATGACCACCGTGCAATTTCCATCAGCTTTCTGAAATCAAGATGTGGGTATTGCAAGTTCTTCTCACAGTGCCCACTGTGGAAGCGTTATGCTTATTTTGATACTCTACATCTCAAGCTCCTCCAGCCACTGCTACTTACACTCAAAATGCTGGCATACCCTCAGCTTCCCTAGCACCATAGCCCTGCTGCTGAAGATTACGACAAAGGTTTTATGGTCACAACCCTAGACAGTACTGCTGCTGTTGCTTACCTCAGTGGATGACGGTGGTTCCCATGTCTTTGACAGTAGTCGATTTCAGAGGAGATTGACCGTCTCTTAAAATTTCGACCTGGTATCAAAGAAAGAAAGAAAGCAGAATTTTAAAAAAGCAGAAAATGGTAAGATACCTAAATTTTAAAGTCACACTAGTTGGTGAGAATCCCAGTCACAGACTCATGGTGATTATGCATTCAGCCTTTCCAAACTGAGCTGTTGTCACCGTCTACTCAAGCCAAAGTCTTCAAGAAAGCTAAAGCTGTCACTCCATGTAGTGGCCAACATCCCATGGAGCTGGGTGCTGAAATGGCTTCCAGTTTGCTATTCATTCTGTATCATGCTAATGTTCTTCCTCTTAATGGTATTTCTGGGAAACAACTTCATTGTTGTGTTGCTATAATTATCTCAGACACAGTAACTGAGAGAAACTAAAACTGATGCTCTTAATAACTGATTGCAAGACCTTATTAGCTATTGATCTTAAATCACCTATAGAAGAAAATATGGAGGAGATGACCACACTTGAAAAATTCTAAACGTTAGAGAAAAACTGATTGCTTTGTAAAAGGGAGCAGAGAACATAAATGATGGCAATTCATGGGTAAGAAATAAAAATGGCAAAGATTTGGGTCACACCACACTTATACATTCACATCCCTGTTCATTCAATATACTGTGTCAGAATTTTGCAGATGGGAAACCAGTAAGGAGTGCTGTAATCAGTAAGCATCTGAAAGTGCTTGTAATTACTGTTTTGTGAAAGAGGGAAACAAAGACTGCAATAGGTTTTGTGAGACTGACAATTTTTCATATTAATACTTAAGGAAATAGAATCAACTAGGCGATTCCATTATTTTAACCAACAGGAAAATATGTGAGGAAAAACTATTTTCTCACATAATGGGAACTGGGGATGCTGCTCTGGGAAAAAAAAAAAAATCTACGGCTGGAGTTAGGAATGATTTTACTCCATTTATATGAAACTTGCGTTTTCAGGGTTTGCTAGCTCCTGAGAGAAACAACACCGTGCAATAGCGTGATGCACCCCGCCTCGGCGGCCGGTCAGAGGTCCGGGGCAGACCCCCCGCCCGGCGGGGGCAGGCGGCGGCAGCCCATCGTTTCGTCAGGACCAGTGCCGCTATCTCCCCCAGCTGCGCGGGACGCGTTTCCCCCGTGCCCCGCGGCGTGGCGCCGGCGGGCTCTAGGACCGCGCGGGAGGCGCGGCGGAGGCGGGCGGGTTGAAGGGCTCCCACCTGCCCGCCGCTGCCCGCAGTCCTCGGTGCCGCGGGGCAGGCGGCGGCGGCGGCGGCTGCGGCTGCGGGGCGGGCGATGAAGGGACCGCGGGCGGCCGCGATGTTCGGGGCAGGCAGGTACAGCATCCCGCGGCCCGTCACCAGGAACCTGGAGGACCTGGACTCGGTGCAGAGCGTCCTGCTCCACAGGTCAGTGGCGGGGACGGGGAGGCGGCTGCGGCGGCGCCCCGGGCGGGGGACCCACGGCGGGGCCCGCGGGGCGGAGGCGATCCCCCGGTTCCCTCCGGAGAGTCTCCTCTCGGCAGCCTTTTGTTGTTGGAGGCAGGAAGCGAGAAGGGCCGTGTCCCTGCCGCCCCTCACCTTCCGCGGGGCAGGGGAGGCGCCGTGCCCGCCGCCGCGGGGGGGGCAGGGGCGGCGGGAGCGGGGGCTGCCCGGGACTCCCGGGAAGGGAGGGAAGGGAAGGGGGTGCTGCCCGTGGGGCACGGACTCGGCCCCGGGCTTCCCCCATCTCCTTGAGAAGCGGTGGATCTGCAGGCGAGGGGAGCTCCCCTCATGCGCTTCCGAAGGGTGCCCCGCAGCCCGTGCGGGACTGCACGGGAGCCCAGGGGCTCCGTCTGCATTTCTCACACGTGGAAGGAAACGAGCTGCCAGAGGGAAACTCTGTTGCGTTGATTCCGCACACGTTTTGAACCCTTTTCTTAAGGGAGGGAAAAGAAAAATACCTTCACTCGCACCCAGATGCCAGATGGGCACTCCTTAGGTGGATGTGCGGGAGGCACGCTGCATGAGAAGCAGCCTTTCCCCTGCCTTCCCCATCCCTGACGTGCAATTCTCCACAGTATCGCCCCACAGAGAAATCTCGACGATAAGATCTTACCCAACAGACCAGTGCGGGACTTTCAGAGCCACCATCAATGCCATTTTCTTTGCACTGGCTGAGAGCCGCTTAAATTTTACAAGGAAAACACCATCCCATTCAGCAGTGTCCAAGAGAGAGGCTCATCTCCAGTTGTTCTGTAAAGTGCCCGTTTCCTAATGTGTTTTCTTGGCTACATTGATTTATTTCCTACTGCAGAGAAAAACTACACTCTCCCACTGCCAACCCCAAACAGCTCTCGCTATGGAAACTAACAACTAATTATTAACTCAGCTTCTCTGCACCAAACTGAATAGTCACTTAAAATCCGTGCCTGCGAACGCTGAGGATGAAAAGACGGGGAGTGCAGCAAGGAAGGCACGCCGGCACCAGCCTGTTCTGCGTTGCACTCTGAAGCCACTTGATAAGCAATAAACGCGCTCGAGTGCTGCCAGGGCATCCTCTGGTATCTGAAACGCTGTGCATGCATTTGTCAGGGCCTTAACAGAAAATGTTCCATTTCAAAGTTGGGTTGAAAACGTGCTGCCCCATGGTGTTGCTTATATTAGTACTCTTGCAGTGTAATAAGGTACTATTCATACTTGAAACATTTGCATGTTGACTGACTGCAAATAATGGTTTTCTTTCATGCTTGACATGCCTGCTATGCATAGCAGGTGATCCTAAAAAAAAAAAAGCCCGAGATTTACAGGGAAGTAAAAACAGTAGGAAGGATCTTATTTGAAATTACAGCTGCATTTCATGCTAGAGGGAACTCTTTAAGACTATTTTCCAAAAGAATGGGCTGACCTAGTCTTCCCGAATTCTTCATGGCTGTCTTGTGTTGGTTTTATGTTCTTCTTCTGAAATACTTTCCATGATCCAAATGCATAGAGGGAAGTTGATACAGAGAGCTTAGAAAGCCCTGAAGAACAGTGTATTTTATTTATTGAGCACTGAAGTGTTTTCTCACAAAATTTCTGGTCCTTTGGTCACAAAGGTAGCTTTCGTTCTCCATTTAGTCTGTTTATATGTAAATATCCCAATTAAAATGACAGCCCAGTGTCACTATTCAATTCATGCCACTTTGCTGTGGATGGTCTCTACGCAGTAATTCATGTCAGAAAAGCTGAGAAGATTTTGTAACCTCAATCTTATTCATGTAGTTTTATGCAAACCTTGTAATCACAAAATCTTACTTATTAAGGAATGCCTGTGAAGTGCACCTTTTGTCTCTTAAGTAAAGAAAGACTTTGGCGGGATCGGGGAAAGCTGTGTTTTCGTTAATCTTGAAAGAAGGAACATATTTCTCATTTTTGCTGATGCTGTGCACTGGGGGAATAAAAAATCAATAGGAATCAATAGCTGAAAAGTCTGGAATGTTGCTCTTCAGCAATCCAGATTTTCTTTTAGTTTTTCTTCAGATGTTCGAGTAAAGCAGGTGTTAGCAGCAAGAAACAGAAGTTAAACAAAAAAGAATATATTTTCCTCTTTGTTTTATCTGCTTGTAATGTATCATGTGGTATCTGTAATGGACCATGGTATGTTTGACCAGTTGTTGATAGAGCTTTCCTGGAAATATTATCTGATTTGAAAACAAGCAGAAAGAAAAAAAAAAAAAAGAAACAGTAAGAAGTCACTTGGGCCTCCTTATTTTTTTATCAATAATGAAGAGCTGTAATTTGAAGTATGGAAGGGCAGGGGGAAAGCAAAGAGACACTTAAAATTCTATTGATTAGACAGTATAAGAAAGACAGATTCAACTACAGTCCAGGTATATCCAGTCAGATTTGTCTCACAGTATTACTGTGGTCTGTTTATACTGCTTACGCTGTACAAAAGAGCCAGGAAGCTGGCAGATCCAGTTGTTGGAGAATTCTCCCAGTTGGGAGCACTGATAGCACAGAGACAGCGCTGCTGGTACTTAGCAGGGGGAACGACCCTGGAGAAGAAGGGGAGATACAACTCCTGGATAGTGCATGGGCACCTCATGGGCGTAAACTGGGTACTCCTAAGTATCAGGTAGCATTGACTCATAGCAGAAGGAGCTTTGGTTCGCCCCAGTATACCAGCGGCATAACACTGTCCCAGTTTTCAGCCCTGTGTTGAGAAGAGCTCAACTACATCCACGAGTCAGGCCCAGCACACCTGCTGAGTCTGCATCGGTGAAATCAATCTGGCACGTCATCGCTGAATCATGAGTACTGGTAAAAGTTCTAAGATCAGGCATGAAATACAAAACCCAAGTTCAAAGAGTCATAAGCACTAATCCCGAAGTTCCCTGTGCTCTACAGTCTAGCTGCTTGGAAAGACTATCATTTCTTCTCCGGCCTCATTTCTTCATCATCAGGGTGAAAAAATCAGCTGCCAGTATGTAACAATGAAAAAATATTAGTAGTTTATATTGGACAGTGGTTGGAATAGGGGTTCCTAAGTATCCATGTAACGGTACCAAAAAATAGAGTTACGCCCCAGTTATTTTCCTTCTTTATTAGAAAGGCACAGAATATCTCTTTGGTGTGTCTTACGTACTGTCTCTTTTAACTACAGTCTACTCCTGAATATAAATGTGGATCAAGGTAGACTGTTATTTTTAAAGCACAATGGCTTTTGAAGCATGTTAAGCCAAAAAAGTAACAAGGAACTCTTGTTCTGAAATGAATTTCCACACATGGATTTAGTTCCCTGCAGGAACAGCTAATCAGAACAACCTTAAAGCGAAAGAGAGTGCTTTTTAATTATCCACTTTTAAATGCTCATTAACCAGTTGTCTAGTAAGGGTGAGTAGTAGTATTCTTGCCAACGATGCCCTGTGGCAAATTTTTACCATCTGCTTGTTAATAAGAGCAACCTAGCGTAGAAGGCTTATGGGTTCCTTAGTGAGAAGCATCAGCCCAACTACTTGGACTAAGTGTCAAGGATCTGCCAGAAGACAAATTATTTCAAGCCTTTTCCTAATATTTATGCACAAGAAATGAGAGGCTTTCCTCTCAAGAGGGCTTGTGTGGGAAAATCTGTGTCTTCGCTAAAATAAAATCCTGCTGTGGGAGATATATTATGTCTTGCAATCTTTTAATTGTTCCCACAGCAGCAAAAATTCTACATTTATTTCAGAAAAATACTTAGGTGACTCCCAACTACCTGTCTCAGTGGACTGAAATCTTCCATCATCCTTTCTTTCATGATATGGTTATCCCTATAAAATACAAGTAATGTAAGACTGCCGCCTCCTTTTTAGAGAGCCTGTGTTTCTCACTTATTGAGCAAACAACTGGAAACAATTAACCAACTCTTGAACTCAGTGAAATTTAACTAACACAGGACCATCTGGCATAGACTATCACTTCTCTACAGAAACACTTCAGTGTGCTTTTCGGTATATTAAAAGTGCTTGCAAATATAAGCAGAATTAGGGAGGGTGGGACAGTGTACCTCACCTCTATTAAAATTCTAACTTCTGCAGTATTCCTCTTAGAAAATTGTAACTCATGAGGCTCTTTGGGAAATGCTGTTTATGCAGACTATTTTGTTTTCACAAAGTAAATTGTTTGGAAAGAAGTTGGGTACTTTTAAAATATTTTTTCCACCTGTTCTTCTGGAAGTGATAGAAAGAATTAAAGTTGGTGCATGTCTCGCATTCTGACAATTGGAAACAACCAAATACCTGATTTTTTTTGTGTGTGTGGTTTTTTTTTTTAAAGAATTGTCTACCATGCATGGATTATATACTTGGTGTGAAGTGGTTGTTGCCAGCTCAGGAAAAAACTTAACCATATCCTGTCCTAAGCTGAATGGAATCACAGTAGAACAAACTAGTTATTTTTTCTTTAGGTAGGGCATGTTTCTGTCTCCTTCTTTGGATGGGTTTGTAGTCTTAAAATCCATGTAACAGTGATTTATCTGTAAAATCAGGTCTTGTACAGGCACTTCAGAATGGCCACAAAATTTAATAGAGGTGTCTTTACTTCAGTCAAAGCCTTAATTAAAGGATATGACTCCAAAATATTTCTGTCTGTTAATTCACTTGAAATCACACTTATTAACAAACAGTTTCAAGCACAGGATCTTGTACCAGAATTCTGTGGCTCCTACGTAGTGCTCCAGCACTATAAAACCTCGCTGCTGAAGCTGTGCAAATATCCCACTGAGCAGAGATTAAATCCAATGCATTAAAAATGTTCCAACAATTATTCTCCATCCCTCTCCTTATTCACCATGCGTGTCCTGATAGGTTTACTGACACAGCTACACAGCAAGTTGCCTGCAGGGTTGCCATGGGTCTTGTTTTTCACGGATGTGAATAATTTAAGTCCTGAAAACTGAGTAGGTTTTTTTCTTTCCTCTCTCTCTCGACTGTGCATGATTTTGCATTTACAGACTGCATTGACTACTTTAAGGTGCCAACTCATCTAGCTTGTTTGCGTCTGCCTCACATCCTTGCCTCTCCTCCCTAACCTGCGTTCCTGCCTAACCTAGAGAGAGGTTATCTAAGTATCTCACAACTCTTTAAATGATTATCATAACATAAAGCACAGAAGTATTCCACTGCTAACCATTTGACTTGATGAAAATTACTGCTTACCTCATGTTTCTTTCTCCAAATCAGTTTTTGATTATAAGCAATGCTTTGAGGCTCGCCTCAGGACTACGAGTTTCATTAGTAGTCTCTTTTATGGGAGTGTTGCTGAGACCTTGATATCAGACCACTAAATAAACAGTCTGTTCTTCATTATATGTTCCATATTGACCCACTGAAAGACTTTCAAGGGCCTACTGAGATGCAGCTGTTTGTTTTGAAGAAGTAAACAGGGAGGTTGGGCGCTTTGAAATGTTCATTGGTATTCTTGCCAGCCAAAGGAGGCAGGGAAAAATGCAATATACCTCCTTCCCGGGGCGGGCAGCGTAATTGCTGCATATCAAAGCCCGGTGCTCCGAGGCCCGTTGCCGGCGGCGGGGTTCTCACAGGCGACGCCGCGACCGTTAACGTTCGGCGCGCGGCAACCCTGGGCGGGCCCCGCCCCTTCAGACTTCCCCCCCGCCGTCTCCATGGCGCCGGGCCGGGCCCACCAATGGGAAGGGCCGCGCGCGGGTCACGTGCCGTCCCGGCGCGCTGGGGTGCGGGTGTCATGGCGTCTGGGGGGCACGGCGGGAACCCGGCGGCTGAGGGGATGGAGCCGCCGAGGGGCGAAGGCGTTGAGAGCGTGGGCACCGGCGGCAGCAGCGAGAGCGGTTCCTGCGCCACCTCGCTGTCCGCCAGCTCCGAGTAAGGAGCGGGGCGGCGGAGGGGGGCGTGCTCCGCGCTGCTGAGCGGGATTATTTGGGCTCACACCTCCGCGGTTCGCTCTCGCCTCCCTCTTTACCCGCAGGGAGAAGGGGGTGAGGAGCGACCCGAGGGGGGGGGACGGACACCCTCAGCCCCCTCCTCGTCGCCTTTCGATTCCCTCCGCTTCCCCCGCTCCCGGGCCGGGGGTGTCCGAGACCCCCACGGAGAACAACCGCCCCCGGCGGGGAAGGACGAGAAGCGGCAACGGGTGCGGGGAAGCCGCGGGTGTCCGGAGCCCCGACGGTCGGGCCGGGCCGTGTGGGCGCTCCGGGGCCGCTTTCTGCTTCCCAAAAGCCGGGGTCCCTGGTGGGGGGAGCGCCTGGTCCCGGGACCAGCGTGTCCCTTCCCCACGCGGGGGGTGCGGGGGGCTCGGTGTCCGAGCCGAGGGAGCTGGGTGCTGGGGGAGAGGAGGGGGCGAAGGCGCTGGAGGGAGGCTGGGCACGACGGGGGGCTGCCGTGATGGCGGGGTGGGCTCCCTGCACAGGGGACACGCTGCCCACGCGTGCTGGGTGCTCACACGTGCGTTGCACGAATGCGCGGTGCACGCAGAGGCGCACTGGACGCCTACAGGCACCCTGCACAGCACACACACGCAGTGTGCAAATATACGCTGCACACATGTGCAGTGACACCGCACACGTATGCTGCTCACACGAATACGCTGGGCATGTTGCCTACGTGTACGACAAACAGAGAGGGGCTGCATGCGCCACACACCTATCTGTGCTGTACACACACACACACACACACCCCCCACCAATACGTTACACAGGCACTTCACTGCACCCATATACTTTACATACACACACCAGCAGCGCACGTATGCTACACACACAATGCCACCACACATATATATATATATTACATCCACACACGCTGCGCACATATACTGTGTATACGCATATATTGCATGCGTGGCATATAAACACACGTGTGTGCTGCACACCCATGCACAGACACTGCACACACATACATAAATATCTAAAAATTATACTGCCCATGCACACGAACATATTTACGATCAGACAATGAGGATCTGCCCTGCGTTTCCCTGTCACAGCCCGGCCACAAAAGGGCTGGGGGGGGGACCCCGTTGGGGCTGGGACCTTGTACTTCACCGCAGCCCCCAAACTGGGGGGGGGCTCTGCAGAGGACATCACGTCCTGCTCGCCTCTGCACCCATGGGAGACTGATCCCCGGGGTGACGCCTCCCGCACCCCGCGCTTCGCCCCCAGCCTGGCTGGGTGATGCTGGGGCCGACCCCTGCTCTCGCTCCGGTTACTCCCGGTGAGGACAGCCCGGGCACGGCGGTGGCGATCACAGCACGGCGGGGCAGGAAGGGGCTTTGGGCCCAAGGTATGTTAGCGATTAACGGCGCTTTCCAGCGATTCATCTTGCAGCGGAGGGTGGAAACGTTGGAGGGTTGTTTGCAGGCGCTTGTATTAATCATCCGGGCTAACACACCATTAACGTCCTCCTGCATTTTAAAGATGACAAATTTTATTTGACTTCTCTCAATCACGGTTCCCGGGCGGATTCGGGAGCCACTTAAATGCCTCGGATTTTCCATCGTTAGTTGTTACAAGGCGAGTTGCAAAGGCAGGAGGCCGGGGGGGCTGGGGCAGGGTGCAAGCGGGTCTCCAGTTCTGCCGGGCCCCGGCAGCCGGTGGGGGACGGCCGTTCCGGATCTGCCCCGCTTCGCTCCCCCCCTCTTTGTTCTTAGCTGCTGCACAGCCCCCCCTTTCCCCACCCCCTTTAAACAAGCGCCCTGCAAACATTTGCTAGTGATTACCCTCCGCTTAGAGCCAGGCCTTGGGTAGGGCGTCGTGTCCCCGATTTCCTCCAAAAGACCCATGGCTGGGTGGGGGTCTCTGAGCCCAGCTCAGAGCCATCCAGTGGGCCAGTGCCCACCTGGGAGAGGGGCAGGGGTCCCGCTTCATGCCTTGCCCCCCCCCCCTCCCCGTGCTGACACAGCATCACCTGCAGCGCCCTGCTCCCTCTCACAAACCAGCTCCTCATCGAGACTCTCCCCAGTGCTTTAAAATCTTTGATCCAGCAAACCTCCAGTCTGAGGTCTGTGCCACCCTACCCCATCCCTGGAAAACATTCCCCCCCCAAAAAAAAAATCCCTTCCATCCTTACAGCCCTGCACAGGCCGCTCACAGCCACGTCCAGCTCAGAGCTGTCGCCTCGAGCTGTGCACCGAAGCCACCTCCAGCCTCCAGCTGCCGAGCCAGGTAAGCCCAACCCAAGCCCGGGCATTATCTTGCTTTATTCCCCCCCCGCACCACAACTCCCTGGATCCCGCAAAAGTTGGAAGTGCTCAGCTGAGCAAATAGTGGGACCTGCGGGTTGATTTTTCCTTTGGAAAATCGTTCTAATCTTTCGTGTTTTAATAAAATAATAAAACCGGACCCCTTTTCACGCCGACACCTTCTAAATCAAACCAGACTGCCTTTGTCATGGCGTCCAAATTTAGCACTTCTCGAACTTTTGGTGAGTTTCTTTAATTTCACTTCTCCCCGCTCACGCAGGGGGGAAAACGCCGAGCGGTTCGGATTAGGCGATTTATGGCTGGCATGGCGGGAGGAACCACGTTTCTCTCCACCTGTTTTCCTTCAAATCCTTCCCAGAGAAAGATTTCCTGCCCTCGTGGCCAGGCGATGGCAAGGGGGAGGAGGGGGCGATGCCGTTTGTCAGGGGGGTGAGGTTATCCCGGGTTTCTGCAGCCCCCAGCCCCCCAACCCCAACAGGAGCCACCCAGCTCCACACCCATCCCCTGCCCTGGGACGGGGGCTGTGGTTTTGGCCCTGGCCCCTTTGGCCACCTCCTTATCAGCGCCCAGCGAGCGGCAGCCCAGGGTGTCCTGTGACTTTGACGCCAGCTCTGCTCCCCCCCCCGCTCCGGCTCCCTTATCTAAATAGGAGCGTAAATCAGGGTCTTGGCAGATGCCCTGGCAGGACAGGGACTCCATAAAAAGGGGCTCTGCTCCAGCTCTGTTTACATTGCAGCCCCGTAAAATATTCCCCTTGTCTTCCCTGTTAGCGTCTCCCTGCAGCATCCCGGCACCTTCCTGCGCCCGCATCCCCCCCGCCCCGGGCTCCGCTGCAGCCCCGGGGTGCAGCCGAGAAGGTCCCAGCCCCAACACCCCACAGCTCCCCCTTCGTGTCCCCCCCATCGGGTTGTGCCCCGAGGTACCTCCGCACCCAGCCGCTGCCTCCGATCCCCCCCTCCGACAGCCGCCGCGGGCTCGGAGCGGGGCTGAGCCGGCTCCCCCGGGCAGCTGGGTTGTGTCTAAAGGTGCCCCTGGGTATTTATAGCACTCGCCTGAAATAATGCAATAATAATCACTCAGCACCTTCCTAACAGTTCTGCTCCTGGAGGCCAGAGGGGAATGATTGCAAAAAGCCTTGGGAAACTGAGGCACGAGCAGAGTCTGCTCGAAGGAGAGGTGCGTGGGGCTGGCTGCTCCGGCGGGGGGATTATTTTCCTCCCGGTGATGTGAGGAGGGAGAGAACCTGCAGAAGTGAGAAAAATCAGGTCAGTTTGATTGGCAATGAACCCAGCCCTGGGGTCACAGCCAAGGCTGGGCTACAAGCACCTCGGCTGTGAAAGCCCACTCAGGGCATCCCTCTTCCCCGGGAGGGTTTGCCGCTCGTGTCTTGCTGGGCCAGCACGGAGCTTGCAGGGGTGGGGGGAACGTTGGGATGCGGGGGAGCTCACACGCGCTGGTGCTCGTGCGTTCCTGTGCCCACACATTGTCTGTGCCCCCCAAACTACGCCACTGGGCCACTTGATCCCACACCAACACCACACAGGCGACCCCACGTGGGGTTCTCGCTGTCGAACCCCCCCCCCCAAAGGAGCAGGAGGAATCGGGGGTGAGCTGGGTACCCAGGGTGGCCGTGCCGTGCTGAGCTCCGATGCTCCTGTTCCCAGCAGCAATCCCCGGCATCTTCTCTGTACACACACCTCCCGCGCCCCCCCTCCGGCGACATAAAGGATGACTGCAACCATTGCCTCTCAAGAAATACAATCTATTTATGGCCAAGCAGCCGCTGCCCTGTCTGGATAAATCAAAAGGAAAACAAAGCTTTATGGAAAAAAGATTATTAAATTTTCCATGTGCTCCTGAAGGGATGCGCCAGGCACTCGCTGTTTATTTTTTGTGCTCTCTCCTTGCTAGTACTGTAAATGACATTGTGTTTACAAAAGTTTTTATGTCATCAGAGCAAAGTCACAGCTCAGCTTCCTCTCCTGTGTATTTTATGTAGATGGATGTGTCTGTGAGGAACATTCAAACTAAACAGAGCGCCGGTTTATAGGAAAATGTATTTATTTGAAAAATCGTAACTCACAATTTCGGCAAAACCGGGCTCCACATTTATTGCCGCTAATGGGGTGTGGCGGCCATAAATTAACCTGGAAAATTGCTGCGGCCGTATCAACAACGGCTCATTGTGCTGACGGAGCAGAGCGGAGCAGCCGCTCCCCAAAGACGGCTCATGTCAATTTGCCATTAGGTTTGGACCCAAACAATAGGCAAAGGGAAGGTACCGGCAGCCTCGCAGCTCGCCGCTGGAACCGGCCCCAAAATCAGTGCTCCGAGCTGGCGTGGGTGCCCCGAGCCTCGCTTAAAACAGTGCTGTTCCCCCATCTGACTGCCAGGGACATCAGTGGAAGGAGGGTCTACCTGCCATAAAGGGAATTTCTGGTTATATGAAACTACCCCTCATGGACACGCAATTGGAGATGATGGAAAAATCGTGTCCGTGAGCTCCGACTGGCAGCCCAGGTGACGGAACTTTTGCACTGAAGCAGGAGTGATGCTTCTGCCCTAAATCCTCTTCTTTCCCCACTCAGATTCCCTGCTGAGACCAACACTGACCCCCAAAGCCCTAAGGCCAGGTGTTGACCCTGGGGCAGGACGTGCCACCATCAGCCCCTCGTCCCGGACCCCCTGGCTCGGGGCAGGGTCGGGGTGCTGACCCGTGGTGGCACCTCTCCGCTCGTGGGGAGAAGCGGAGAAGAACTCCCGGCTGATGCGGGTCCCTGACGAAAACCAGCGCCTTCCCCTCCTCCGTCCACTTTCCACTCCTGAAGCAAATTTACAAGGGCTCTAAAATGTCCCGCTCCAGGGCATCAGCCAACTGCTAATGGCTGGGGATTGGGAAAGACATTTCCTCCGCGCGAGAAGGATTGCATAAGCGCTTATTAAGGCAGCTCCTGGCGTCTTCATCCGAAGCATCTGGTTTGGGGCATGGCTGGAGACAAACTGCTGGATCCGGATGGGGCAGAGCTGGGTTCCCTGCTGCCAGCTTTCCCCTGGTCTGGAGGTGGGTGCAGGTTTGGGTCGTGTCACACGCGCTGGTGGGGAAAAGAAAGGTGGGTCATGATGTGAGATGTCTCTTTCCCCCCCCTTTCCTCTGCTCTCTGCCTCGTCCTGGTGGTGCCACTGCAGGGACTCATCTTCACACCTTTTGCTCTGTTGGCTCTTGCTTTGTGATGTTTGGCAGGAGGAGGCATGGTGTGAGTTTGGGGACCCTTCTCAGGTACCCCAGGTGCCACGATGCCCCATATGCATGAAGGATTTCCCCAGTCCCTGGTCACACCACAATCTCACCTTCCTTGAAAGAGGGGCTTCTCTCCCGTCCCATTGGCACTGTGCTTTGCATAAGGACTGGTCTGGGTCGTTGGTTGAGCTCCTCCTATCCTGCACCATATTTGTGTAACATTGCAGGTGAAACAGGGACCTCTGGGCTTGGCTTTGCAGTGAGAAAAGACTGGGGACAGTGGCCCAGGCCACCAAAATAGGGTGAGAAGGTCTAACTGGGCTCTGCTGTGCTGCAGCCTCAGCATGGAGTGCTGGCACCGGGGAGCAGCCGGCGCCAGGGAGCAGCATCCTGCCCACCATGGTCCCGGTGGTGGGACCGTGTCCCAGTATCCATACTTCCTACCCTCCTCTCCGTGAAGATCCACCTGATGTTTTTAATTCATTTTGTCTGTAAGTTTTTCAGGACAATTCCGGTTCTCATTGCACAGAGCCTTCTGCCGGCTCTGTCTATGCCTTCCCAGCTCTGCCAGGGGAGGAGCAGAAGGAGCAATTAACTAGCGGTGCCTTATTATCCTGATTATCCTCAGCTCTCCCAAAATCCCAGGGCTTCTCTCTCCCTGTGTGCAGGACTCCCCTACTGCCAGGGGAGCAGAGGGGCTGGTTTTCCCTTGGCTCCCCCCGCCGCATCCCGAGAGGTCCATGCAGCCGCCGGGCCGGCCGTCAGGTTACGGCAAGAGTTTCAAGATGGTTTTTTCAAGGTTGGGTTCGTTTTTTTGCAGATCGGGATGGTTTTAAAAATTAACAAGCGTCTGTTAAGACTTTTTTCACAACTGAAAATTATTTGGGGGCTGGGGGTTTTAAATAATTTTAGTGCTTTTTTCCACCCTTTTTCCCCCTGTTTTATAAATGGGAGGTGGCAGAAGCAGGAGCGCAGCCGGCATCAGACCGGGGCTGCAAATATTTTCCTTTTTAGGATGCAAGTTTTGGGTGGAGGAGATGGTGGGGAACTGTGGGTCAGTTATTTGTGTTGTTTCCTTGAGTTTTGCTTTACACTCCCCCCCCAAAAAAAAAACCCAGGGAGAAGAAGGGGGAATCTGGAGATCCATAAAGCAGTGGTTCCTTTAGTTACAAACAACATTTCCACACGCAAAGTCATGCTGGCCACGGGCCGTATCCAGCCCTCCGCCTCCCCACACTGGTTTTTTAATCGCAGTCCGTGCCAAGAGCGTGTTGTGTGGGGGGGACGGTCTGGGTTGGGAGGGGTGGTCGGGCTCTCTGCCGGAGCCACCGCCATCCCGGTGCTGGCCCATCATCTGGCTCGGGAATCTGCTCCCGAAATACACAATCCCAAACACACTGCAGAGCTGGCAGCCCCACACCGCGCTGGGGGTCACCCCCCCGGTACCTGCCACCCTCTGTTCTTTTATCCGCTCTGAGTGAGCGTGATTTGGGGTGAGAAAATATCTTTTTGATGAAATTATTTTTTTTTTTTTTTAGGAAAACTAGCCCGGCATCGCTCCCCATCATCCAGGCAGCCCCTGGTTTTCAGGTTTAGGGTGGCAGTTTGCCTCCCCAGGGCTCATTGTCCCCCACCCTGAGCTGGGATCCAGCACCCATCATGGCTGTGCCGATGTCTCCAGGGCACCCATGGGTGTAGGAAGACAGCAGGGACAATTTGAGGGAAAAGGCCACAATATGCAGGGTGTCCCGTGTCACCATGGTCCGTGGTGCCCCCACGGACATCACCCTGCCTTGCTTTCAGGGAGTCAGGGGGTGGAGATGTGCTGTGAAAGTGAATCCAGACCTGCAGAGAATAATGACTTTATTTATTGTATATCAATATGTGACTCCTCCTAACATGCTCTGGAGAAAAAAAAAAATGTTTGAAATGGAGCTTATTGGAAGGAAAAAAATGTCTCCCATAAAAATGCTGATCCCTCCTCAATTCTCAAAACTGAAACAAAATAGTTTGCCTTGAGCTGAAGACATTTCTGCTCTTGGCTCCTTGTTTCCCAAGAAGAACAGTGAACATGAAGGAAAAACAAGACTTCCTCATTAAAACACGCTTAAGCGAAACTCCAGTTGTCTCTTAAACTTTGCTTGGAAATATTTGGAGCAGCTTCATGCAAACCAGTTCTGCCTTTTTAGAAGCCATTAAAAAAACCACACAAAACCCCAACCCAAAATAGCCATTTCTTCAGGAAGCATCTCGTTTGGACAAAAAAAAAACAACAGTTTGTTTTACACCATAAATCCAAAAACTCCCGGAGAAGCGCAGTGAAACCCAACCACCAGCACTGGTGGTGAAGCAGCTCCAGGGAGGTTTTGCAGGACACAGCCAAAGCCAGCAGTGCTGGAGAGGTGAGGGCCACCACCAGCATTTCACTGCTGGTTGTCCTGGCCAGTGGAATATCTGCATCTTCAGCGTGGTGTATTTTCCATCAGGATGAAGGCTTGCAGGGAGCAACTTTTGGCAAGGAAAGGTTTTGGACCAATGTTCTGCCCAAGCACGCCGCAGCACTTTCATGGCCTTGCCAAAGGGCCACTCATCCCAGGACAAAAAAAACCCTTCCCCAACAAGATGGCAAGACCCCTCATAAAGTCTTTTTTTTTTCACTGATTCCATGTTACCTCTAAAGGACAGAAAAAAAATCCCAGTAATTTCTATGCCAGAAATATACACACCAACAATCCTGATATGATATTTTTAATATATATATTTGTATATATAAGTAAATAAATAAAACATTTATTTCAAAAAAATATATGTGGGGTGTGCCTACATATAGTGCTGCTTTTTCTGTTGGTGGCATCAGAGTGTAATTTAGGCACAAATATTTCTATCCCAGGGTCTTTGGTGATCAATTTTTTACATGCAGCTCCCCCCTTATGCAGACACCCCAGCCCAGTGAGACCCTGCCAGCCTGTGCAATCGGGCAAAAATTATGACTAATGGATTTGCAAAAACTTGCCGGTTTAGAAAGGGGAACTGGGATCCTTCTGGTGGGGTGTTCCTCCTCACCGTGGCTCTCTGGGTGGAAGCTGTCTCAGCCCCATCAGCTCTGTGTGATGCCGAAATCCCAGAGCACAGGGTGTCTGCAGCGAGGACCTGGCGCCGCATCCCCACTGCCCCGACGGCCAGCGCACCCCCTTTCCTTGGGAGGGGGTGGGGGGAGAAGGGAGCACGCGTGCATGCTGTGAAACCACAGTTTCGGAGGCTGGTTGTTGTTTTCTTGAGCTGAGACGGCAAGAAACATCATGTCTAAAAATGACAGGCTTAATTTGGAGTGTCATTAACCAGAGCCGAAACCCTAGATGGGCTGGGTCTCCTGTGTGCAGCGCGCTCCCTTCCCGCGCTGCAGCTGATCTTTCTCTGATTCTGCCAGATAAAGGCCTTTGCTCAGGCCTTGTTTTTCTTCACATGGATGTTATTTAGTAGGTGGGGTGAAGAAGCGGTTTCTACCCCTCCCACACGCATCCATAGGGGGGGTGAATGTAACCCCTGTAACACACCGGCTCCCCAGCAGGCTTGTGCTCCCCCAGGTATTTGCAGGGGGTTCAAATAAGCACAAGCACAGCCCTCCAAGCATCTCTTCTTGTCAGGAGAAAAACTTTTATATCTGAGCTGCCCACAGCTTTGAGATCTTGTGGAAATAGGTCCCAGGGTCCGCCCCAGGGGTAGTGTGGTGAGCCCGGTGCCAGCTGCAGGTGGGCAGTGGGACTGGGAAGTCCCACCAAAACCCCGTAACCACCCATCTCTCGGTCCCGGCTGTGGTTCCAAACCACATTCCCAGTTAAAAGCAGCTGCTGAGACCAAAATGTGCTGGGATGTGGAAAGCAGTCCCTGGCTGGGCGAGCTGGGCAAGCTGGGCTGCAGCGCTTGGCCACGCCACTGGCTCGGCTGGGCTTACAGAAACTTAAACACAAACCACTATTTTTAATGAACGCGGTTGCTCTGGGCTCTGAGCAGCCCTTACCTTGGCAAGCGGGGAGACAGAGACAAAGGGGCAAGCAAAGCTTGCTGGCAAGCGAGCAGCAGAGCGGAGCGTGCCGCCTGCCTGCGCCGTGCGAGCCGGCAGGGTCAGAGCGTGGTAGGAAAAAATACCGCAATAGGCAAAGCATCTCCCATTTGCCCCTAAGCTCCAGCTCTTCCTGTGCTGATAACAAGCCCAGTAAATCTCCCTACAGCAGTGAGACATTTTTCCCCCCCTGTCCTGCCTCCTCTGCGGTGCCTGGGTGAAGGGGGATGGCTACTGGAGCCGGAGCAGGGCTGCCCTCCTCGCCCCTCTGCGGGGAAATAACCCAAATCAGTGCAGCCTCCCAGCATCCCAGCAGGGTCCCGCAGCCCCTGAGCCCTGCCCTGCAGTGTGGGAAGGCAGCTGGGCACAGACAGGAGCTGTCTCCTCTCTAATTGTCCCCCTGGAGCCCTGTGGCCGAGCCACTTGCTGATATCTGGGGCCATCGCGGCTGGTGCCGGGCTGAGTCAGGGAAGATGCAGCCTGATACAGCCCCCCCGCCCCGCACCGACAGGGATGCAGGGCAAGAGGGGGGGAGGAAAACCCAGAGTATACGTGTCCAAAGCCTCCCACACCTTAGTGCTTCTGCTGAAACGGGGGGGCTGGGCAGTGAGCAGGCTCTCGTCGCTAGGTTGGTGCTCAGCGCTGGGCTGTACGAACCCAAGTCTACTGCTAGATGTGGCTGGATGCAGGGCACTGACCTGGGAGAGCTTGAGCCTCCTCAAACCCAGGTGGGATGCAACGCTGCTGCTCTGAAAAAGCAGCTCTGTCTGTGCCCAGCAGCAGGATGGGGTTTTCTCAATCTGAGAGTCATAGCGGGACCACGGGGCTAAGCATTTCCCAAGCAGGAGATGGGCACAATGCTGCCTCCCGATTGCTCGCTCATGGGTGACAAAGAGCCAGGACCCCTTTTTTGTTGGTTTTCCTCTTCCTTGCCCAAATCCCTCATAAATTTCCCATTGCTGGCTCCGCCAGCGCCATGTTCCCATTAAACCTTGCAGACTGATTGCATCTGTCAGTGTCACTGTCTGGGGCTGGAATGTGTCACCCTGCTCCAGAGGAGTCATTTATTTAGCCATAGCAGAGCATTTCAGGACAAAGTGCTGGGTTAGATCACGGTGGGACAGTTTTCCTGCAGTGGCAAGCACCGATCCATCTCGCGCAGCGCGAGGAAAGCGCCGCTGCTGGATTCTTTCCTATTTATTTTTCCTAAACAGAGGGCTGAGGAGTGCGGGAGTCGCCTACCAGCAGGATCCTGCACTTTGCTGGAGCGTCCTAAGGGAAGGAAGTTTGCTTTAAAAAGTCTCCAAAAGCCGTGAGTCTAGAGCAGATATTTTTTACCACCCTCCCTGTCCCGTCTCACTGTTTCTGTGAGGACTTTCGAGGCGCCTGGCCGGTGGCAGAGATGACACCACGGCTGTGTGTGCTTCAGGGACCCTGCTGTGTGGTGTGAAGGGCTGGGGCTTGTAGGGTCTGTGGTGTCCACGGTGGTGGAGGAAGCACGTACAACCGCATCCCAGCACGGTCCCATGTTCCTGCAGGCAGCGTGGGCAGGGAAGCGCTGATGGTGACAGTGTGGTGACGATGGGGAGCAGCCAGTTGTGATGTGTCTGTGCCCACACCACCTGCAGTAGGTCCCTAATGCTGAGGATGGGGCTCTCTTATGGTTATCACATGTGATCATCAGACATTCAGGGTTAAAACATGAAAGGAAATTAGAGGCCTGTTCTCATTACCCATGTAAGTGTGCGGCTGCACACAGGACCCCCCGGGTGCTGGGAAATACTCGCTCCTGATCACGGCATCCCCCATCCCTGCCTGGTGAGAGCTCATCCCCATAATGGCAGGGGTGTGCGTTTGGTGGGTGGATGGAGTGACGGAGGCGAGGAGCTGAGGGGACGGCTGGTCACCACGAGGACAGACCCCCTTCTGCACCGTCTGCGCAGCAGGAGCGGGTCATCCTCAGCGCAGTGATGAAGGACTCGGCTGCCTTCCTTTGGGATACATGTCCTTGGGTGGTACCGTGCCACTGGTAACAGGTTTCCCGTTGCTTTTTCCCAGCTACCTGTGCTGGTGTCCCCCGGGGGGGGCTCAGATGTGCCGGGAAGAGCCTCTCCTCGGGGTGCTGCCCGGTGACCTGCATATGGTAGGGGTGGAAGAGACAGTCAGTCTGTATTGCTTTGTTTATAAGAACATATTTGCAGTGATTGATGTCTGAGCTGGGGAAGTATGCTTGCAAGTGAGACTTTAAAACATGAATCAAACAATGTTTGGAATACGTACGCTGCTCTGTCAAACATTTCTCGGCGTTTGGAGTCTGCAGGGCCTGCGCGGCCAGAGGTACCAGTGCCTGCGCGGAGGTGTCTGGAGGGAAAGCGTCCGCCCTGCTGCGAGGGTGAGTGCGGGCATCCTTCAGCCTCAGCATCACCTCTCCACACCCAGAGGCTGCCGAGGACAGGTCAGGGTTTGTACCCGGGGCCGCTCCACCAAGGGATGCGTGCGGAGGTGTCCCGTTAAACCCCGTCCATCACGGGACATTCCTTTACGCGATGCTCCTTACTGCCAAATCGTCCCCCGGGGCTGCCGAGGAATGAAAGCGGCCCTGGAGGACAGAGTCAGCTTTCAGGCTTCCTTCCCCTCCAGATAACCCGATTGCCCGTGGAGAGAAGAAAGGTCTGGAAGGGGCGGGCCGTATCCAGATGTTCACTCAGTGCATTAAGACCCTCAGCCAGAGGAGCACATGCTTCAGGTTAAGCCCCTGAGCAGTCCCAGCTGCAGCAGCATTAATGAAGTCTTCAGTTAATCGCTTGCTGAATGCTCTCTGTGATAAGGGCCGGGCTGGTTTATAGGGGACAGAGAATCTTCTCAGGGTTTCTCTTTGCGGGTCCTACTTGGGAAGTCCTGCATGGGCATCCCTCCGGACCAGCGTCGTCCTTCCCATGCCACCTTCTTTGCCCGTGGAGCGACATGGGTTTGCCAGCTGAGAGCTGCCCGCACCCATCGTGCAGGGGTCGTGGATCTGGCCCTGCATTTTCTGGAGCTCTGCTTTCTCCTCCATTCATAGGGATGTTACTGCTTCCCGTCGCCCATGAAGTGGGGCTGGACGTGGCTTATCTCAGCAGAACCAGCTGTTGAAATCACTGCCAGCTGTGGGGACGCCCCTGCCCCAGGTGCCCCATCCCACTTTCTCCAGGTCCCAGGGGACTCTTCGTCTGGCCCTGAGCCAGGCCTGGGCCACCATCTCACCCCACCAGAGAGGATCCAGCTGTGCCAGTTGAGTTGGGTGATGCCCTCAGCCTCAGGGTTGCGCACACACGACCTGATGGTACCAGGTGATGTGCCATCTCAGAAGAGCATCCTCACCCTAGCAAGCTGTCCTGGGGAGTAGATACCTGGGGTGATGTCAAACCCACCCTTCCTGGAAAAGGGATCGGTTGGGGACAGCCTCAGAGGCACAGGTGCCAGCTGGCTGCCATTCACCCACCATAAATGACATTTCCAGCCCCGGACTGGATGAAGGTGTTTGGGACTGAGAGGAACACCAGAAACTGGGCATCCCTCCAGGATGGGCAGACCTTCCTCCTCTGGGCTCCCTGCCCGCTGCTGCCCACGGGGACAGCAGGTCTGCCCATCTCATTCCTCCACCCAGCCATGACTTATTTATTTACCCCAGGAACCTCAGGAAAACCATTGGAAAGATATTTTTGAGCGATGAAAACCAGAGGGACCTCTGCTCCTCCACCCAAGCGCACCACCCTTGTGCGAAGTCTCTTTAACCATGGGCACGGAAAACGCATCCCGTGAGCAGATCCCCTCCTCTCGCGGGTCCGCTTTCGTTGCCTTTTAGGACGAGGGAGATTTATTCACTCCGCGGGCATTTTTAAGAGGTATTTTCTTTATAGCTGGGCTTCTCCCGCTTAGGGGAGATTAGGAGATCGTATTTCATGGCTTCTCATGGATCCCCTTTCCGAAGCTCTAATGAACTATGGATGAGTGACCGCGGTAATCCAGTCTGTGCAGGAGCTCGTTAAAGTCGCTGAGTCCGTTATAATAACTAGCTACATCTGATCAGATTACTTCTTTAAATTGCTGATTCCACTGGCACACGAGAGCCTGCTCTTATCCCTGCGCAGGCAGCAGGAGCCGAGCTCCGAGCTCCGCCAGTGCCGGGCTCTCGCCTTGCGCGCCGCTAACGAGGCACAATTTGATTAACTCACATTGCAAAAGGGCCATGGGATTTCCCTTCGCTGCTTTGCTTGGCTGACCCTGGCCGGAGCAGGCAGCCTCGTGGCCCGCTGAAGGCGAGTGACTGGCGACAAAGAAATGATCCGGCCACTTCCCAGTTACAAATCGGGATTTGAGGATAGGGCTGGCAGGCGGCTCTCAGGGGCCACGTCCAGCCCAGGTCGGTGTGAATGGCGTTGGAGCAGCTGAACAGCGGGGGAAGCCAGAAATTCCAGCTCTGTGCCCTGCAAAGAGCATCTTCTAGCTGGTCCTTGCCACCCTGCCCGGCACCAGCCCACCCCATCCCATGCTTGCCATCCCACTGAGCCCGCAGCCCCCACCGTGGCATCGTGCCCTACCCATGGCAGCTGGGCTCGCAGCCCCAGAGCTGCAGAATGGAGCCCAGCCCAGCATCCCAGTAAAAAAGAGCCCAGCATCCCAGTAAAACAGAGCCCAGCACGCCAGTAAAACGGGCTGCAGCCCTACCAGCAGCAGGGTCTGCCCTCCTGCCCAGCACCGAGGTGGTCGTCCAGACCCCTGCCCGTATCCCTTCCTTATTAAAAGCAGAAGCAGGCAGCCCTGCAAATATTCAGAGGGAGGGGGAAAAAAAAAAAAAAGGAAAAAAGCCCAGATCCATCTGCAAAAACACAGGCAGAAATGTTTCTTTGTCTTGGGAAGTGTCAGCGAAAGAAATTCCCTTTGAGGATAGGTTTGTGTTTGGAAGACTTCAAACCCCTCATCTGGACAATAACAGCTTCTGTCTAAGGGAATCAGGCCCGTGAGGTACCGGCCAAGCCTGGAGTATCAGACGTTAGGACAGTAATTAGGGCTCTGGTGCTGATAAGGGCGCAGACCTCAGCCACCTTCTGCTCTGCTCATGCCAGAGGAGTGAGTGTGCATCACGCCCGGCTCTTTGCAGGGCTCCAGCGGCGCAGAGGCACCGGGGGATATAAACAACCCATGGTCTGGCCGGGCCAGGGCTCTCCATCGCTGCCGTGGGTGAGGGCAGACGCTGTGCCCGTAGCCCGACTCGGCACCGGCATCCTCAGCAAAAGGGGGATGCGCTCAACACCGTGGCAAAGAGGTCCCCACTGGCAGCGTAATGATGTCAAAACTGATTTAGTACAGGGAAAAAAAAAAAAAACAATGACTTTTTTCTCGTCCTGGCTGCCCCTGCCATGCCAAACCCCAGCTGCCCCCCCCTCAGCCAGGGGTTTGCCACAGGACACCAGCTCCTGCCAGCCTGTGGGTCCCTGACGTGCAGGCACACCCAAACACGGACAGGACCAAAAAAAAAAAAAAAAAAAATCTGGGTCCTGGTCTTTACAGCTGCCAGCCCTGTAAATTAAATATGGATTTGCCTTTTCTGCCTTCTTAGCCCCCTGGCAGAGAGCCCGGGGGCTGGCAAAGGGGCTCGTGCCAGGGCCGGGCAGCCCCAGGCTGCAGAAGAGGAGGTTGATGCACAGGTCTGCAGGCAAAGGAAGGCCAAGGGGGACTTCTGATCATCTCATTAACTCACGGGAACGGCAGAAAATAATTGCTCGTGATTCAATGCAGTCCATCTGTGTGGGATTTTCTCAATAATAAGTGCATACGGCCTGGTTTTAATGTTTTTCAACGTTTTTTAAACTGAAACATTTCCTAGCGCCGCAGCCTGGGCAGAAATCAGTTCCAGCCCTGGGGGCAGCGAGGGGATTTAGAGGCACAAGTCTCAGGTTGACTTTTTAACAGGGTTCGTACAAACTATCCTGCCCGTAATGCTCGGGTAATTGATGCTTTTGAATACTCCAAGGAGGCCGAGGTCCTCTGAGGCTTTGAAAGTATGTTTTACAGTATTTTCTGATGTGATATATATAAAAAAAAACCTTAATCATGAGTCAGGCAAGCAAAGCTCCTGAGACTGACTTAAAATTATTTACACGCACACACACCCCTTTTTAAGTGATCGCATTTAAAGCTTTTCAAAATGTTTGGGGTTTTGGGTTTTATTTTGGTTTGGTTTTTAACAAAAGCTGATTTTTCTCGCAGTCACAGGACTCTGGCAGTCTTGGTGTAAAACCTGCCCCGTGGCCGGCTGCGGGAAGGGCAGGACATGCCGGACGGCAGAGGCTGGGCTGTGCCTTCCTCCAGAAGGGTTCAAAGCTGGAACTGATGCGTCTTATTTCCCTGCAAGATGCAGTTTGAGACTTAACACTGGCCAAGCAGCAAGTGACTGTGGGGAGTTTTGGCCATCGGGACGGATGAAGCGATGGGCTCTGTCCTTTCCAGACCCTGATTTTCCCAGTCCATAAAAGCCAAGCGGATAACTGCAGCAGTTTCCCCGGGACAAGGGAACTCCACAGGCATCTTGCAAACACACACACACACACACGGCACTATTAAAGTGACGCTCTGACCCCTGCCAAAAATCTGTCCTAATAATTTCCCCATGTGGTGAAACGCTGGGCATTCATTACAGCTTTGCTCCCCCGCTTTCCCCCCAAAGGAGGCGCGGGGGGCTGCGCACCCTGCCCACCCCACAGCTCGGCCCCATTGCCAGCACCCCCAGCCCCAATCCTGTCTGCTAACTGGGGAGGGAGTGAGATATAACCCTCCTAATCCTCTATCAGGTTTATGTGTTTAATCCCGCTTTTAAGCGGCACCAAGTTAACTGGTTCCCTTTCCAGGGGCATTGCTTGGGCAGGAGCAATGCACCCCACCACGGTTGTGGTGGCCCCCCTGGGTCCCTCTGTCCCTGGACCACGGTGAGACATGGTTGTGGTGGCCCCCATGGGTCCCCCTGTCCCTGGACCACGGTGAGACATGGTTGTGGTGGCCCCCCTGGGTCCCTCTGTCCCTGGACCATGGTGAGACACTCCTGAAACCCCAGCAGCAGCCGGCCCCGGCTATTTTATCCTGGCTTTTCTGCTCGGGGCTCTCTCCATGAGACAAAGCAGTCCTCATTCCCCCTGTCCCCCGCTGTCCTCCCCATCCCAGGGCTCCCATGGCCATAGCAGCACCCGCCCCAAGGACACCCCCCCCCGACTGTGTGGGTTTGACAGTGCAGCCAGGGGATATTTCGGGGAGGGTTTTTTTCTGGGCCACCATTGGAAAGCTCGAACAGCACAGGAGTCCGGATCTGGCCCGAAGCATTTCAAATATGCCTCGCCGTGGGCTGGAGCGCCGAGCCTGCCTTAAGTGGGCAAGGGATTTAGTGATCGCAGCCTCCCGTCGTCCCGCCAAGGGCACGGGAACCTCGCTCCAGCTGCCACAAAATACTTGCAGGAGGCTGAGTATTGCACAAATTGCCACCTACCCCTGAAGCCCGCGGGGGAAAACTCAGGCTGAGCCCGAGCGGCTGCACCTGCCCCAGCCGTGGCTCCCGTGGTGGGTTTTGTGAGGTTTTCCAGGGGTTTCCTGGGGCAAACTATTGTGATAGTCCAAGAGAGAGAAGCAGGAAATAGAAAAAGTGGATTTGGGGGAAGCCAGCACGGTGCCCCCGGGGGGTGGGTGTTCCAGAACGGTGGGGAAGCAGCAGGCATCTCACCAAGCCTGATGTTTTTGGAGTTGCCACCAAAACTGAGAGCTCCCCTTTCCCACACACTTACTGAATGGTTTGGGTTTCACAGCTGTCCCCAAAAACGCATAACGGGGAAATGTGGAGATTTTGGTGCAGGAGAGCTACCGAGAATCTTCCTTTAAAGGTTGCAACATGTTTTAAATGACCCCAATATTTCTGGTGATTTGATTTTGGAGGAGACATTTTCCAGCTTTTAACCATTTTTTGCTTAACCCCTTCAAACCATGGAAAGTGAACTTAAGGTGGAGAGAAAACATTTCCCATGGAAAACTGTCATGATTTTAAATGGCACTTGGTCTTTCTCAGCCCATACCCCAGGTATCCCTCTGGCCTCAACAGAGCTGTTTGGAGTTTGATTTGAATTTATAAATAATTTTATTTACCCCCAGATTTACACTTTTTATAGTGAACATATACTTCTCCAACTATTTTTTTTTATCACTGATGGGCAAGGTCAGTTTGGGCCATGGAAATGAAACGGGGGCAGTGTTTTTTTTTCCCTGCGTGGCTTTGCCAAGGCGGGGGGACTCCACAAGCAGCAGTGTGTCCCAGCACAGAGCAGCTGGCACCCACAGTGGGGACACACACCGGGAGCAGGGCGATCCATCCCAGAAAGGGGCTGACATGGTAGAAATGGGGTAACGTGTTGGAAATGGGTGACGTATGCTGGGAAAGGTGTGATGCATGCCGGGGAGGGGTGACACGCTGGGAACGGGGTGACACACACCAGAATGTCAGTGGCACACATGCTGGGAAGAGCGTGACACATTCCAGGAACACGTGACACTTGCTGGGAAGGGGGTGGCAGACATTGAGAAGGGGGTGACCTAGTGGGAAGGGGGTGACACATGCCAGGAAGGGGGTGACTCCCCACCAGGAGAGCAGAGCAGAACTACGTATCCCAGACCAGCAGCGGCAGATGGCATGGGGCAGCCAGGATGGCACTGGTGTGCAGTAGCATGGCCAGATCCTGAGGTTTTGGGCCACCTGGGCCATCACTCACGTGTGTCCACGTGAGGGGCAGCCCCAGCATAGAGTGAAGTGCCACGGAGCCGCTGCTTCCCTCTGCCCGGCAGCAATACCCGCCACTGGTGCTCGAGCTGTGGCTAATGTCCTTTCACCGTGTATTATACAAATAATATAAATAACTCGTCCTCGGACTTCAAACATGCCACTTCAGATGTATGGTGGGAGATTACAGAGTTTGTTAAAGCTCAGGTCTTCAATCATCTGGGCAGCTTCGAAGCTGCTCACTAAAATACAGATCAATGCTTCAATTTTATGGGAGGCCTGTCCCATGTGACCAGACTCAAATCCTTTATTTTATGGCTTGCTTATACATTCCTGGTGAAAAACGGTTTACATTTTGGGCCCCGGGAGCTCTCCTAAATCAGCTGCCAGGTTTTTGCAGCTGGTAGTAAAGGGAAGCGCTGTCATCGGGCTGCCCGGAGGTGAACAAACGAGCCGCCAGGCACGGGACTGACGGCTCGCCCCGAGCCATGAGCCAGCTCTCCGGCTGCTACCGCGGCAAGGACGCCGCTCCGGCAAGGGGACACCGGCCATGGCACCCCCCCAGTGGCGCCAGCCGCACAGAAGCATCTCCACCCAGGAGATCCCAAAGCTTTGCATCTTCGGAGACGGGCGGCTGAAAGGGTTAAGCAGGGCTGGACGGCTGGAGAGGAGAGGGATGCTAATCCCCCGGCTCTGGCCGCTGCTAATTATTTGCTGATTCAGCTGGTAAGCTGAGTCCAGCCCCAAAGTGGGGCCTTGGCCGGTGCCTGTTATCAGCCCCGGGGATGCTCGGGGCTGGTCACTGCCTGTTTTCTCTCGAGAGGCAGAGCTGAGCACGGTGCCTGGGCCCCAGTTGTCCATCTTGCCTTGAGAACAGCAGTGCAGCAGGTTTTGCAGGGAAACTGAGGCACGGGTTATCCCTGGCAGACCCAAAAGGGTTGTGATTTTATCGTCTCTCATCTCCCTGCAGCGCTTCAGCTCTTTCCTTCACTAGCAAGTGTGAGAAAAGGGTCTGAGGCACTACAGGGGCTCCATCCCCTCGGAGGACCCCAAGCCTTGGCAAGGACCCGAGCTGGCACCCGCCGCAATGGCAGAGGGACATGGGGGCAGAGCTCGGCTGCACACTCCCACCTTTGCCGACAGCATCGCCTCCCCTCCTTTAACGAGCACAGCAAGCTTCCAGCGTTTCCCGTCAGCGAAGTCCCCTGAGGTTACCACTAACAAAGTCCCCTCCAAAGTCCGTAAACTCCCCGTTGTTGGCTGCCACCTCGCCCGGGCAGCTTCGGTGTTGAGTTATGGCCGGGCCACTGAGCTCTTGCTGGCTAAGCAGGGCTCGCAGTCAGTAGCCGGCGATGGCCGTAACTCCTGCCTGTACAAACACCCCCTCCTCCCGGCTCCTTCCCGACGGCGCCGTGACGGAAAGCAGCTGCTTTGCCGGAGAAGGGACCTTCGGGCTGCAGCCGGCGGAGGAGGAAGGAGCCCGAAGGATGAAGGTGGGAGCCCGGTTGTGCTGATGGGGTGATGAACCCACGTGAACCCGAGGGGATGGTTGGATGCGGGGGCCGTTATGGGGCGGGAGGATGGCTGAGCCCATGGGATGCACAGCTTTTCCCTCCCTATTCTTCCCACTGAGTACGTTGGCACAGGAGCACAACGTCCCACAGTGGTGTCTTGCCTGGCCCACTCCCCGGCTCTCCTGCACGAGGAGGTTTGTCTCTTCATGGGGTTACCATGGGTTTTGCCCTGGTGTGGCTGTTTCCCTGTCCCAGTGGAAACTCCCCGCAGAGGGCATGTTGTCTCCAGTGAGCCCCAAAGCAGAGAGCAGAGCTGCTGCTTCCCAGCACAGGTGTCTTACGGTACCTACATCTGTGATGGGATAGTTGTGGATGAGATTGGGTCTGAAATCCAGCTGGGTCTGAGCTCCTCCAGCTCCTGCCCAAGCCAGATTCGATGGTACCCAGGTGGCACCCCAGGAAAGCCCACATCTTCTGACTGTGGCACCAAAATAAGACAAAAGCAGCCCTCGGCTCCTGACCCCATGGTGCCAAGGTGCTGGTCTCCTGCTGGGGGCATGGCTGGGCAGGGTTACCTGGTCCCAACTGAGGGCAAGGCTTCGGTAATGTGCCTGATGATCTTATCGCACCCTTATTAAACGAAGCTGAGTTTCCACCTCAAGGAAAGCAGACAGTGTCCTCCCGCTTCCAGCTATTTAGGGGATGCTTGATTTGTTTTTTTTTTTTCCTGTTGAAAATAGGTAGCTTTGGGGGAAAAAAGTGAAAGAAAGGAAAAAAAAAAAAAACCCAGCCATATTCATCCTGCTTTGAAAATGCTGTAAATAAATCAATTCGCTCCCAGGGATAAGCTCTGCCTTCTCTTTGCGGTTGACTCCTGCCAGTGCTAATTGGAGCCAATAGGCACATCATGAGGGGAACAACCCCCTTTACAGGCAACACTTTAGCCTGGCGAGCATGTTTACAGCCTTATTTCAAAGCCTTAAGGAGGAGGGATCTGTCATAAACCCTGGCAGCTTTCGCCGAGCGAATGGTGCTGCTAGAATATTTAAAAACCCCAGCGTTTGAGTGGAAAAATATAGAAAACACATGTGTTTCCATGCGAGCTCTGCTGCTGCTCAGAGCTGGATTTGTGGCAATGTGGGGCAGGAGGGGAGCTCAGCCCCCAGCCCTGCTAGGGACAACTCTTCTTCACCTCATGAGCTGCTAGGTCCCAAGGTGAGGAACAGCCATCTGCAGCAGGGATAGGAGACCATGGCCCAAGGGCACTAATAGCTCTGAGTGGCCTGAGGACCTCCTGGGACCCCCACCCTGCCCCTGGCAGGAGACCCATATAAGCTCAGTGCAAGGCTCAAGGAGACATATTCCCTATACTGTGCTTCTCCTAAAATGAACCCTCCAACTTCTGGGGTGCTTGAAGACAGTGATTTAGGAGAAAACCACCTTTTCCAGTCAATGAAAGAGTTTGGTGTTGGTTTGGAATTTTAAAGAAAGAAATATCTTGGGGAAACTGTAGAAGTTAGTAAAGATGTTTTCAGGATTACTTTTTTTCTGAAGAAAATAATAGAATCATAGAATGGTTTGGGTTGGAAGGGACCTTAAAGATCATCGAGTTCCACCCTCCCCTGCCATGGGCAGGGACACCTCCAACTAGACCAGGTTGCTCAAAGTCTCATTCAACCTGGCCTTGAACCCCTCCAGGAATGGGGCAGCCACAGCTTCTCTGGGCAGCCTGTTCCAGTGTCTCACTACCCTGACAGTAAAGAATTTCTTTCTAATATCTAATCTAAATCTCCCCTATCTCCCCCCTTTCAGTTTAAAACCATTACCCCTCATCCTATCGCTCCATTCCCTGATAGAGAGTTCCTCCCCACCTTTCCCTTTAGGTGCTGGAAGGGGCTATAAGGTCTCCCCGGAGCCTTCTCTTCTCCAGGATGAACAACCCCAACTCTCAGCCTGTCCTCATAGCAGAGGTGCTCCAGCCCTCTGATCATCTCTGTTGCCTCCTCTAGACCCACTCCAGCAGGTCCGTGTCCTTCTTATGTTGGGGGCCCCAGAGCTGGACACAGTACTCCAGGTGGAAGTAATAAAATAAGGAGAGATTTCCTGCATTAAAGACGTCCATAAGGTTTATAGAAAAACTACTGTGCAGGGGTTGGTGAATGGGTGAAGGAGCCGTGCCCTGGGTGTGGGATGGGGTGACCATGGCCTCTCAAGCTGGAGGAGCAGCAGGACCAGCCACAGCCAATGGTCCCCAATGCTGGACACTGTATCTCTCACTGCAGTGCCATCTGCTCAGCGCAACTGCCTCATCTCTAACACTTGGGGATAAACTGAGTGCAAATAATTGGCAATAGATCAGGTCTTCCTTGTGCAGATGCCCCTGATGGTGCCCTTTCCCACCCACCCCCCACACACAGTAGCTAGTGGTGAGATTTCCCACCCTCCGCAGGGTTAGGACCTCTCTGTCCCAGCAGAGCAGGGAGCAGGAGGCTGGCAGGACTCCAGCAGGGACACGGCGCTGCCACAAGCCTTCTCCAAAGATGAATGGCTGCCAGTTTTCTTAATCCAGCCACTTTGGAAAAATTGTTTGTTCTCATCCTGTTTGAAACAGCTTCAAAGTGGCTCCAGTCTAGACTGTGCCAAGATAAATTACAAACCCAAAGCACTGATATAAACCATAGGGGAAGGAGTCATTTGCTCTAATGTAATTAAAACAAGATATCATAATGTATGTAAGTATGTATATGTGCAAGCATGCTCTCTCCTGGCAGAGAAAGAACTGGATGCCACCAAACTGCTCCCAGCAAAAGCTAGACCATCTCCACTGGGGTGGGGGCTTCTGCCCCCTTTAAAGAGGGGTTGAGCAGGGAGACCACGCCCCCAGCACCTGTCAGCCAATCAGGCTGTGGCAGGCAACTTTGACATCACCATTGCTGGTATAAAAGGTGAAGGGGTTGAGTTCTGCTGTATGGTGGTTGGTGATGGTTTGTGTTGATGGTCCTGCTGTATGGTGGTTGGTGATATCTGTGATCCTGGTATGTGGGGGTTGGTCATATGCATGGTCCTGGCACGTGGGAGTTGGTCACATCCATGATCCTGGTGCATGGTGGTTGGTCGTGTCCATGATCATATATGTGGGGCTGGTGTGGAGTGTCATTGCTGGACGCAAAGGGGAGGCCTCTGGAAGGGCAGCAGTGTGCCAAGGGAGACCCAGGCCTTAGTTATGGTAGGAAGAGAAAGGCAGAAGAAGGGCTGCCCCAACGCAAGAGACTAAAGAGGGAATGTGGGTCTTCCAGCATCAGGATGCCTTTCATCAACAGAACACCTGATGGGACCCTTCCTCCACATCTCCTGTGGGGACAGCTGAGGAAAATGGCCTTTTGTCCTCAAAAGGTACAGTGTTAAAAAAACACTTCTTCCTTCACCTGGAATAGGTTTGATTTGTGATGAACTAGGTAAAAAAAAAAAAAGTAATCCTTCCACTTTTAATTCAATTAAATGCAACTCAAATGAAATAGATGGGGATCCCCTTTTCCCTTAAGTCTTTTACCCCTCATTTACTAAAAATGGGGAGGGAGGAGAGAATGGAAGCAGAAAGAACAGGCTCTTAAACTTGGGAGAAAGAAAATTAAATGAAGTTAAGACAACAATTCTAATTTTGAGTTGTTTTGTTGACAAATAAATACAAGACTCCTTGATGACTAACGCTTACATAAGCTTAAGAGACTTTTTTAAAAGTTAATGATCATTGATTTTTCAGCATGACTTGGCTTACAGACAAAGCTTGATGAAATCGAGTCCTATAAAAAGAGGCAATTACCAGCAAAGGTGTGTAATTTTCTTTCAATAGCTTTATTACACTTGAAAATTAAGATATGTGTATGTACAGCTGTATGTGTGTTTGTGAGTGTTTATATGTTGTTATACACCACCCACCCCATACCACACTCCTGTTCCTGACCTCCAAGGCCACCACCGTGCTGCAGCCTGGCTTTAACCCCCTCTCGGATCTCCTCTCTGGGTCTCTTTCCCTGCAGCTTGCAGCAGCAGAGCATCCAAACACCATCTCAGGTGCCAGATGCTTTCACCCCTGCGTTAACCGTAACACAATTCTTTTTCCAGTTAGTCCTGAAATGTCTTCTCCCTTGGTGCTGCCCAGACGCTGACCCCAAAGGTACGGCGAGGAGCCGATGGGGTGGCCGCAGCCCTGATGCCCCGATGTGATGTGATGCGTGTGGAGTTTCAGCTCGTGCCACAAGAGGTCTCACAGATTTCATTGGGACCATCAGAGGAATAAAATCCTGGTTAACGTGAGCAGGGGTAAGGCTCGTGGGACCTCTCTGAGGCAGGTGGAGCGCGGCTGTGTCTGGGCTCTTACTTTCCCCCGGAACAGCCCTAAATCTTCTCCCTGACAGCCCGCGAGCCGGTCTCCAAAACCACTTTACGCCTGGTGAGACGGTTGCATGTGAAAAGCAAATGGCCCTCATTGCTCCTGGCAAATCACTCAGAATACGTTTTTATGGGATGCTTTGGGAGCCCGTGAGTGCGGAGAGCCCATGGCCACAGGGTACAACCCTGCCTGCTGCTTTTATCGGGTTGTGCCCATCCCAGTGCAGGGCAACTTGCTTTTCTCCTTGCCTGCATCCCATTTACATCCCACAGGAGACTTTGTCGGATCCGAGGCATCGCACCTTCCCACTGTGGGGCTGCCCCCGCTCTCCCAGCACCCACAAGGGCTCTGTGGATGCATAAATTCAAGCTCGGTGCTTTGAAGTCCCCAAGGAGGAGAGTTGTTGTTTTTGTTTGCAGCGTGGCTTATCGCCGGGATGCCTCCTGCCCGTCTCTCGCCGCACGGCCCCGGCCCGCCGTCCGTGCGGCCCCGCTGCCAGGGACCGCCGGGCTGCCAGCGCCGGCTGATAAGGATGATGGATGGGCAGGAGGCTGGCTCCACCACGGCCAAGCCGCTTCCTGGGAGCCAGAGCCGGGCCAATGCTCCCTGAGCCAGAAGGAATGCGTGTCGGAGGGATGGAGAGCCAGCACGGGGTGCGAGCAGCTCCCTGCCCAGCTCAGCCCTCCACTAGTCCTGACAGTGGGTGTTGGTACCACTCGCATGTCAGCCAGGGTCCTTGCCATGTCCCCTTGCCTGCAGAGCAGGGAGGGCAGTGCAGACCCAAATCGCAGCCTTGGGGGGGGTGTGGTGATGGTGGTGAGATGTCCCCCACCCTGCTCCATCACCTCTAAGGACAGCTCTGCAGCCCACCCTGGTCCCCTCGGTAGGATGAGGGTAGTGGGTGGCTTTAGCAAGAGATGGAGGGGGGAAAGCCACTGCGCTGCCAGGGTGGCACCACACGGATTAGAAGCAGCCTGATGGCACGGGGTGACCTGCCAGTACATGGTTCTTGCTCGTCATGCCAGGGAGGTGCTTTTGTTTCAATTAGGATTCCTTGGGCTGGAGTAGGGCTAAGAGGACTCCGCATACCCTGGACCCTGAGGTAGCTCCATCATCAACAGGTCCCTGCCCTGGGTTTAGGGCATCCCAGCCAGAAAATGATACTGCATCACATCCCTTCATATTTGGGTCTCCCCAGCCTTTGGCCAAGCTCTTTGCAGAGGTTTTTAGAGTTTAGCCACTGCTAAAGTATCTAGAACAACTCTCTCTGTGGGTCAGCTCTTGTTCCTGACTCAAAACAAGCCAAGGGAAACATTTTTGTGTAGCCACAGCAAGGACCACGTTGTAGTTGCTTTGCAATGCCATTCTTGCTTCTCTCCTTTACCATGATTTTTCCTTGCCTGCATTTGGCACAAACCTCCCTCTCTTTTATATTTCTTTCCCATTCTTTTTCCCCCAACCTGCTCCACGGAGGACTAAAAGCCTCTGCTCCCAGGTTTGAGTTGCAGAAAGCAGCCAGCCCAAATCCCCTTCCCCTGGCAGGAGTCTGGATTCGGTCCCGTCTAACAGGCAGGATAACGAAGAGCCCAGAGCACGGAGATTAGCACTAGCCCGTGTCCCCAAAGCATCGCTCCCCGAGCTGTGCTGAATGCAAACCTGGGATAAAACACACTAATTGCAGCGCCTCAGTCAGACAATGGAAAAATCGGATGCCTTTCCACGCCAGCCTCATTATGAGTGTTTCTTAAATGGAGGTTGTGCTTGTAATTAAATAGCCATATCTTGGCTCCCCAAGACAGGAGGAAAAGGCAATTTGAAAATGTATTAAAACAGGGGTTTTGGCAATTCTCCTGGATTTAGAACAATTCATGGATTTAAATTGTTCCATTTCAAATATGTATGCTTGCTTTCAATGGAATTAAATAAAGATGTGCAAGATGGAGGGGGGGCAGCACTTTCCTGGATGCTTTTCCCTCTCCAGCCATCAAGGGAAGGGGTAGAACTTACTTGGTAGCAGTGTGGTTTTTGGGCTGCTCTGTGTGGCTGACGCTGTGGCTGACTCAGCTGATGAGTATAGGAAAGCAAGAACTCCTGCTAATGCCAGTTTTTCCAAAGTTTTTCAGCCTGGCTTCTGGCTTTACACTTACCTCTGGCAATCCCTACCATGCTCTGCCACCAGTGAGACCTGCTCCCCCAGCACAAGCCATGACTGTCTGGGGATGGACAGGCTCCTCTTGTCCGGTGGCTTTTTCTTCAGGGATGCCACATTAAAAAGAATAGTCTAAAGATTGATAAAAAAGGACTCCTCAGGCACCGTGCCTTTATACACACCCTTTGGTTTGGCACGAAACACTGGTAATATCATCATTATACAACTTTCTACATCTACAGGGAGGAACGCATGAGGTATTTGAGAACCACATGAAAATCTAACACCTCTTTTACTCGAAGAAAAGGAAAAAAAGCCCACACTTAATTTCTCTTTAGACAGCAGCTCTCGTGCTGGGAAGGTTTGTCTCAGCAACGGCAGTCAAAGCTCCTCACTTGACTGTGGGTAGCTGCTGAGGAGGAAGGGTCCAGCAGGACCCCAAAAAGGTGTCCCCTCTTTCACATAGCTGTTGGAGAGAGCAACCTCTTTGCAGAGCACTTGCACTCCTTTACCTGCTCGTGCATTTACTAATGACTTATTTTAAGCCCAAATAACAGAAAAATCCTCTCCCTGCTCCCTCTGGCTCCTCTGACACCATGTGCGTGTGCATCAGTGGGCAGCTGAGAGGTGAACGGGAGATGAACTATGAGATGACTTACTCGGGTAGCAGGGAGGATGGAGGAGTAGTTTGAATCTGGCCCAAATCCTGAGCTCTGTGGGCTTGACATAAGCATTTAAGCCTTTTTCTTGGGATCTGGTGATAGAAGAGGGCTGGAAAGCGCAATTCTTTCGTGGTTAAAGGTCCTTTTGTCGGTCCATAAATCCAGAGGGAGGTCTGTTTATTCTGTTTACTGCAGTTACCTAACCTGTGAGCCTCCGCGTAAATCATGGCAAGCCGTGATTTAGAGGGGAGCTGGTCTCCCTGTGGCGTGTGCTCTGTGTCCCTGCCCAGACCCCCACGCAGGCAACGTGCTCCTCCAGAAGCCGGGAGATAAGAGCAATAAAAGCCGCAGCTCTCTCTCCAGCGCCACTACCGCTCCATTTTTTTTGGCACGATCACGCATTGCTTCTAAGTGATGGAAACAGGAACCTGAGCCTAAATTATTTTTTTCATGTGTGCGTCCTTATTTTTAGGAAGCAGCAAGAATTTCCTGCGGCTCCCTGGCTGCTATGTCCCATTTCCACCCCATCACCCCCAGGGATGTCCGAGGGCCGCTATCTGATGGGGCTTGGCCAGACGAGGAGGTGGCCAAGCTGATAACCCCCCGCGGGTGCCCAGCGTGGGCAGCTGGTAACCCAACCTTCCTCACCTGAGAGGTGCTGACTCCCCGGAGCCGAAATTGTCTGCCAGATAAGGGAGTGACTCCCAGATAACGGCGCCAGCTGCTCCCTATGAGCCCCCCGGGGAAAACCGCCTGTGTTATCTGTCCGCAGAGCATGGGGAGTGAGAGGAAGAAGAGGGTTCAGGCAACTTAAGGGGAAAAAAATCACCTTGAAACCCCTACCCTGGCACAGCAGGCTTGTACACACAGGTTTGGTGATGGAGGAGGGATGATGCAAAGCTGGAAGACTGCAGCCGGGGAACCAGCTCACCCCGGGGGGAGCGAGTCCCCAGCCTGGCGGGTTCCTCACTTCCCACAGCCCAGGCTCCATCCTCCAGGGTCCCTTCAGCCCCTTCCTCCACCTCCTCCCGCCCACCTCCATTAAGCAGCCTCAGGATTCCCTTGGCCTTCTCCGTTAGGACGTTGCTGCCAGTTTTGATGCTAACCATTGCGCTCCCCCGAGCACCCCCCCAGCCATTTCCAGGCTGGAGCGGCGCAAGGGGGGGATCAGCCTGGGTCCTCGCTGTTTAGTCTACCGATCAGATTGGTGACGAGGAGTCTAGCAGCTGGCAGAAAGCACTTTTATAATTGCTCGGATGCCGGCTTTGAGCTGTTTGCCC
Source organism: Xenus cinereus (assembly GCA_025774025.1). Classification (NCBI taxonomy): domain Eukaryota; kingdom Metazoa; phylum Chordata; class Aves; order Charadriiformes; family Scolopacidae; genus Xenus; species Xenus cinereus. Next base: position 48,157,241 of record JAOXJK010000051.1, read on the forward strand.
GGTGGATCTTTCTTTCATTAAATCCAAGCGCAGGGGGAAGGGGAGGATGATTGGCAGGGGGGGGTGAGTGAAAAATATTACATCCCCAGCACGGAAGTCTGGGCAGCTGGAGAGGGCTTTCTGCTTGACCTCAAATGCAGAGGGATTTGGGGTGCTGGTCGCTGGGAAAAGAAGTCAAGAGGCAGTTGGAAAAAGCACAGCATCCTCTGGGCAGGCCAGGTTGGCTCGCTCCACCTTCAGGTTGGAGCATCCTTGGCTGAAAAGGTGGACAGGCAGCACATGGCTCTGGGCATGCAGATGTGCATACAGATGTGCATGTGTATTTAGTGGCCCCTTGCAGGGCAGGTGAGGGTCTGAGAACTCCCCAGCCTCGGGCAGCTTGGTCCCTCCAGCCCCAGTCACGATGCAGTGTGATGTCCTGCCTTGGCTTCAAGGCTTGAAGGGTTGAGGACCCTATGCCCCATGTCCAGCAATAGATGAACCTCATTTGCTGGAGACCAGAGCTGTGTTTTGGAGCAAAACAGATGGCAGAGTGCTTTATTGCACACAGCATCGTTGAGAGGCACACTGGGGCTGGTGAGTGCCGAAGGGAGAGCCCAGATTCACAAACCTCACTCGAAGCCAGCGAGAGGTCTGTCTGGCTTCAGCTCAGGTGTGCACTCGAGTGCGTAGGCAAAGCAAGCGACCTAGGGGTGGTCTTCAGGGCATTGGGGTTCCTCCTTTGAACACCGATCAAAGTGAGCCCCGCAGGGCTCAGGGCTGCTCGCTCGGGACAGGACAGAGACGCTCGGAGGAGTCAGCGCAGCAGCAGGGATGACGAAGGGGACAGCCTGACCTGGCCAAAGAGATGGGGTTTGTTTTCTCTGGAAAGCTGGAGACAGAGGGGGACATGATAAGAGCCTCCCAAGACCTCGGAGACAACAGTGATCAATTGGTCTCAGGGTCTGCTGGAGCTGGGCCAAGATGTAATCAACTTAATTTGCAAGGAGAAAGCTCAAAGGTTAGTTATTAAGACAAATGATTCAGGCACAGTAGGAGGACAGTCAAGCCTGGGACAGGTTACATGAAGGGTATTTTAAAACCAAGCTGGACAAGGCTGTGTGGGGAGCAGTCAGGTGTAGGCATGAGGCTCGGAAGGACTTTAATTCCCTGAGCTTGGTGGCCAGGCATGGGACAGGCAGCCATGCCATGCACTGAGGACACCCCCATCCTGCATCCCCAGCCATCCCCATTCCAGCAGCTCCAACTGTCTCCAAATTGGCTGGACAGGCTCAACCTAAACCATCCAGCCCTCTGTGACAGCACAGCCTGGACCATTCGATGCCCCCTCACCAGCTCCTGCCCTGTGGTGGGACGGGGGCTGGTGAGATGTTCCCAAGCCCTCCCACGCCCCGCAGCACCGCTCTGGAGGTGGCATTTTTAAGCCCAAGAGAGGGAAGCTCAGAGGTTTTTAGACACTTACAAGCCATTTTACAGGAGTTTTCTAAGCTGGGTTTTGGGCTGGTGCCTTTTGGCATTTTAAAGAGAAAAATTATGAGGGGGCTGAGGCTTATTAAAATCCAAAACTCGACCACTCCTGCAAAAACAACCCTGCTCGTTCCAGGCTGGCTTTTATGGCTGTTGTATGAGTGTGATAAAAACTGGCTGGGGCTATTGCCGTATCCCAAACCGCATGTTCACGGGTGTGTTAGTGATTTGCTGAAGCGCTTCGACTTGGGAAATGTTTCATTCAAAGACAGAGGGTGAGGAACACTGCTCTTTTGGCGCTTCGATGGCTATTTTCACGTGAAGTTAGATCTCACGTTAAATAAGCAGAATTAATCAAGATTAGTAAAAAGAAAAGCACTTTTCCTCCCTATTTGGAGGGTGGCTTCGAGGTTGCAAGGAGCTTGCACGCTCCGTAGCCACCGGCTGCTGCAGGAAAACTCCCAAATCCTGTATCTCCCCAAGCCCACGCTCCTGCCCGTATTCTTTTGGTCGGTGCCTGCTGTCGGCCGGTGACTAAGGAGGTTTATCTGCAGGGCTTTGCAATCAAAGGGCTGCGATAGGCAGGGTAGGATTAACCCCAGAAGGGGAGGAAAATCCCTTGCCGGCCTCCTGCCCCGTACATCAAACGCAGCGGTCCCACGGCTAATCTGCAGCGCAGCCCAGCAGTTAATCACGGAGGAGCCCGAGCCTTTGAGACGGAGGAGACCTGAGATCTGGCTCCTCCAGCCCCTGCCTGGGCCAGGACGGGACCCTCCATGCCTCATGACTCCCGCTGCCGCCCATCACCCTCCTCTGGGCTGCTCTCCTAAACTCCCCCACACCAGCCCCCATGGGGGCTGGGTGTCCAATTGGCATGGCTTTTCGCGCAAAGGGAACCCGACGCGTCATTTTGTCCCGCAGCTGTGGGACAGGTTGGGGATGGGGTGTCGGACAGGGATGCTCCCCCTGCCCAGCCTCCCATCCCACCCGACAGCGGCAGCTCCAGCCCCTCGGCTGCCCGCCGAGCCCTCCTTGGCCCCACCGCTGTGGGGATCAGGTGCAGGGTGGCCCGAGGACCAGGCGGGACGTTGGCTCCATCTGTTGACAGGCAGACACAGCAGCAGCGGTGGGATGGGAGAGCTGCTCCAAGCTGCTGGGATGCAGTGCAGGCAGTGCTGGGATGCAGCGCTGGGATGTGGAAGGGTCCAGTCTTCTCTAGGACCTCAGTGCCTCCCTGGGGGGTGCAGCAATTAGGAGCAAACTGGAGCAGAAGGCATGGTGGTGAAGGCCAAGGTGGGACGACCCATCTTCCTGCAGGAGGATACAGGGACGGTGGTGGGACCAGGGCCCTGTGGAGCTCAGAGGGGATGGGATTTGGGATCAGCCCTTGACTCCCCGGCTGGAGGTGGGATCTTGGAGGGGGATTGGGAGGGAGGCTGCCATATCGCTTTACCCCATGGCTTGCGAGGCCACCCTGGGACATGCCCTTCTGCCTCACTTCATGGTCCTGTATGTGGCTTCCTCACATATGGTTTCCATCCCATGGGCTAATGCTTACTGATGACGATCCTTTTGAAACCTTTCCCAATTACCATGAGAGGCAGCAGTCTGCAGCAGAAAACCCACAATCCAGCGTGTTTATGAACTTGCCATCTGTACGGTTCTCCCCTTCCTTTTGGACCAACCTGCCCGTCCTGCACCCCAGCCTTTACCCCCTGGTGCCGGGTGCTGGATCATGGTGCAGCTGATGGCAGTGTGATGTAATGCCACCTGGACAGTGCCACCATCCACAAATGGATCATCCCAAACACAGATCTCCCAAGAAGTTTTATCCCCACCAGGAGTTCAGAAGAGAGTGATGGTGGCCCTGGGAGCTGGATGGACATGTCAACAAGAGTGCGCACTGCTAACACCTTGCTGCCTTACTGAACGCCACAACCAAGAGCAGCTAAAACATCCATCTGGCAGGTGAGTGGTCCCTGAACAAGGAGAGCAGTTTAATATTTGGAGAAAAGCTCAAGGGAGTTTTTAAGGGGAAATAACCTGGTTTTGCAGCCATAAGTTTCCTTAGAGGAGGAGATGGCCATCCCTGCTCTGTCCATGAGCTGTCCTGTGGGAGGCAGCTGGGCACGGAGGCTCCAGACTGAGCTCTTGTAGTCCACGGCCACCTCCAGTGTAGAGGGAAACACCCCTGGGACCTGCATGGTGGCCAGGAGGGGAGTAACCAACACAGCACCGGGGATTTGTACTGCTGTTGTGGGAGCTGCCAGCTGGCGTGTTTTCAGGCAGCTGTACGGTGACGGCCAAACCCCTGGAGACCTGGCGAATCCCCTACTTCCCTTGGTACGTCATTCTGGCAGGTTATCCTCGCTGGTCACGGAAAGGACCAGCGCTGGAGCATGAGCACTGTGTCAGGCAGGATGCAAACTGATTCCGAGGCGCAGGCAGCGCAGACAGGCTGGCAGCAAGCACACCCTGCACCTACATCCCTCTCAGCTGGCAGCAGATGGGCAGGACCCCCGGAGAAGGCTCTGCTTCCCCATTAGTGGCACCTGCAAAGCAGCACAGGGTAGTGCCAGACCCCTAAGGGACAGGAGTTGAAGGCCACGCAGGTAAACCCGGCCTGTCTGCAGCTCTGTCTTGTCTCCCTGCTCATCCACAGTGGGAAAAACTCAAAGGAACAACATGGGATGCACGTGCTGCCTGTGCCGTAGGGACCTCCCAGCCACAGGTGACTGTCACCTGCCCAGCAGCACTCCTGGGCAGGAGGTGACCCAGGACTGGCAGCAGGGCCCCACCAGGAGGGATGGATTGGGCCAAGCCCCCAGCAGAGCCACTGGCCACAGTCCACATGTGCCACCCCCTGGACACTCAGCGTAAACGACTGGAAGCCACAGGATCCCACAACAGAAACCTCCAGGTCTGACTGCTGTTGGTGGGGAAGGCGGATGTTTGGCATCCCTGAGACTCACCTCCTGGTACAGCAGGACCCAAAGGGGCATCGGGGCTCAGAGATGGACACCTGGATAAAGGATGCCATGGAATGACTTAACCATGCTGTCCCACAGCCCTCCAGCCCTCGGCACATCCTCCCAGCTGGGCTCTCACAGCTTTGGTGGGGCTTGGCTCTCCCATCCTTGCAAAGCACAGGGTACTGCAGGGAGCAGCGGGGTTTAGGGACTGTTCCATTTAAATTATCTCCAAATTTTCAAAAAGCTAAACAACCCCCAAACCTCTGGGTTTTTTCACCATCAGGTTTCTGCCAGCCCACGCCTCTGGGGTGTCGCTTGGGTTGGTGGCAGCTGGGGGGTCTGCGGAGCTGAGGTTTGAGGAAATGGGGGAAGGAATCAGCTCTCACTGATCCCAAGAGCAGAGGAGGCAGAAACAAAAAATTGCCATTTTTGAGAACCCATTGAAAATGGGATTTTATATAAATTTATTGCACATATAGATATTTGCATCTGTATGTAGACAAAGGCTATAGCTCTCTCACAAGAATCAGAGAATCATAGAATTGTCTAGGTTGGAAAGCACCTTTCAGGTCATCGAGTTCAACCATCAGCCATCAAAGAGTGGCTGTTTCGCCTGGCACGGGTGCTATGGGATGCCGGCTCTGGGAGGTGAGATGCTATCTCGGGGACTAGCTGGCAGTCCCAGCCAGAGCCAGGGCGTATCAACCCGTACTGCGCTCAGGACACCTTGCAAACATCCCAACATGTTCCTGAGATTTATTTCTGGGCCGAAGCCCAGGCAGGAGGAGGCTTTCTTCAGGCAGCTGCCTGCCCGCAGACCTTCTCCCCACCCTGGGCTAGCTCCTCTTCGAGCAAACCCTTTGTCCCCACAGGTCAAACGCCTCCCTTTTGAAAGAGGGAAAGGACTGGTTTTAATGTTTTTTAGGTGAAAGGGAAATCCCCCAGCTGAGAAAAATCAGTGTTCTGGGTTTCCCTCGGCGCCGGGCGGTGTTTGGTCCCCGCCAGCCCCTTCTCGCCGGGCGGCAGATGGCAGCAAAGCCGGGCCTGGGCTGCCTCCGCTCCCCGGGGCTCTCCCGGGCCCAGCCTGGAAGAAACCAGCAGCAGCATTTCCTTCCAAACTGATTTTCCCTGCGGGGCAAGAGATTTTTTCCCCTGCTCTGCCATGCCCTGGCTCCTCTCCCAGCAGGGAAGGGGAAGAACACTGGCAAATTGAAGCTGGGGCTGGGCTGCTCCCCATCCCCGGCCATGCCAAAGCCATTACCGTGGTTCTGTGGGGCACAGTGACAGTCCAAATATCTCTCTCCCTGCCCTACCCTGGGGTATCATCCCTTCCAGGAAGGCTAAACAATTCCCACTGCATCGAGCTGTGGTTCCTGATCCCTCGAGAGAGAAAGTTCTGGGAGCCAGGGAGAGGGGGAAAGTCCGTATCCCTCCCCCCTCCCCAACACTCTCTGGAAAAATTGAAAAAAAAAAAAGAAAGAAAAGCAAATTGCAAGGCTGTGAGAGCTGTAAACAGGTTTTCAGTGGGTTTTCCATGGCACCTGCCCAACGGCTGGGAGCACAGCCAGAGCCCACAGGGGTGCATGGCTGGCCAAGGCAGCCGAAGCTCTCCCTTGGCACCAGCACCAGGGCGATGCCGGGAGGGGGCCAGGGACACCCCCCTTCTCGGGACGCTCTGGGGTGCCTGTTTACAGGGGCGGGTGATTTTGTTGAGTCACAGGTTGGGGCTGGCAAACACCCAGCGCTGAACCACCAGCCAGATGGAGGCTTGGGGCCGTGCCACCCTCAAAGAAACAGTGGGGGAAAAAACTGTAACCCATGGCAGGGAGCTGGGAACATCTTCTCCAGCCTGCCGGGCTCCTCTAACACCCCACTTAGTTAAAAAAAAATAAAAGTAGGGAGAGAGCATGTTGCTGGTGGAGCAGGGATGCGACTGAGCTGTCCCTGGAGGCATGGTTGGGGCTGCAAAGCTGGGTCTAGGCCCTGCTTCAGTGCTGTATGATTTTAGGAAGCCCAAGCCTTGCCACAGGGGCACAGGAAGCTGCTGCAAGCAATTAGCAAGTCCTTGAGCCTACAAGTGCCTCTGAGCATGAGAGGAGGTGGTTGGGACCAGGCTGGGATGCTGGTGGTGCAGAATCTGCAGCCCCTGGTGCTGAGCCACCCCCAACTACCTCTCTTTTACTCCCTGGCTCTCCTCTCCCTGGAAGCATCCCTGGAAAGGATGGGGGGATTTCTCCTATAGGGGTCTGGGGTGAGGGAGGGAGCACCAGCACTGGCATTGCCAGCTCCCAAAGGACCGACCGCGCAGGGAAGCCCACCACATCTGCACGACTTCTTGGGCTGCAGCAGCACCTGCTGCGGTGGGAAATTCTCCCTGCCAGAGGCAGCCTCCTCTCTCCCCTGCCAGCTCTGCCTCCTGGGCTGCCGAGTTATCTCTGGCGCTGGGGTCCTGGGTGCCTGTGTCACCCCACCCAGCCTGGCTGGCCAGAGATGCAGTTAAGAGCCGTGGCTGCCCTCTCCTGATTACACCCGTGGGTGCTGAAGCTTTTATCATGGGCAAAGCCCTGCTGGCTCACTCAGTCCCTTTGGCTGCTCCCGAGAGCCCTGCGCCCGGAGCCCGGCTGCGCTATCTCCCCTCTTCATGCGAACCACACGACTTGCAGGCTGCCTATCTGAAAGGCAACACCACGCAGGACAGGGTCCCTGGCCACTGCCCAAGGGAAAGTGCCATTTGCTGCTACCTGGGGAACTGGTTTTTCCAGGGAAGGATGGATCCTGATTGCTCTCTTGCTGGTGTTGTGACCCCGTGAACACCAGCAGCTGCTCCTGGGACAGGTCCAGCCCAGGATCCAGCTCCAAGCCCCGTTCTGTCCCTGTGAGTGGGATGAAGGGGTGCGATTGCCCTCCAGCAGCCAGCAGAGCTTCAAGATGGGATGAAAAGGGTTATGCAGTGTGTTAGAAAATGTTTAAATGTGAGCATCTGACCTCACTGCAGTTTCCCTGAGGGTTTTCCTGGTGTTCGGATTATCACACAACCAAGTAGGTCACTAGAGGGGTTGCATGGAGAACAGCTTCACCAGGCAAAGCACCCAAACCAGCAGCACTTGGGTAAGCTCCATGGGAGCATCTTCCACTGCCCTGTGAAATGACGATGCCATCCCAAATAGTACCCAAAGAGCTGATGGGGGCCCTGCATCAGTCACCAAATCCCCTGCTTGGAAAGGGGACAACATGGAAGTGTTTGGTCCCCAGAGGAGCATGGGGAGGGGGAGAAAGGCTGGAGGGCCCTGGGAGGAGGTGTCTGTGTTTGAAGATCAAGCAGAAGATGTGTCCTGGTGCTCCATGGTTCACGTGAGCACCAGCGGCTCGAGGCTCCGTCCTCCAACAATATTGTTGACAATCGTAACATGCTGTCACCACGTGCAGAAAGGCAGGAGGTGCCTTAATGAGGGCCACTAAAGTAAACAATCAAATTAACAGCTAAGGCAGCACAACTGCAGAAGCGACCAGCGCTGGCGCAGGAATTGCAGCACATAGGGATGTGTGGGCAGGGACTGACGCTGCCCCGGGTTTTCCCCTCCCTGGTGGCCCCATCCCACCAGATAGGAGAGAAAGTCAAAAGCAGCTTCTAATGTGGCTTTCGTCCTTCTCTCGTGCTGTACTGGGGAGGTCTCGTGCCCCACCAGTGTTAACCGTCCCCGGCTGCTCTGCAGGCTCGGGCTGTCATCCCGCTCCAGGCTCCGGGCCACCATCACGTGCTCCTCCCCGCTCGGAGAAACTGCAGAGATGTTTTGGTTTGGCAGGAGCTTTGGTTTGGCGTGTTTAGGAGAGGAACTACAAAATAATAAGATAAGGCTGTAGGCTGGAAGCAAGCTCAAAAAGCCACCTGTTTCAAGTGCAAAGAGGTCTCTCCTGCCCAGCAGACTTGTGGGGTGATCTTGGTTTAGGGCATAAATTGCTGCCAAGGGTTTCTGGAGAGCTGGAAAGCCCTCAGCGTTGCCTCGGGGTGGTCCTGTCCTGACCTTGTGCTGGCTCTACTGAAACAGAGACAAGATTTTGCTGCGGGAGCAGGAGCTTAGAAGTGACTTGCAGGGGCAGAGAGGGGCAATATGGGCTTGTCTCCCACTTTTTGTGGGGATGGAGAGGATCTGAAAAGGATGAGCTCCTGTTGTTTCCACTCTGAAGTCTTGGCCCTGCTTGCTGTTGGATGAAAATTTGTTGAGGAACAAACTGGGTTAGCTGAGAAGCATGAAAATCAGCCTGAAACACAGGCAAGAAACCCTGGCTTTGACTGCACACAGCTTCACGTTGCACTAATTTTGTTCACGATTTAAATTCAAAGCCTAACAACCCGCCTGGCAGGAGGTCAGACTCCCTTCCAGGGCAGCGCCATCCCTCACCACCACAAAATCAGGCAGCCAAAATATAACAAAATACAACTGCAAATTCTGCATTTCTGGCCTGAGATCCCTTTCACCCGGCGTGGCTGGAGCTGGTCAGTATTTGTCACCACTACAACAACCTCTGCCAACTGACATCATCAGGACCTCTTCATTTGCTTGATATAATTGATATTGCTTGATATAATTGGAAAAATGAATGCATCGATGCAGAACATAGCTGCTGCACCCCCAGCTTTGCAATTAAAGTTCCCATCCCATATTAATTTCCACTGGCAGCATTGGAGGCAGAGGATGTGTCAAGTCCCTGGGGTGGGACTCTTTTTCCCTCGTTGCTCTCTTGGCTGTCAAGAACCTCAGGAGTGCGGTAAGAAGCACAGAGGCAGAAGAGGCAAGGGCAAGAATAAAGTCATATAATGCAGTCTCTTGCAGCCTGGATTCCTGGTCCACTGGCTCTCCATGGGCAGTGGATTCAGGATCCTCTTGGATGCTCTACAGGAGCATGTCCATGAGCATCCCATAGTCTTGCTTGCGCCCCGGAGCTGGGAAAGCAGACATGCTATATTCTGGGGTTAATTAGACATACTCTGGGCGGTGCCTTTGCAGCTGCTGACCTCGATGAGTCTTTCCTACAGCAACAGCTTTGGGCTGACCTTTTAAAGCCACTGATGGAGCAATTCCATTCCGTTGCTCCTACCTCCAGGACCAGGTGAGATTCTCCAGCACTCCTAAGAGCCACTAAGGATCCAGGGAGCTCCCTACAACCTTCCAGGCACTATGGCATTATCGGACATCCCCAGTCCGGGAGGGGAACAGGTGTAGGGGGGGTTCTCCTTGCCTGGCCCAATCTCCCTCTGCTGTCCCCAGCCCTGTCACCCTGCTGGCTGCTCTGGCCAAAGGGAAGGCTGACATGGACGCTGCACGTCCGCCCCTCCACAGCTCATTCCCATCACTGATGACCTCCCCGGGGACAAAGCATGCACATGAGCCCTTTTAGCTGTCGTGTTTGTATACACAGGCCTGCTGCTGACACAGATCTCTTAATCCCCCTGCCTGTGTCCCACGGACCGTGCTTGTACAACGGTGGCCACGGCTGGGTGCTGGCACTGCACTTTACGGAAGCCCTTTTACCTCTGACTCGCTGATCAGCTGCTGACGGGGGTGTTATTGGGAGGCTGTGGCAGGCTCGGTGGCAGTGCCAGCATTCTGGTTAAGGGGACTGTCCCCAGCTTGGCTTGGTGGCACCAGGACAGGCTGGGGCAGAGGGAAGGACTGGAGTGTGCTGCTCGATGTTTTGGCTTTGCTTTTCTTCCAGTTTATCATCTCTCCCACTTTGTGGGCCTTCAGCTCGGAGGTGGAGGTGGCTCAGCTCACGATTCAGCAGCCTGGTGTTTCCTTTACACCAGTAAAATATTTGGGAAAGCAAACACAAAGCTGGCCAGGCTGGGTGGGAGTTACAGCCAGAGAGCCCAGCTCGCTGCAGAGCACAAGTGGAGAGGAGAGGATGCTCAGAGCATGGACCCCCTGTACTCTGGGTGCTGGGAGCACTGGGAGAGTGGTGCTGGCTGGTGGAGGAGCATCTGTGAAGGGTGGAGCTCTCCCCAAGCGACAGCATGGAGAGAAAAGCCAGGAAAACAAGCTCAGCATGGAAACCCCCCTGCAACGGGAGCAGGGATGGGAGCAGGGACATGTACAGTGGAGGAAGATCCTTGTGGCACCCAGAGCATGACAGCCCCACACAGCACAACCCCACAATTAAAGGGGGGGGTCATTTAGTAGCACCTGGGGGTCAGGCAGAGCCAGGCACGGAGCTGCCTTTGCTTCAGCCTCTTTGTCTATGGCTCCCAATGGGGTTCCTGCCTGGCTCCTCTTCCTCCGGTACCCTCGGGATGCCCATCATAGCCTGCGCCGCTGGGTGCTTGTGCCTGGTGCCACCATTGATGTGTCTGCAAAAGTGGGAAGGAAACCATCGTGGTAGGATGCCTGGTGCCCTCGAAAGTTGGGGACAAAAGTCTAAACTCTTGCACACAAAATAACCAGAAGCTTTTAACTTCGCTTCTTGCTGCTTCTCAGTTCCCTAGCTCTCTGAGGAGAAGAGCACCCGTTGGATCCATACGTATCGGTGCAGCGTACAGATCCCAGCGTGCTGCCCGCCAGAGAAACACCCAGCAGCGATGTAATTGTGTTGTGGGTCAGGCTGGGATTTGAATGGCAAAGCCCAGGGCTTTGCTTTGACTGCAGGGGGGTAAAACAATATTTAAATAACTACCAGCCACTGAAAGGAGCAGGAGTCCCATGGGAAAAGAGAGAATTTGCGGCTGTGCACGACTGATGGTTTTATCATGAACATACAACCTGCAAAGGGAGCGAACAAAGCTGCTGGGAGCTGCCTCTGATTTAGTATTTCATAACTTCGGTGGTTGACTCTGAGCCTTTTGGCTGTTAATTATCCTTAGGTGCTTAGAGGAAAATATCCCCGCAATTCCACCCGTAAATCATATTGATTCTCACCTTGAGTCTTTGGGAGCTTTTAGGGCACCTCCGCAACCTGCCACCGCTTGAATTAATTGAGCTCTGCGGAGTAGCTGCTGGCTGGTGCCTCCCCGCACATTAGGCACGAGGCAGAAAGATGTATGTCCCCGGCCAGCTCTGGAGCAAGGTGCTGGTGGCAGAGAAACGTGGACTCCCAGGACTCGCAGCAGGTTGCCAGCACGCTTTGTTTCTCCGTGGGAATGGCACATCCCCCAAGGCTGGGCTGAGCCAGGGGCTTCCAGGGCTGCTGTGGGCAGTCGGGACCTGGAAGGGATGCAGGACATCTCATCTGAAGCACAGAGAGCTTAAGGCATTTTTAAGAAGGATCCTAGAGCATTTACACCTCATTTCTCTTTGTAGAAGTGTCTGAAATAATTTTACTGAAATTTCTGATGGCAGAGGGGTGGCACAGAGGGTAAATATCCATCGAAGAAAACATCAGCCTCGGTGGGCAACTTATGCCATGTTTTCATGAGCACCTGGCAACTGAAATCACTTAGGGGGCACGTTAAGCGACCTCGGGCTAATATATCTACAGCAAAATATACAAAGTGGGAAATTCTGGTCCAGAGGAGGTATTGCTTTCTACAGCCAATGTCATCAATAACTAGGAAATGGGGGTGTTTTCAGATTTTTTCTTGAGCAGTAAAGGTTATTTATTGGCTTTGGGAGAGCCCTACAAGAAGTGTGGCTTTTGGATGAAAAACTAGTGATGATAAAAGCAGTTATGTATCATTAGATACCCCCCTTCCCCTCAATCCATTTATTAAAAACATGAAAAAAACCTGCATAGCAGGCTTCATATTTTTAATGGTGGGATATTTAGTCTCATTTAAATCTAATTTCTTAATACCAGGAAAATCCATGTGATGCACTCGTGACCCAAACACTTTCGCAGCATCACTTCCCAGTGGGCAGAAGATGGGTGGAAGCAGCAAGGGGCCAGCGACTCAGTGAAGCTGATGGAAGCCGGGGTCTCTGCCCCAGGCGTGGGGTGAGTGCCCTGGGCAGCACGGTGCCTTCGGCTGGGCTGCACCACCAAACCACCGAGCCCCTGCGCCGTGGAGTCCTGCTACGTGAAAGCACTTTTTAATGGGGGTGTAATGGAACTCGTTAGTGTCTGCTGTTTTATTGCGCACGTTGAAAATTCCTTATTAGCGTGAATGCATTCACTCTTCATGCTGATCGTTCATATGCTTTGCTAGGAGGGTCCAAGCCCACTTATCTTGGAGCCAGGGAGTATCTTCCACCTCTCTGGATCACACGGCTGCAGATAGAAAAAGCCTACAGGACTGTCTGTGAACACTTGATGTGTTCTCATCCTCTTGCCCCAGGAGGAGAAGCAGAGAGTTTGCTGCTCTGGCTGGCTGTCATGCTTCCATGCATGTCCCCTCTCCCCAGAGCAGGGGCACGAGCTCTGGGGTTAAAAACCCAGAGCAAGGAGAGGTGAAACACTGGGTTAAGGAAGGAGGTTTTGCAGGAGGTCTGTCCGGCAGAAACCTGAAGGAATGGGTGCTTTCTTCTGGTTCTGAGCTAAAGTGTGTTGAAATGCCAATATTTGGAGTAGTAGAATAGAAGGTTTGGGGTGTTATTTTTAAAATACTCAAGTCCTTTGTGATGACCACGATGAGCCACTAATAGGTGTCTGCTGAGGTTGGGAGGCATCTGCCATGGCCTGGTGACAGGGGCTTGCTGGCAGGGAAATGGTCAGGTTTTCAGGTTTTCTGGAATCGCAAATGCCCCGTTTCATCTTAGGGTTGTAACTGGTGGCCTGGAGACCTGGGAATGGTTCTGCACAAGCTTGCCACCCTCTGACATTTCTCTTTTGGGGCCCTTTGAAAAGGATCTCCCCCAGAGGTAGCCCTGCAGTTTGGTAAGTCATGCTGCCCTTGCAAGTCCCCTGGGAGCAGGACGGTGACACCCCTCCAGGGCAGCCGGGTGCTGGAGGGTGGCACTGCAGGGTTACTGCAGGAAAATTTGCCCAACCTTGAGTGTGTCATCCCTGACAGCGTTCCTGACCAGCAGGATTCATGGAGCAGGAATGACTACATTAAAAAGTCAAAGCATATGACTCAGGATAGGAAGTTTGGGCTTTTCTTGCCAAAATCCCCTTTCTCTTGCAAAGTGTTAAAGGTGCCCGAGCCTTAATATTCTGTCATCTAAAGCTTGGGCTTGCATCTGCTCACCTCGCCAGGGAACAGTGTGACCGGCACTGGCTGGCAGCGAGCAAGCTGGTCCTAAGGCGCCAGGGAATGAGGAAAAGATTCCCTTTGGAAGTGCTCTCCTTGTCCGAGCTGACCGTGAGGGTGGCACAGTCCCTGGATGCGGAGAAATGAGATGTGACCAAGAGCGTGCTGAAGCCAATGATGGGCTTTCGGTCCTCATAAAAACACAACTCAGGAGAAAAACACTCCAAGTCTGGCCACACACACCTGAGGGCATTGGTACCTCCTTAAATGCCAGGCAGTTCAGAAACTGTTATCATAAAGGTGTTTGTTTAAAGTACATTAGCTAAAAGGTGAAATGTATGGGTAGCTCCACGTAAACCATCAGCCACCCCACCGGCTTGGTGGCGTCCTGCCCTGGGCTTTAGGAGGACTAGGGGGGAAGTGCATTGGGCTGAAGGAGAATGGCTCAGACCCTCGGACCACAACATGGTGCTCGCTTGAATAGAGACAAAATTAGGCAAGTGGAACCTGAGAAAGGGGCTGAGCTACCACCCAAACAGGATGGTGGTGCTAAGGGGTCACCTCGGCTGCATTGTGCTTCCCCCCCATGCACACCTCTCGCTCCGGGCCACTGAATTAAAGCTGTTCCCAAAGGGAGGGTCAGGACCCCAGGTGAGGTCACCAGCCTGGCAGAAACAAAACTGGGGATATACAGGGTCAGGAGAGACACAGAGGTGCTCAAAGAGGTTAACGGCCACCATCAAAGCATCCTTAAACCTCCAGGCCAGCGTCAAAGCAGCCAGGCATCTGTGATAAATATGCAAGCCACGCTTCAGCCAGGGGGAAATAAGTAAGCTGTTGTACACGGAGCAAGGGAGGTGGGGAGCTCCTGCCCAAATCACTGCTCGGTGGCTGCTGGTCCTGGCAGAGAAGTTTTCCCGGAGGTTGCTTCCTCAGAGCCTGCCAGGCTGGCACAGGGCTGGGAGGCTGCTCGGTGTGGCCGGGGCAGGCACGGGGACACATCTGGGGTGAAGGATGAGGTGGAGAGGCAGGCTTGGGGATGATGGTTAGGTGCGTTCCTTGAATTTGGGGAAAGCAGGGCTGGATTGCTTCCCGGTGAATTCTGCCACAGAAACGCGGCAACTTCTTGGCTGCTTCTCAGCAAGTCCCTGGAGCCGAGGAGCCGAATATCCCAGTGCCGTAAATGCTGGGCAGAGCAGGAGAAGATGGGTCTGGCAGAGGTGAGGACACCGACGGAGGAGTGGGGTGTGTGGAGGTTGCTGGACACAGCCAGTGTGTTTGCACCATCTGGAGATGGTTCACACTCAGCTTCCCTTCACGTGAGGGATGGGTGTTTGAGAGCTGAGCAGCCAAGGCGATTTGTCCCTGTGGCTGATGCAGAAAGGTTGCACGGACTTCTCTTCCTCCCGCCCCTGGCCCATGCATTTATTTTCTAACACTTAAAACTCTGCCGAGGTTTGTCCCGGCTGGCCACCGAGCAAGCGTGGAGGTTGAGACTCGCCCAGCTCCCTCCTGCCTGGCAGCTCCGGAGCCAGTTTGGCTCTCGGCCACCGCGGGCTCCTTCCCGCTCACGTGGCAGGCAGAGCAGTGTCCCCAAGGGACCCAGTGGCAGGGACACTGCGCCCCTGGCTGGGGATGGGGACAGGGACCCCGCCGGGCTGCACGTCCCCAGCTGCAGCCACCTTCCTCAGCCAGCGGTGGGCTGTGCTCCCCACCCAAGGACCCGCTCCTGGACCAAAGGTGCCCAAACCTTGGTGCCCCACCAGGGAATGTGGCCCAAACACGTGGCTGTTGTGCGGCCCCCGAGCCGTGCTTGCGAGGAGCGGAGTGACCCCCCCCAGCAAACAGGGGACTGGAGTACAGGACAGGGCTTGTGTCACGGCAACTCAGGTATCAGAGCATCCCCTCGGGACATTCAGCCAGGCCAACAGCTGGCTCTTCTGGAGTCAGATATAAACTTCCTTCTGGAATTTTACCAGCCAAATTCTTAAATGTATTTGGGATGCGGCACACGTTGGTGATCCCCGAGGCTGCAGGCGCACGAGGGTGCTCTCTGAGCCAAGGGGCTGGGTACCGAGGGATGCAGGGACCTGGGACGGTCTCAGTGGAGCATCCCTGAGAGCCTGAGCCTCCCTCTGCGGATCCGCCAGACCCTGGATGCTGCTGCCCTTCCGAACAGAGCGCTGAGCTCCCGTTTGTCTCTCACCCTCCTCTTTTCCTTCTAACAGCTCCGCCGTGAAATCAGCTTTTTCATCCTTCTGCCACGCACCATCAGCTGGGAGCGACGCCTTCAGCGCCCTGTCACGCTGCCGGCATCTCCGGCGGGGGGTTCGCATGGCACAGATGTCCCACCGGGGCTACACAGGCCACACCGGGGCTTCCAGATGGACTTTTTTTTTGGGGGGGGTGGGACAGCGGGACAGAGAAAAGGCCGGGAGAGGCATGCCATGAATAAAAAGCCACCGAACGACGAAGGGCCAGCGTGACTTAGGTCGTGGCGAACGATCCCGGCGGCGCAGGCTGCCTTTTAAACGTGTATAATCAAATATGGAAACCTCCCCTCACAGGAAGGTCGGTGGGGTTTCTCGGAGTGAAGACAGAGGCGGGGGGAGAAGGGGGGGGTGTCCCTGAGACAGGGCTTATTCCCCCCGGGACACCCTTCCTCCACCTTCCCCTTGGAGATGAAACCTTCACACCTCCGCATTCGCCGGCTCGGGGCCACCGGGGCTCCCCGGTGCCCCCGAGCCGGCCACTGACACCCGGCCGAAGGCGGACACTCCCATCGCGGACGACCGGGGGCCGCGGCTCCTTTAAGAACGCCCCCCC
>JAOXJK010000051.1:48174880-48221255 GCA_025774025.1 Xenus cinereus
GGAGGGCAGCGCGGCCCGGCCACCGCTCCCTTCCCCGACCCTTTCGTCCGCCACCGTCCCCGCACACAGACACGCACCCGCCCCCGGGATGGGGCCGTTCCCCGGGCCGCGGCCTGGCGCTGCCCACGTGTGCGGCGGCGGCTCCCCCGGCGCGCAAGGCCGCGCCGCCTTTCTCTGCCGACTCATGGCGGCGGGGCCGGGGGCTGCGGCGGAGGGTTGGGGGCTGTCAGCGGGCAGGCGTGCGGGGATTTGCCGGGGGGAGGTGTGTGTGGGGGTCGAGGTGTGTGTGTCCCCTCCTCAAAAGGGGAAGGAGGGGGGACGGGGCGACGCTCGCTGTCCAAACGGGCTCGGGAACCCGCCGCTGTCGTCAGCAAAGGCTGGGATCGCAGAGCACCATTTCCTCGGAAGTTGGGATGGGTCCTGCTTCTACCTGGAGGGCATCGCTCGCACCGCCTTCCAGTCAGTCGCTGCAGAAAAGGCAAAAGCAAAAAAGTTTTCACTGAGCATCTTGTTTGGGAAAGAGTCTTTTGATATTTTTTTTTTCCGGCCTCCCTGTGTTAACTCCGAAATCGCGCTGCCATATGTGACATCAGATTCCCTGTTACTGTATGTGCATGTGTTTTGCAAGAAGTGTTACAGCCAAGCGTGATGATTCATCAAAGGTATTGATCTTTGGAAGGTGGACAGCTCTACAATTTCCACCTGGAAAGCTGTCATCTTAATTGAGAGCATATAGGTGAAGCTAATTGTGCCAGGTAAAAGTCCATGTTCCGATTGTGTGGTGGTTTGTTATTGTACGCACCAGCATAAGCAAAGCGTAACGAAATCCGGGACAGCGTTGCTGTCTGCATTTGCCTTTTGCGATATGACATAAAACCGGTCACATTACTCCTTTGTGTGGAAGCTGCGCTCCATCGCACTGCCTTCTGGGGTAACAGTCCCTAGAAATAAACCAAAAAGAAGCAAAACCACAAGACTGAACGTTCCTGTTTCAGGCTTAGGTCTAAGGCGCGTCCAGATTCGTTACCAGGCCCGTTGCAAAGGTGGGTGACACGTCAACGTAAGCAGAGATGAGGCAGTCTGCCCCACACAAGGAAGGGGGCCCTTGCAACTCCTGAGATTATTTTCTTTTTTTTCTTTTTTGAGAGAGAGCATGTGTTGGTAGCGTGTCCACCCTATGGTAGGATAAGGGAGTAACGCTGCAACACTCAGAATTTTCTTGGGTCTGGCATGATTGTCCCCATATTCCCGAAGGTGTATAATAATGGAATTGGTTAGTGGTGCGTTTTGGGACGCTTGGCAGCAGCGACTGGTTCCTGCAGTGCCCCAGACGCTGCCACTTGGCTCTCCTCTCTTGGGGCATTGTTTCTTTTGCTGCCTGTTCGTTAGGAGAAAAGAAAACGTGTAAAATAAACACGGCTGGCGAACTCCCACGAGAGGCAGGCTGGCAGCTGACCTTGCCTGGCGGCCCTTTGCCCAAGCACCTTCTTGTAGAGTTTTGCAGGGTCCTGTGGTGTCTTTGCTGCTTTGGGTGGAGGATTTCTTTTGACAGATGCACACAAAAAAAAGGTCTGGAGCGTGAGTTTTGTGTGAAAGACGGTGCTGGTGAGGTGAGTTGTCATGTTGCAGTGACCTCCAGGAAGATTGCCTGGGGAAAATGACTCCTTTGGACACTTGAAGGGGATTGAGAGCTTTTAAACTCTGGAGAGGCACCGCTGGATGTTTTTGGGTTTTCAGCAGAGCCATGGCTCAGGATCCAGCTTGTGTGCTGGAGATACTAACGTTTCCAGCCCTTGTCCTGCCAGAGGTGGTGAGGAGACCAAGGAACCTAGTGAGGACAGCCCTGTAAAAGATAAAGGGATCCCTCTGTGACTTGTTTTACAGGCTTTGAAAGCCCTAATTTTTTTATAATGATTATATTAATTATAGACCCGTGGAGCATATTTAATGGACAAGAGCTACTTCTTAGGTGTTCACCCATTCTGTAATGGCCTGTGTTGGAATTGGTGCTTGTAAAAGTAAAGGCATTGAGCTCTGGCCCAGAGAAAACAGAGCTGCCCTCAAGATCTTTGAGTTTCTGCTGTCTTTGCTGGAATATGGATAGGGAAGAGCTTAACAAATCCACTTCTGGTTGCTTTGAACTGTTTGACTCGCTGCAGCTGGGAAAGTTGAATGCATTGGGGGGGGTTGATGTAGGGACCGAAGAACAGTGTCCCTTTTTTTTTTTTTTAATGGATTAAGATTTATCTTCAAAAGTTGGTCTCTTGCCTACCTGCCGCAGCATTTTTATGCTCCAGGTTGGCAGTGAGGTCTGTAATAGGGTGTTTTGGGTAAATGTTTCTGTTTTTTCAGGAAGGAGGACTGTTGGAGCAAAACACTCTCTCCTTGCCTCTTAACCCCTCCTCCCAAAAGCGCGACGCTGTGGCAGTAAGTGGAGCAACCATTAGATCGAGTTAGACAAGAGCGATAATGCTGATGCTGTAAGCGGCGGCTGGGGCTCAGCTGGAGAGGCACACCAGAAAATCTGCCCCGGTGCCTCGGCAAGATGCGTGTTACGTTTCTATGCGTGTGCGTTTCGGAGCCGGGGTACAAGAGCTGAGGGGATCCTTTGAGTCCCGAGGTAACGCAGGGTCCTGTCCGATGTAGCAAGGCTTGTGCTTGACGCTGCTTGCTGCTGGTGAGGGACGCTGGCACAGCTGGTAATGATCCCTCATTTTTACTCTCTAATGATCCAGTAACAATGTCTGAGTGACTGTCCCCTCGTTATTGTACGTTCTCTTCTTATCATGTAAATAAATGCAGCCAGCAGCCTGACTGGCGAAGGCGTGATGGTAGCGTGTGTGTCTGCAGCAGCGAAGGAAACATTTTCTGGGAAAACCAGCTTTGCGCTTTTGGCTATAAAACAAATTCAAAGTATCTTCTCAAATTCTTCTCTAGAGGAGAAGCGTGGCTTGCAGTTGAGACAGCTCGACCTTCTGGAACACGTCGTACTCCTCCGCTGTGCCCTGCACCAGGGCTGGTGCTGATGCAAGCGTTGGTGCGGACAGGTGTTAACAGCACCCCGTTTTGAAAACCTGCTGGATTTATTTCAAGAAATGTTGCATCAAGGCACTTGGCACTTCTTAATTTTTAAAGCTATTTTACATCTTGGAAGTAAGAGCACGCAGGGCTTAATGAGTGGTACTGCAGTTCCCGAGCTTTACCTGCGCTAACTTTTGTGCTGGTTTTCATTCTTGTTGCAAGCGCTCAGCCAGGGGAAAGCGGTGTATTTCCTAGTGGAGATGCAGGAGGTGTTTTAATTTCTTGAGTAAGTGTCTTGCTTGCCGTTTGGCAGACGCACTGGGTGGATAAGCAGTACTTTCCAGAAGGCACACCTTAGTTGCCAGCAGCAAGCACTGGAGGTTACCTGACTATTGTTCAGAGAGAGCCCGTGTTGCTTTATGCCGGAGCAGAGCCTGCGTTGACTACCGGTACTGAGGAGGAGGCAGGAGAAGATTCATGAGCTTCTCACCCCTCGCTGACTAACTCCCCATGGGGCTTTCCTTGAAACCAGCCTCCAGTACGGGAGATAAGGTGTATGGGAAGCTTATTTTACCTTTGGCACTTCTTTGCTTTCAGAGTAGGTGCGCGCATCTGCCTGCTTGGGCATCCAGCTCGGTGCTGCTGCACACACCTATTTCCAAAGTGGTGTTGGGCAATTCTCGCTCTGTCGTGGCACGTAATTGTGGAGCTCTCCTGGCTGTTTGTTGCAACAGAGCTGCTATCGCAGCAGGAATCCTTCTCCCCCCCCATCTGACCGCCCCAAGTTTCCTCTCTGAAATACTGTTTTGTCCTGATCCCACAACTCACGTTTGAGTAACTCTTCCCGTCTTGTCGGGGAGGATGAGGGTAGCTGGAACTCGCCGCTCCAAAAAAACGTGAAGCTTGGTGTTTTCCCTCCCCCGCATACCTTTGCCCTTCAGTTTTGTGCTGGACCTTTGCCCTGTTCTGCACTGTTTGTTTCGGGAAGGCTGGAGAATGCGGCGCAGCTCCCGAGAGCTGACTCACTGGCCCCATTTGCTGGGCTTCGACGCTCGCTCCTGCTGCGACCTCTGGTTCCAGATTGCCAGGTCCGAGGCATCGCTGGAAGATTCTCACCAACCACCTCCTTGCCCTAGCAACTCTTCTTTTAAGCTGTTTATTGCCTGTGGTGGCATGAAGGTTTCCACCAGGATTCCATTTGGGATCGTTGGGTTGGGCAGCAGAAGGACTTGGGTCAGATGTGAAGAGAAATCAAGTGCAAAACGTGGGGCTGGGAATGGGGGCACTGGGGCTGCAATGCTCTGCTCTCCCTTCCAGATTATGACACCTGATCCTTTCGCTGTGCTCGAATAGTGTGAAATTATCCTCAGGGGAACGCCAAATGCTGACTTGGATAGAGTTCGGTTGCTCTTTGCATGCTTGAAACTACTTCGTAATGAATCTCCCACACCACCTCAGTGGTAGTGCTTGTTTGGCTAAATAAGGAACGGGCATTTTAGTAGAAAGCTGTGCTGTCTAGACCAGGTTGAATGTTTTAGTCCTTGCAGTTACTACAGCTGCAAAGAGCAAGGGTTTAAAAAAAAAAACCAACAGTCATCTTAATGAAAACTTAAGTACACTTGAATACTGCAAGAGGATTGTGGTGTACCTCTCAGGGGAGCTCTGCTCCCATCTCAGGAACTAGGTAAATGGAGGTAGGGTGGCCTCACTGTAGAGCTGGCAAGTGGCCGACAGGAGAGCTAGAAAGGCTTTTTGCTTTGCTCTTAGCATAAGTCCGGTTGGGAGTGGTGAGCTTTGTTCATTCCTAACCACGATATGCATTTACATTATGGTCTTTAAAAAGTTATTTATCCTCTGGTCATTTTCGCATTGGAGCCTTTGCTGATTTCCTACCAAGGGCTTAAGCCTCCCTGCTCTGTCAGATCCCCGGCTTGCTGTGCACGCAGGGAACTCGGGGAAAGAAATGGTGCAACCTTGGTGATGCCTGCTGGGCTCTCTCATGGTGGTAATGCCATCTTGGTGGAGCTTTGTATGGCCAAGAGGTCATCTCCTGGGGTTGGGTAGAGCTCTGGGTGGATATGTGTTCTCTGGCTTGGCCAGCTCTGTGTTTGTCCCTTTCTTTTCTTGAGACTGGGCTTCAGTTCCAAACTCATTCTGCAGGTCCAGGTCCTTGTTAGTGATCTCTGAGTGGAGTTGTGAGACTTTTCTCCTTGCACTGAAATAACTGGCTAATCTGAACATCTAGTAGCAAACGGTACAGCTGCATGACTTGAGCTGGTCAGAGGAGAGGTAAAAGAAAGGCTTTGAAGAAGTTAATGCTGTGCTGTGAGAACTTAAAGCAGCTACTTGTGCATTTAGGCAACAATAATTGGTGACCAGAACAAATGGGAACTGAATTTGGCCTTGGTTAAATCAATTACCAGACTTCTTTGTGGGGAGAGTCCCGGGTCAGGGTCAGTCTGGATTGCTTGGCTGAAAGGGGAGGTGGATGCACATGTGAAGGTCCCACAGCTGTGGAGTAAAAACTGGCATGAGGTATTTGGTGAAAATAGGTTTGCTCCTGGCAATTCTAGGACTGCGCAAGATGCATGGTTTTTTTTGGGATGGGTTGTGGAAATGGTGGTAAAGTCAAGTGTCAACATGTTTCTAAACAAAGGCTCATCCTGTAATTGCAGGTTCCCAGAAGATCCTCCTAACTGAACTTCCCTCTGTCAGAGCCTGTGTTTGTGCTGCAGTTTTGGGGGGCTTCTGTGGGCAGGCCTGGGTGGATTGATTGCCTTTTCTGAGCAAGTTGGTGGGTGATGTGTTGTGACTGCTGGTTTCAGTATTGCACCGGGCTGCCAGTGTCAGCTGAGCTGCTGGAGCCATCCTCAGCAAGTCATCTGGCCCAGCTTTGGTGTGACACTCGCTATGGATTTTGCCTGGATCAAGAGCTCTTCCTGCAGCATTACAGCTACGTGTACAGGGGGATATTCTGCTGTGACATGCAAAGAGAGGGAGGAAGGGCTGTGAACTGCCTGATCTAATACCTGCATTATCAGTGGTTTACCTTCAGTGTCCTTCTGGAGCAAAGCTGACTTAGGAGCAGCAGCTTTCCTCAACACTCTATGTGTTGCAGTGCTGTACAGGAACACATGGTGAGCTCTGGTGCTCTGCAGCGGTTGTGATTTTATTTTTGCTTTCTTGGTTTTGAGTCATCCTGTTCCTTTACATGGTCACAAGTCGGAAGGATTGGTGGAGATCTCTGCTGCGAATAGCTTGGGGTTGACAGTGTGTGGGAAGGTGGCCGTGGTAGCCCTGGCTGGGTTGTATGCTGTAGCATGATGGGTCAGGTGGAAGCCTCCGTTTGCTTAGAAGTGGCCAGTGGAGGTGGCTCTTGGTGTGACTGAGGTCTGTCAGTGCTGCTCAGTCTGCTTCTGGTGGTGCTCAGAGGTGACACAGGCACCCTTTCTTTGTTTGATCTAGAAAATTGCACTCCAGTTCCCTGCAGAGCGTGCGTGGCATGCACAACGTGCTGGTGGGCACAGCTTGCCCCGACCTGCACTCCTGGAGAACCACATTTGCTTCCTGCTGGGCACCCCTTGAAGTGGCTGCAAACAGGTCTGTGACCTGCTGCTTTATCAGGCAGAGCTGGCCTGTGACCTGGCCACATGCCTGCAGGTGCATCTCTCCACTCCCAGCTTGCTCCCCAAAGTGGCCCTGGCCTCTGGTGGCGCTCAGGAGAGGCATCCCTGCCCCTCAAGGAAGGTGGTGAAGGAGAAACATCTCTGGTGGGGTCCAGGAGAGGCATCCCTGCCCCACGAGGAAGGTGGTGGAGAAGAAGCGTGTCTGGTGGGGTCCAGGAGAGGCATCCCTGCCCCACGAGGAAGGTGGTGGAGGAGAAGCATGTCTGGTGCTCCACAGGGTTACTAGTTTGGTCTCTGTCAGGCTCTGCAGAGATCCCTTGGTGATGGTGAGAGTGATAGCCGGGGGGGGGCAATGAGGAGGGATGGGGCTCATGAACCTCACGTGTCCTTGACACACGAGGCAGAGTTAAACCATGACTGGAAAGCTGGGTGGGGGGTCGGAAATGTGCTGCGTGTCCTTTCCACAAGGCGTTGGAGCAGCTGGAGGGGCTGGGGGGAGTCCAGCGCTGCTCCGCTCTTCCCAGCCCGGGTCTGGGGGTGCAGCCCCTCCGGCTCAGGGGGGCGGTGGGAGGAAGCGGAGCCCGTCCCGAGCACGTTTTTCCGGCTGAGCGGCAGCGTGTGCCGCGCTCCCGCAGAGTGACTCTGCAGTCTGCAGGGCATGGCCGCGCTGGAAGGGATCTGCCGGCGAGAGGGAGGGCGAGGGGGGCTGCTTATCTCCGCTTCTCCTTTCCTGGTAGTCATTTGACTTCTTCGACTCGCCTGCCGGATGCGTGTGTGGAGGGAACAGAGAGTTTTCAGGGCTAGATAAGTTAGGCTTTAAGAAGTCTGAAACGCTGAGAGGGGGGGAAAAAAAGGTGAGTTTTTCCTGACTGAATATGTGGGGAAACAAGTATGAAATTGGAAAAGCCACAAAAATGAGGAAAGGGTAGTAGAGTTTTGTTGATGGGAAAGTAAAAGGTGTGTGGGGAGATTGGTGTCTTACCTGCCTGGTGACTCGGAGGTGCTGCCGGGAGGTGGGTATGTTGCTAAATACTTCACACTGTCTCTGAGCAGATTATTTGTTATATATTTTCAGCCTTCACACTAAATTCACTTTGCTTTTTTTTTTTTCCTTCTTTTTCCCTTTATAACTGTGCTTTTGAAAGCTGTTGGTCAGTGGTGCAAATGAGTGATTATTAATTTACCAAATGTTAGTTGCCAAACTATCTGGTTTGTGTGTTTACAAGATGCTGAAGCTAGTGATGGAAGTGAGAACTTACGGTTAATAAGCAACACTCAAATGTTTGATAAGCCAACATTCACTTCAAACTACAGGAAATTAATTTCTTCAGATTCTGCAAGGTCAGATCTTCTTTTTTTTTTTTTTTTGTATTAAATGTTGTAAAAGAAGCACTGAGTTTATTCCTGCAAGACACTTAGGATTTTCACTACAATAGTTTTATACCTTTACTGCAGCCCTTCTGAAGAGTCTCAAAGTCAGCATAACTTGGGAGGAAGATCTTTTTTGTCAGCTCTCCCAACCTCACAGAACAAGCCTACAGAAAATATGGATTTGACCGTAATAACAAATAGCAATGCTCTTGGCCTCATCTAGCACAAAAAAAAGCTATTTAAAGGAGTTACTGAAGCAATTTGCCCTACTCGTGTACTTCCAGATGGGCTCCTGTTGCCAAGTCAGCTACAGGGCTGCGCATGGGGGCAAGTAAAAAGAAAAGCAGAGCAAAGAATTAAGTGTAGAATATGACTATAAAGAATGACACCAGTATGCGTGGTGCTGAGAAATGATGTGACTGTAGCAGCAGATACTGAAATGTGGAGAAATCATCCCAAAAATGCTGTTGGGGGTATAACTCTGACTGAAATAGACGTGATAGGGTATTTGTGCACGAGATCCCACCCAACAAGACAGAAAAGCGAATCACGGAGGTGTCTCCGCCATGTGCTCAGATGACAAAGCATGAGACTTTGCTGGCTGTAATCATATTAAATTTCACTTCCCAACTCCCAGCTAAACCTTGAGAGCTCGGGGGAATACCTAATATGATCTAATGCATTTTCTGAGTGCTCAGAAATCCTCTGCCACTGCAGAGGGTCTTGCACTGAGCTGAGCAAAAGAGGGACTGATTTCTTCTAGCTTCACAATCTCAGGAGAACTCTTCTAGCTCCCGCCCCCACCCCCCCCCTTTTTTTTTTTAAGTCTGAGAATGACAGATTTGACACTTGCATGCTGTGCAGGGAGGACTTTGCTGTAAATGACCTACCCTTTTAAAATGTGAAATTAAACCTGTAAGTACAACTGGGAAGATGATTTGGAGGAGACGTGGCAGATTACAGGCAGACAACCCTCTTCAGTTGGAGCTGAAATCTGAATTATCTAATTAATGGCAGAGAAGTGGAACCAAGCAAGGATGGAGTTTGCAGGGTGATTAGAAAAGCTGTGTGTTTGATTAAAACCAACCAGATAGCTTGGACCGGAGGGGGGGAGCATCTCAGACTGTGAGTCTGATGATTTCTAATTCAGTTAAGAGATTTAATTATGTTGTCTTCACTGTGCTGCCTTGTGTATCCTACAGACCCCCTGCTTGGCCCTTTGCCCACAGCCCTGAGGTGGAGAGAGCCTTGCAATTTTCTGTTCCTGTGGTTTTCACAGGGATTTATGGCATCCCTGCCTGATGTTATGGGGCAGGCCGGTGATACCGGTGCTCTTGAGGTAGGGGAGGATCTTCTTTCACAGAGAGGCTGGATTTCTGGCTACAGAAATGGATTCTTCTCCATAGGGAGAAGGGTCTGTCTTGCTCCCTCCTTGTTGAGCTGTCCTCAGGCAGAGCTTTGTGGTGTCTGAGACTGCCTGCCCTTGATGCACACACACAAAAGTGCGTTGTAGAGCAGCGTGCGATAACCCTGTCAGAGGGAGACCCTGTCCTCTATTGGTTTCCACAGCCTGGGATCCACTTGGCTTCGGGGCCTCACCAAAATGATGCCTGTATTTCAGCAAGAATCTCTGAGGCATGTTAATTTTGCTTGATCATGCCTGAAATTTTACTGCCCGTTCAATACCCAGTAGCTCAAAGAACAATTTGGGCAGGGTGACTGATCACTGGGCCCATATTCATGTAGGCTTGGTCTCGTGGAAGGCTGGAGACTTCCAGCGGTGTCCCTTCGGGCTTACTGGTGATTAAAGGATGTGAGGCAAGGAGCTGGGTCACACCAGCTGCTTCATGGGAACAGCAATCAAGCACCTTTAATGTGCCTTGTACTTTCTCTGCAGGTTTTTGGCGGGTGAGCGAATAGAAGTGTTAGGGCTCACGCTTGGAGCGTCAGCGCTTTGCTGCTTCTCCATTTTGGAGATGGGGAAGGGAAAGGGTCAATGGGAGAGAACACCCAGTGTTTGTTCTCTCCAGTGCAAGCACTGATAAGTGGATGGGAGAAAAAACAGCCATGACCTTACAGTTATTCCTTGTGTGCCTGCGCATATAGGAGTGTTGGATTTGCAGGACTGTCTGTTTGGAGAGTTCTCATTTTTCTGGTCAGGCTGAGCAGATGCATTCCCCAGAACCCCGCTGGCATCTCTGGTGCTTGGAGAAGAGACCTGGACCCTCTTCCAAGTGGATCCCTGAAAGGTGCTTTTGCTTGGCACGGTGCTGGTCCCACTGGTGACTGTGTGTTCAGCCGGAGTCGCAGCCCTGGCTGGTCAGATCTGCTCCCCTTCTGTCCAGAAGAGACTAAACATCAGCATTAAGGTACTAATTTAGTTTAGTGTGTGGTGTGAAGTTAAAGCTAGGGAACTGTCTCGGACAGATAATGCTCTGATTTTGGAGTGGGTGATTTTTTTTTTTCCAGGGGTCTTCCTCCTCCAGCTTGGTGACGCTGGAAGTCTTAATCCCTCTTCAACTGCCTGAACTTAACAGGGGCACCCCAGCTGAGCTTCACCAAAACCACGGACGTTTATGGACTGAAAACCTCTTTCAAGTATTTGTTTCCACATAGTTTGTGGGAAATGGATGTCAGAGTTCACACTGGCTGCAGCTCTTCAACCAGTGTAGGTGATGGGGGTATCTGAGAAGGAACCAACCCTCTGCTCTGGATGGAGAGCAGAAGACCACTTAGCAGGGTCAGTGGTCTGGATACCCTTGCAGAGAAACGGATTTGGGAGCCAGTAGTTGCTCCAGTAGCTTTTTATTTTGTTCTTGCACAGACCTTATTGGTGTCTTAGGATCTAACCAACATCAAGCTTCAGTTTCTCTTTCAGGGGCTAAAGATACTTCTTACCACAGTAGCTGAGCGTTGTTAAGAGGCTCGCAAAGTGTTTGCCCAGACCTGGGGAGGGTTGGGAAGATCTGGGTGGCTGAGAGCCGGACCCTTCCCAAGCCTGCTTGGCAGGTAATGAAGGAGGGGAGCAGGAAGCAAGGAAGACCTCAGGAGGGGCTTAATTGGCCATGCTAATCTTTGGGTTTGGGGTTTCTTGCTTTGCTGCTTTTTCCTAGCAGACCTCGCCCCCTTCTCTCCTGAGCGTTGCTTTGAAGAGGCCTGTAACTGTCTCGGGAACCTCTGCAGGCACTGCCTCGGCCTCTGAGGGGGAGCCAGGTGATAGAGATTTGAGCTAAAATGTTGCCTGGGGACGAAGAAGAGATTCAAGCAGCACTGGTCTCTTTGCAGCAGACACTGGACTATGTAATTTGGACCTTTTCCCTGCTTTTGCTGTTTGCTCTGGGAGGATTGCCATCGTAGCCAGAGGAGCAGAACTGAATCGTCCCTGCCGGGCGGCAGGTCAGGTTAGGAGGAGAGATCCCTAGTGATCCTGCCATCCGCCAGCATTTCCCTTCCCTGTCCCTCTCCCGGGCAGCCGGTGCAGCCCTGCAGCTTTCGAGCCATCACCACCAAGTTCTGGTCACATCTCTGCTGCCGAGTCCCCACGTGACCTTGGAGAGGTCATTTTTTATTTTTATTTTTTCTTATGCTGACGTCCAAGTCTTTTGTCTGCAAAACGTGGAGGATGATTTAGTTACAACTTCACGGGTCGAATGCCGGAACAAATCGGCTGGTGTCTTCCTGTGGCAGTGGCAGGGTGGATGAACCCCGTGTCCCGCTGGGAGCGCCGTCGTGTGCGCTTGTACCCGTGCACGCAGCGGAGCAGCCCTCGCTCGGCACACACCGGTGCGGTGGTACCTGTCAGTGTGCGTTGGTGACTGGCAGGTGACATAAAGCGCACTGAGGTTGTTCTTCCCCCACTTCAGAGAGCAGAAGGGTGAAGCGGGGAGCTGGTTCTCGCTGGCGCTCAGCCTGCGACCGTGCTGCCCCTCTCTCCCGGCAGTTAGGGCTGCGGGTTGCTGTAATAACGAGTCAGCGTTTCTCTTGCGTCAGGGCTAATGAGCTGCTCTTCAGCCGCTGCTGCCCGGGCCCTGCCAGGAAGAAGCAGCATCGGTGGCAGAGGAGGGGTACCGGTGGCAGGGGGCTGGGGACGGGCAGCGGGTGGCAGGGGTCCCTTCCCAGCTGTAGCCCCTCAGCAGGGAGAAGGCAGGCTTCCTGTGGGGGCGGCTGGATTTGGCACTGAAGTGCGGCTGGTAGAGGGTCTGGCTGGTAGCGTGCTTCTGCTGTGAGCGGAGGAGCAGTGGAGGGGAAATGCGGGCTCGTAAATGGGGTAGCCTTTCTGGACCTGTCCCAGATACCTGAATAGCAGCAGTGGCCAGGTAGCCCCTGGGGAAGGGGGTATGTGTGTAGATGAATCAGCTTTTTTTTCTTTAAATGCCCCATTTTAGCATACGATCTCCTCCTGTGTTTAAAAATAACATCAGGTAAAAACTGGGATTCTGTATCCAGCACCACCTAAAATAAAGGCGGCTGCCCTCAATTTGGTTATGTCTCTTGAGCTTTTGGTGCAGCAGCTCTGGGTATTGGTGTTCAGGGCAAGCACCTCTGTACGGTGTCTACACCCTCGTGTGATACATCACACACCTCGTGTGATGGTTCTGAAGGGGATGCTTCACTCCCGTCCCGACGTCCTGCCGGCTGTGACACCCAGCCTTGACCTCCTCCTCCTCACTCCTTCCTCCACCCCCCTTTGCTGATAACAGGGAGACTCGTGAAGCGTGGTTTCCGCTGGGATGTTGTAGGCTGTATGGATAATGTTACAGAGCTGAGTAGGATGATAAAGAATTTGGGAAACACCTGGCTGAGCAAAGGCTGGCGCTACAGTGAAGGAGAGATCACTGGTGCCTGTGGTGATTATGATCCCTCTGTTTAGACACCAATTCTTTCTGGCTCTGGGTTCATGCTACTAAACAAAGATGTCTGCATGCAAGAAGGGGAAGGAAATGTGAGACCACAGGCCCCAAATTTCATGGGTCTTCCTTGCTTGCATCGCGATACCGTTACTTCGTGCTCCTTCCCATTTGGCTGCCTGGGGGCTGGTTTGTGTCGGCGGTCTGGATTTGGCTGGGAGGTGTCATGCAGGCAGGGGCAGAGGTGGCCAGTGGGATGATGGAGAGCTGCTGCAGAGCATCATTGTCTGCAGCATCTGGCCTGCGTCGGGATACCCAGCATTGGGGTGCCTTCAGGGGAAGCAGGTGGGAAAGTGGTGTGTGCGATGGGAGGAATCGGTGAGGCTGGCTTTGGC
Source organism: Xenus cinereus (assembly GCA_025774025.1). Taxonomy (NCBI): domain Eukaryota; kingdom Metazoa; phylum Chordata; class Aves; order Charadriiformes; family Scolopacidae; genus Xenus; species Xenus cinereus. Next base: position 48,188,141 of record JAOXJK010000051.1, read on the forward strand.
TTTCTGTGTTGGGACTTTGCTGAGCGAAATCGCAGCTTGGTCTCTGTGCTGGGTCCTTTGTGTTTGATTTTTAACCTTGGGAGCATTGGGATGGGAGCTGACCTGGCCAGGCAGCCTGTCCTGCAGTATGCTAGACGGGCTCCTTGGAGAGCAGCCCTAGGGCTTTATCTTTGCCCTGCCAGCCACACGTTTCTGTCTCCTTCCCCACCACGGCTTTCTTGGGAAAAGAAAGTACTGCCCGATTTAGACTTCTCTTGGGCACTGCAGGTGCTGCCCTTAATTGGCAGGCTAATTTCTAATCTAGTCACTAGTGCTTGCAAGGGAAGAAGGTGTCCCAAAGGGTCATCATGCCTGGCAGTCCCTGACCAGCCCTGCCTCATATGTGTCCTCCCAGCAACCCTGTTTTTCAGCTGAGCAAGTCCTGCAGACTGATTGCTCTGTGCTCGTTCTTGGCCTGCAAGCCCAGTGCTCTGTCTCTGCTTTTGAGAGCTTGGAGTCCAATCTACGTTAATCGTAGGAGTGACAGGCTCGGTCTTTCCCAGTCAAGAGGAACGAGGACTGGAGGCAAGTGTCCTTCCTCAACAGGAGTTACACTGGCAAATGCTCAAGGTGAATGTGAGCAATATCTGCCCCTGACCATCATCTGCAATCCTTGCTTTCTGCTGATCTAAGCCACTGAGGAGTTCCCACTGCTTTTCTAGTAAATGTGGTGGCAAATCTGCTATCGAGGAGTTGTGGTTTCTGGAAGGGGGTAGCCTGGACCTCTTGTGGAGGGCTGGTTGTGCAGGTGGCTGGTCAGGCTGCGGTGTGCATTTGACAGGGAGTTGGTTGGATGGTCTAACAGGAGTGCACACTGGGGAAATGCACTGGGCAGGGGTATAGCAAGGGAAATGGTTGTCAAGGCCTGTAGTTCTTGGCTGGCACAAAGGAATTCCTTTTCTCAGCCATTATATTATTATTAAAATTTTGGTTTTTTGGTAATAGCTGTTACAGCCAGCTGATCCAAGCGGGTGAGATATTCATTAACTGGTGCTTCTACTTTGTTGCTCTGCGGAGAAGCTGTCTGGGAGTTGCCCAAGTAGGGAAATGCAGAAATTGCTTCTGGTTTGGGACCTGTTAGATCAAGTACAGGGTGTTTCTACTCACTGTTGTAGGAGCCTGACCTTGTCATCAACTATCAAGGAAATACAGGATGTTTAGATGCACCTGGGTGATGTGCAGGTGGATCTGCAAAGGACCCAGATTGGTGCTTGGAGCATTTTCTGGATATGCTGGTTTTTGGTGTGGTTTTCTTTTTTTTTTTTTTTTCCCCCGAGATAATACCTTCACTGTGGCCACAGACCATAACTGTGTAATGTGAGAGAATTTTGAGTACTTTTTTTTTCCTATTTGCCTCTGCCACTCATATGTGAGATTAAAGCATCCCTGCCTGAGGATGCCTTGAACACAGGGCACTCTCAAAGGTAGAGAAATAGGAGCTCTTCGTCAGAGGCGTGTTTTTGCTCTTTCTGCATTGGTTGAGCCCGGTCCAGAGAGCATTGCCCTTTCCGAGGGGTAGTCCTTGCTGCAACTTTTGTGACTTTTCAGCTGAATGTGTGTTTTGGGCAGCTGATAAGCAGGAGCCAGGGGCCTGCCCCTGTCCTAGGAGGACCTTGGCTTGCCTCCCTTCCCTCTCTTCCAAGTTCCTTGAAGAAAACAGTGTATCGCGCTCTCAAACGTGCTGTTTTCGTAGTTTCTCAGGGAGCCTTTATCAACAGGATTTTCCACACGTGCTATCCTGTGTGCTCCTCAAAAGAACAAATTTTTCATCTGATCCTTCCCAGCGAATGTCTTCCTCCGGCAATAAATGGGGTCCATCAGGAGAAGGGCCTGTCCTCTAACTGGAAAGAGCTTTTGGGGTGGGAAGGTTGAGTAATGTGTTTTGGGATCTGAAGCCCTCCAGCAGCTCTCTGCACAGTGGTCTGTGCTTGCTGGTAGGGCCACCTGAGATGGGAAGGGGAAGGCAAAGTCATTCTCCCAGGGTTGTGCATGATATTCCATGGGACCAGGCACCCGTTCTGGTGACGGGTGCGTGCTTCTTGCTGCCCGTTTTCTGGAGTAGGTGCTGTGTTGGAGCCAGGCACAGCTGTTGATGTCCCTTACAGCTGTGAGAACCAAGAACCATTGGGAAGATGTTCATTTTGCTTTGTCTGCCACCTGCACTCCCCGGCTGGTCACCATGTTAGATGTTCTCTGTGCGGGTTTCTATTTGATAATGCTGGCTGGGGGGAGCATGGAGATGACATCAAGTAGCTCATCATGTAGAGCTTTGTACATCTCACAAGCTTTTTATCCCTCACCGTTGTCTATTAGAAGCCAATATAGAAGGTTATTTATGAGAGCAATACATTCAGGTAAACACAGACTCCTTCAAAATCTTTCTTGCAACAAGTGGTTGAATTGAGGTGGGTTCCAAGCTGGATTGATGTTTAACTTGGGATACTAAGAAAATACTTCCTCTGTTTAGCTAAAGCAAACAAATCAAGAGAGGAGGGACCTTTTAAATGTGATTCGCACTCCAGCTGCAAGCAATGCTAATTTTTTCTTTTCTTTTTTTTTTCTTTTACAGATATATTTCCAACTGACGGCCAGTCTGGTATGTATTAATTAAAAAATTAAGTTCTTCAAACCTCCCTCTCCCGTGTCTCCCCTGCACTTTTCTTTCTGAAGAGTCAGCACTAACCAGATTTAGAAGACTGGTACAGGAATATGCAACAGACAGACGTTAATTTAAAAACAAAACAAACAAACAAACAAAACTTAAAAACATCCAAAAACCCAAACAAAAAAAAGTCCTCAAAAAAACCCCAAACAAACAAAAAAAACCCTTCTAATATTTGGCCATTCCTGCACCACAGTGACATGATTTATACTTTCACGTAGTGATGACTGCACCTGCTGGAAGGTTACTGTCCTCTTGTATGGTATAGCACAGCAGACCTGGGTGTCCAGGGTGAAAGAGTTTCGTAACTTGTAGGACTTGGTGATCACACATAACTAAAAGTGGTGCTTGCAGCCTCACCAGGAGGGACCCTGCAGAAATAAATTGGGGTCCTAGGGAGGGAGGGGAGGCTACTCTGGGTGTAGGTCCCAAACCAGTAAGAGGATGTAGTTTTCAAAAGCGGGTATCGATTATCTCCATTCTTGCCTCTCTCAAACTGCCAGGAGCTCTTCATCCAGGTTGGTGTTGTTGAAGTACCAAGACTGAAGGAAAGGTTTGTGTTTTACCCAGTGATATCAAGGCCAGTCAGTAAGACCATAGAGTCATAGAATGGTTTAGGTTGGAAGGGACCTTAAAGATAATCTAGTTCCAACCCCCTACCCTGTGCAGGGAAACCTCTCACTAGACCAGGTTGCTCAAAGCCCCATCCAGCCTGGTCTTGAACATTTCCAAGGACAGGGCATCCAAAACTTCTCTGGGCAAGATCCTGTTGTTTCAAGAGCTGTAGTGCCTTGTGAAGACGTCCTGTAGCAAAGGCACGGGGAATGGGGGTCAGTGCCTGGCTTGGCCTTGTGTGACCTCAGACACATCACTACGTTGACCTCCTGCTGGCATCTTGGGCTTTGCGTGGGATCGCGTTTCCCTGGTTCATGTGATAGCGTGAGGATAAATCACTAGTGATCGTGGAGGCGTTGTGTGATCAGCATTTGGAAGTCTGGAAATCGGCTCCATTGTCTTAGAGCTGTTTTCAGTAAAAATAGCTCACTGGTTTTGAGCGCTGTGGTGTAACATTGGAGACAGTGTAATTTGACTTCATGAACTGAACAGAGGGCTGGAAGTCACGCATGTGTGTGTGTTTCCAGAGCTCCAGCCAGCTAATGAGGCCATGGTATATAACTAGATCCACTGGAGCGTTGCAGAAGATGCCTCTATACCCAACGCATTTGTAAGCCTTTCATGATTTTCCTGTTTTCAGGACATGTGTGAGAGTGAAATATTAAGGCTGAAGGAGCAAAGGCGTATTCCCATGTGTTGAGTTTGTAAGAGGCTTTTCTCCACCCTGCTGAAGATCTGCCTTCATTGGGTGTTGGGTTTTGTCTGTGGTGCAGACTCGGAGATGTCCTTTGGTTGGCACACCTCCATCCTCTGCTCTCCAGCTGGTTGGGGACCTTCACAGCTGCCTCCAGGGTGGGGCAGGAGTGTGTGTCCGCAGCAGATAGCGTTTCAGTAAGTGCGTGTTACATGTCGCTAGTGTTGCAGAAAACATCACCTACAGATCTTGGGCTTTTTCTTGCAATTTTATGTTTGTAAGGAGATAAGTGAAAGCCTCAACAAGATTCCTCTTAATGGTAGCTACACTGGATGCTTTCTCATGCCTTTTCCAGAAAAGCATTACAGCTGGTGCCATGCTTTTTCTTGCCACGCACTAAGCTTATCTGGAAGCCCTAATACCTCAAAACAGAGTGAAGTGTGAAGGCAGGAGGCGAAGGCAGGGTAGCCCCGCTGGCTACTGGTGTCAGAGTGGGTGCGCACTCCTGAGGCTGTTGGGTTTGACTCCCTCGCCTCCCTTCCCTTGCTGAGGTTGTTCAATGAGTTAATTTGCTCAAGTCTGTTACTGCAAATCACCAGGATTCCTGTGTCTGTGTCTACCTATTTTTTAAGGTTAGTTTTGTAAGACCAGGTGGGTCCGTATGGCTGGTTTCCACTCTTGATGAGAAGCCCGTTGTTCTTCCACCCAAGGAAGCAGTTAGCAGTGACAGAGGATGCTGAGTTGCCATAACAGAGTTGGGACTTGCATGGGTGGGGAGCCCGAGCCAAAAAATCAGCCATTTTGTAGGCGCAGTAGCTGTAGCGTGCCCCAAAGCATGTTCCTGCTTGTTGCTGTGTGGATGCTGGAGGCGTCCTGCCCTCAGCCTGGAGTCACGTGCAAGCGCTTTGGAGGTGGAAGGGCAGCAGTGTTTGCGTCCCAGTTACCTAACAGCATTTGGAAATAAAGCTGCTCCCCGAGAGGTGACTGACTTTCCTTCTGTCTAGCACAACAGTTCCTCGGTCCTCTCCTACATCCAGCGACTAGGATTCTGCAGCTGTAGGGTGCTTTTCAGAAGAAGCCACTTCAAACCTTGTGAGCTGGAGTTCAGGTGGAAAGCTGAGAGACTTCATCCTTGAGAGAGGTGGGGCTGGGCTTTGCGGTGTGGTGGCAGAGCAGAGGGACGGACTCTCCATTCCCCTGAAGGAAGGGGAAGGCCTGTGAGGGCACATCTCCACCTGGATCTCTGTGGACGTGTTGGCCGTGAGCACCTAACCCCTCTATGAGGCTGCCGATGGTGTCCACCTCCCAGGTCTTACTGCTGTATGGGGTGGTGAAGCTTGCTGCCTGCTATTTAAGGAAGTATTTCCATTTGCTTTAAACAGATCTCCTGTGAGCTTCATCTGCTGCTCCTGTGCCCTCCTGGGCACTGCTGCCAGCCCTCCTTGTCCCAGTGGTGGAGGATCCCAGCCGTTCTAGTCTCACCTCTTAAGGGGCTGCCTCTGGGTGATTTAATTGCTTTTCTCTGGACATCTGTAATACCGCTTGAAATGCAGAGACCAGAATGGACTGCAGGGTGCAGTTGTGGATGCGCTGGTGTTAAACACAGCAGCAAGCGATGCTCTGCCTTCGTCTTGCTACTCTTGATGACTTTATTTAATGTTCTGCTGCACCCTGAGCTGGTCATTTTGGAGAATTGTCAGCAGTGGCTGAGATGTCTTTCTTGAGTTGCAAATGCCGCTTTGAATTAAACGTTGTGAAGTTTTCCATAAAGAGATGGGGGTGATGCTCCCACTACAAGGAAGTGGTTTTTAATCCTATGTAAAGAAAAGGAGGGGAGATAGATCTTGAAATAAGGAGAGAAAATGCTGTGTTGTGTTCTTGTAGCTGGGGGTTCCTGACTCCTTTGGGAAGGCTTACTTTGATTAGGGTGTTTTATGCTGTGTATTGAGGCAGGGGAGGCAGCCACCTGTAGCACCAGAATTACCTGGATTGGAGAGAATGGTTAATGCAGCAGGATCCACCTGGCACCCAGGAAGGAAGTTGGCAGCATTTATTGTATCAAAGTTGTTTAGAAAAATCTTGAATTTCACTGGATCTGGCTTAGGGTGGGGGGCATAAGTGAAGATGTGTCTTGTGCTTGGAGAGTGTGCCCTGCAATCAGCCTGGCTGAGGTACAGTAGTCGTTAAGTAGTAAAAAAGGAGCCCTTCTGCCTACTCTCAAAGACTGCATGGATATTTGGCTGCCTTGTTGTCACGTTTTGATGCTCTGGATTTGCCAACAGGAAGAAGCCCCCATATCTGTGCTTAGTTTAACCCAGGTGGTTACAGGACTGTAGGATTTCTTCAGCTCATTTCTGGAGACACCCTGCCTCTAAATTCCTGGGAATATTTGCTGCACCTGATCCTACCACTGAATCACTATTGCTTTCCCCCGTCCCAGGAGATACGGGGATGGATTTCTGCCTGGTGGTGGCTTTGTCTTCCTTGGCTGCACAAACTGAGCTGCTGCTCTGTCTCGTTTTGTTACACAGTGTTGGGGAGGCAGGTTTGCAGCTGACCTGGGGCTGGCTTCAAGGGTGAGGTCTAGTCGGGGACACACTGGTTCTGCAGAGATCCCTCTGCAAAAGTAGCCAAAGCCAGATATGGGAATCACAGCAGGGAAGAATGAAGAATGATGTTATTTAAATTACATCACGGTCTCCTTTCTAGAAACCTGGTCTCTGGCACTCTTCCTTGGGATGATCGGTTTTCCAGAGGCATGTTTTGCAGAGTTTGCACCTTTGCCTTGCACGACCCCTCTCCGGGCTCTGCTGGCGTGGATGGTGGAAGCCACACAGCCCTCTCCTAGACAGTGCGAACGCCTGGAGCTGGAGGGTCTCGCGGCAGGCGCTTGGCTCTCAATTCTTGTCTCTTCGTTGTTAAATATTTACAGTGAGATGTACCAGATGCTTCCCAGGAAGGGTTTTGTCAGCTTCCAAGTCCCCAGATGCAGCTGGAGAAGAGGCTGACGGCCATTAAAGGGATCGCATCAGTGTGATGCCCTGGGCTCAGCAGCGACGCAGTGACCTCTTCTCGCTGGTGCTACGGGCGCTGCTGGTTGTGCTGTCTCATCGGCTGCAGTGGGATGCGGGCGGAGAGCACCCCTCCGCTGATGACAAGAGATTAATGATGTCTGGTCCTCAGGCTTTCCTTTTTTTTTTTTTTTTTCTTCCCTTTGAAGCTCTTCCACTGCTTTGGGAGGGGGAGCGGGTGATGCTCTTGGCTTTTGTTGCCGCACACCTTTTTTCAGGGACCTTCTGTCTGTGCTGGCAGCACGCATGTGTGACCGCTGCACTTGCTGCCTCTCTGTTCTCAGCATGGCCACGTCTGTCTTTGTCCACCTGTGGAGAGAGAGGGGTGGGCTGATCCAGGCGAGGCACCTCCTGTCACCAGCTTTGACCACTGCCAGCCCTGGGTGAGCAGAGGACAGCAGCTGGAGCGTCGCTGCTGAATGCCACCCCTGCACTGGTCACACTGGTCACGTTCCCAATGTGCCTCCCGTTTTTAAGATAAGGTCCAGGACCTTGGGCTGGGCCCTGTTTGTTGCTCTTGGTGCTTATCAGCTTTTGCCGTTAACAAGGTGACCTGCTGCACAGCGCCAAGGATGGGGAGGGAAGGTGCCCCCAGCCCGGGCTGCTCACTGGTCTGTCCCCCCCCAGCCCGGGACGGCCTGTCCATGGGCATCCCCACTGGGCTCGCTCTTGTGCTGGACATCCCGTCTTGGTGTAACACCTCCCGGCTGGATGAGGGACTTCCCAGGTACTGTGGAGGTAGGATCTCCGGAGGCAGCAGGTCAGCTCCTCTAAGGGGGGGCCAGGGAGGGGCGGGCTCGCTAGGTCATCGTTTTTCCAACTAAATATAGTTGCCCATGCTTTCATAAGGCCGGGATTTTTGCATCACGTGACTGTCTTATCCCTCCCGGCCGGCAGTCGGTCAGAGTAGGGGATCGTGTGTCTGAATGGGTAATAATTAACTGTTAACTAGCTTTTCATTAGAGCCTGGCAGAACAGGCAGAGCGGTGCAGCAGAAGTAAGCAGGAACGGAGGAAACTGCTCCGGGTCCCTCCTGGAGGGTGGACACCCCCCTTTAATTTGCAAATCAGTTGCCCCCAAAGGTGAGTGGGTTGGCTTTATTATTTTTTTTTTCCCTGCTGTGTTTTATAAGGAGTTGTGAGTCCTGCCATGCCTTGTGTGTCTGTCCTTGCTCTCCTGTAGTTCCCGCTCATGTCGGCCATCCCTCTCCCCCCTCCACTGGTGTGGTGTCTTTTTTTTTTTTTGTAGGTCATGAACTATCAGCTGGTTTCCGAGCCGGCTTGGAGAAGAGCCTGACCCTTTGGCTCCTCCACGATTTGGCCTGCCTGCGTGTCCCCTGGCCCCTCAGCCTTGCCTTGGGTGCCCTCCTCTCCCTGCGCCGAGGTGTCCTTGCTGTGCCTCCATGTCCCAAGCACCAGCTGGAGCAGCTTGTGCCTTTTCTCAGGGGCCCCAGCCCGCCCATGGTGCACTGACGCGGTGTTTGTCCGGGATTGCTGGTGGCTTTTCCAGCCTCTCCCTGAACCGTTTAATCTGATGGATAGTATTTGCGCGTGTCCTTGGAGGCTCTTCTCTCTTCTGTGATGGCAGAGGAATTGCCGGTTAAATGCGCTGGCAGCCGGAGACTTGTCTGCACCAGCCAGGCTGGGTCAGGCACTGGTGCTGGAGGAGCCTCTCCCGCAGGGGCTGCCTCCCAGTGTGGTATTTCCTGGGATGTGAGAGCCACCAGCTTTCCCAGCAGAGACTCCTTAGTTTACAGCTCGGTTTTTCTTAGAAAACTGGGGTGGGGGTCCTGTGCTGCTGTCTCTTGCTTGAGCCTGGCATCTTTGGGGATCAGTGCACGACTGTGGATCGTGTGTCAGAAGTTTCCTAGAAGTCTTCTTCGGGGAAGAGCGTTGCTTGAAAAGGTGGCGGAAAGATGTCACTTGCCCTTGAGAGAGAGAGCGAGTTCACTTGCTACCTTTAATAGTATCTGTCTGTGCCAGGAAGAATCCGTGGTGCTCTCACTCTTGCTGTTAACATAAGAAATACCAACAGGCATTTCTAAACCCACTCCTTCCAGAGTGTAGCTTGGCCACCAGTTGAAGGGTTTGTGTCTTGGACAGGGAGGCTACAGGAGGAGGGTTATGCATCTTTGTAAGTACAGACCCTTCCTGCCCCTCATCTGCCCTGGAAATAAGTCAGATCCTGCAGAAAACATGTTTCTGTAGAGCTTGTAACAGTTATGTGCATTTAAAAAGAATAGTGTTTGTCAGCTCCCTGTGACCAGGGCTGTTAGATCAGGTGCCCCTGCTTGCTCTGAAGGTCTCTGTGCTGCCCGCAGGGTGCTGTCAGCAGAGAGACAGGCTCTGCAAGTGTCTTGAGCTGCTTTACCTCCCTCCCCCTGCTCCGGGGCTGTCTTAGGAGTATCAGCTGAGGGAAGTGAGAGCTGGGAATGCAACTCGGGTGCCCACACTGCCAGCCTGTGATGGCGCTGCCCCTCACCCTGCATCGATCCTGCCTGTACCCCTGGCCTCTCCCTCCACTTCCCCGGGGCAAACTCCCGAGCTCATGGAGCCTGCCTGGGACACCCAGGTGGGAGTGTTCTCCTGCTCTCTGCGGAGCTGTCAGATGCCCTTTTTGAAGTTATTTTTAGCGAGTGATCTTTGCAGCAGTTGCAGAGCTTACATTGCAGAGAAGTGTAGGCAGCTCCCTGCTTCCTTTGCTGTTACAGTAGGGCTTGTAAGGTGGAGCTGCCTGCTTGAGGAGCTGCAGAAAATTGCTTGGAAGGCTTGGAGCCATGGTGCCTGCAGCTTGTCTCTTGCTCCTGCTGAGCAGGCTTCCCACATGCTTTACAAGCCAGAATCCCGCTCAGCCATGCAGCTTAAGGTCTTCTGCTTGGTCCTGACCTTGCCCATCCTACAGCAGTTTTTTTTGGACCTGTAAGAAATTTCCGATATTGCAGAGGTGTTGCAAATATTCCTCTTCCATTTGTAGACAAGGCCAGGTGCTGCGCTGCCAGTTAGGAGCCGCAAGACTGTGCTGCGGGTGGTGGGGGCTGACTGTGGCTCTCTGCGGTCCCCAGGAGCGGGTGGGAGCCCCTGTTCTGGAGACACAGGCTTCTTTATGCTGGAAGATGTCCTTGTGATAGTGTCTCATTTAAAGCTGTTGGAGAACTCCATCCCAGTGCTCCCTTGACTTCCTCCTCTGTGCGTGCACCTCTGGCTACAGCCCTGATTTGGTGGGAGGTAGGGCTGTGAAACGTTGCATACCTGGAGGAGGTGCAGTCTGCACGCCCAGTTTGCCCTGACCCTTGCTGATTTTCTGTAGCTTATGATGTCTTCAGCAAAACATGAACATGCCATGCAGACAGTGCTATAAATTCAGGGCTTTTCCGCTTGTGCACGAAGCTACGGGGGCAAGTGTTTCCCATCTCAGTCAGGCATTAGCTCTGACACTTGGCTGAGGCCAGTGCTGGGAGCAGCTCCCAAGGTAGGCAGAGGTGGAAGGTGCTGCTGGGTCTCTAGGGGTGTCTGCACCTCTCTGCACAGAGGGGTGCTACCAGATCACTCCCTGGGGAGACCAAGGTCCCCTCTGCTGAGCATTCCTGTCTGCCCATGCTTCCCAGCTCCATTACCGTAAGGATGTGTTGTCCACCACTGCCGTCTTGCTGGTGGAGAAATGGGTGCAGCAACCCTGGGTGATGGGCAGAAAGTGTTTGCCTGTCCCTCGGGGCTTTCTCTGCCTGTAACTACAGGAGGACTGTCTGTGGGACAGGCTCTCAACAAGAAAAACCTTCAGTACTGCCCACAGCTGGCAGGCTGCTGGTGGGAGAGGGAAGGCTGTTTTTGGCTTGGGTCACATCTGGCCTACAGTACTGATCCTGCAAACATCTCTGGAGAAGGCATGGTGTTGGTGAGCGCAAAGCTTACCAGCTATGTCCTTTGATGGCTCAGTCAGGCTCAAACTCCCAAGTTTTGGAGTTTGAATGCATAGGCAGTGATGGATGCTACAGGAGAGCCTCCAAATCAGTGTCCTGCCCCTGCTGCTGTGTGGATCAGGCCACCCTGGGAGGGAGCTTGCTTGAGATGTAGAAGAAGGAAAAAGGCAGAGTTGGTGCCCTGAGTTTCCCATATTGGCCCACTTTCTGTTGACTCCCTAGGTCTCCTTTGGGACCAGCAAGGGGATTCTTGCAGCCATGGTGGGGTCTTGGCAGGCTTGGCTCTGGCTGGCTGCCTGCGTGGTCCTTCTTATGGGAATTGCCTTGCAGGTCAGTGCTGTCCCACCCCATCTGTCTTGTGCTTTGTACCCCAGGAGGGACTCTCTTGCCCTCCTGTAAAGACTCTGAAGGAACTAGCTACCTCTAGGGGAAACCACTAATCTCTGGGCTGATTTTTTTGGTGCCTGGACAAATAGTGTGAGCAACTACTAGTCCTCTTAGGTGTAAGTTGTCTAATGGTTTCTATCTTTACTCTTCTCAGAAGTTGTCGTACCTGGGTGTCCTTTGGTTTCTCAGGAGGTTAATGCCATACCTTTTCCTTGCCTTGTCATTTTGGCTGGGGCACTATTCCCCCTTTTGCTTGCAACCTGCCCAGACCCCCAGCGTGCTCGGGGCTCTCAGCTCACTCTTGTTGAAGCTGCGCTTGCTCTTCCTCACCTGAAGACCTCAAAGAAGCATTGCTGGCAGGGCTGTCCCCCAGCACTGGGTGTGGGATGTGGTCATCACATGCGCTGGTGCCATCCCACGGAGTCTGGGGAGGAGGGAGGGTTGTTTGGAGACTGTTGAGTGGTGAAGTGGATCCCGTTAGACCACTGGGCACATGGCCAGCTGTCCTGCATGGTACCCTCAGACTTCTACCAGGGCCCCGGGGAAACTGGGGATACCAGTTCAGCTCTTCCAGCCCCAGCAGGACCTGCGACACGGAGCATGAGCTCCTGCCTCAGCCTCTCTAGCACAAAGTCCGGGCTCTTGGCTTCAAAACTGCCTTCATCAGCAGTTTCTCCAGGGTGCCAGGCTGTGGGCTGAAGTGGGTCGGGGGCAGGCCAGCTCCTTTCTGTTGACTCGGCTGCTGGGGAAGGAGGGCTGTGCTGTGTCAGGGACGGAGTGTGTGCCGGAGCTGAGGACTCTGCATTCTGCAGGGAGCATGGGCTGCCCTCTGGGGCTGTCCCAGCTGGTGCTGGGGTGCTCTGAGCCCTTGTCCGCGCTCCACATGAGTGGTGCACCAGGAGCAGGTACTACAGCTTTCTTGCTGGAGGTGTAGGTATTTCTGTGCTCAGCCTTGCAAATTTATTCCACATCTTCTGCCTTCTCTAAAAATCCATTAAAAGCTGCATTGCATGTAAGAAAAAGCAGGGAACCAGGCCATCGGGCGTTGGGTTTGATTTGCCCAGGTACAGTAGTAAATGTCTCCTAGGCTGGGCATGGTGGTCCTACAGCACATGTAGCTGTGGGGCTACTGTTGCCCTCGCTGTCAAGTCCTTGTGCGATGGCTCTTCTCCTTCCAAGTGTGAGGTGTATGCTCACCTGGACACCCCTGTGAGCTTCCCACCTCAAGGTCTGTTGTGCCACTGCCAGCCGTGGGCTGGAAGGAAAGCACAAGGTCTCTGCACAGCCTTTGCCTGCCCTTCTTGGTGCTCGGGTGTGTTGAGGAATGAGCATCTAAAGCCAATGAATGATTTGGTTGTGCCTTGGCCCCAGGAGGGGTTTGCAGTACCGACATCGGGTCTCCCACCTGTGCTTTTTCCCCTTGTTTGTTAAGAAATAACCTACTCTTGGTGGAGTAACCCCGAGGGCAAATCTGGTTCTGGCTGCAGGCAGCAGATGAAAACTCAAGACCTGCTTTTCTGTCCCTGGCTGTGCCAGCATCTTCTCTGTGGCCGCAGGCAAAGCCTCTTCTGCCTTCCCTGCCCACTGTCCCCTTGCCAGTCTTGCACCACTAAACCCCTGGTTTAGCTGTTTGTCTGTCCCCTTGCATAGAGGGTCCCTGTTTTTTGGGGGGAAACTTCAGGTGGAGATAGTGCAACTGAAGATTATTTACAGCCACCAAATAAATGCAAAAAAGGATCTTTGTGAAATGCTGGGAGGTCTGGGACATCTGTCAGCAGCTTTTAAGGGCTCAGCTATCAACTGGGGCAGTATTTAGTATCCCTCACTAGCACTGCTTGTCCGGAGCTCCTGTGTGTGTTTAAGCAACACCCAGTTGCTCCTTCTTTCCCAGGTTGATGCAGTGACAAAGGGCAGTGGGGTTTGGCAAGGGCATCTTTTCAGCTGACCACCAGAAGATGTGTTGCTCTCCTTGTAGGAAGGTGTTCTTTTGAAGCCTCAGCACCTGGGGTGGCTTAAATGTATTTTGGGTGGGTTAAGTTTGCTTTTTTTGGAACTAGAGTCTGCTAGAGTGCCTGCAAGGGAACATGAGCAGTTTTGGGTTTGACGTCCGGAAGCTTGACTGCAGAATCACTGATGGGCCTTTGGTTAGGGCTGCTGTACCCCAGAGCTTCTGATTGCCTGGTGTGCACAGCTTCTGATTGCCACGGCTCTTGGCTTGGTGGATGGTGTGTCTGTCTGTCCTCTGGCACAGTCACACCCCCTTGGTCTCCTGCCTTGGTCTGATCCGTCTCCACCATGACTTGCAGATCCGTCCATGCCTGCAGCCCCCGCCTGCTGGCCTGGCTGCACTCCCTGGAGCAGCCTCCCTGCCAGGCTGCAGCTTTGCTTTGTGTTTTGTCTTCCGCAGGGCTCTGCAAATGCTAATTAGTCTTCTCAGCACCTCAGCTAGATAAGGGATCCCTGTTTCTATCTTGCAGATAAGGAAACCAGCAGAACTTGTTTCAAACAATCTCCTCCCTCCCTCGAGAAGATGATGGAGTCTGTGGCACCCACTCCTGCAGTCTGTGCCTCTGTGTCCTCTTTCACTAGAGGTTGTGAGGGGGTCTCTCTTTGACTGGACCCCAAAAAAGCACAAGAACCTCTATGGCCATGAGGTTCCTGAGCTGGAGAAAAGGGCTGGGTGCCATTACCGCAAATCCTGGGGCTGCGTGCAGTGTGAGCAGGCACCCGAATGAGATGCTAGCAGTGAGAGAGGGAGCCCTGTTCTCCCCCAGCCAGAAATTGGTGCCTAATCAGGCTGCAGAGCAAGTTCAGTTATTTTTTTTCCACGATGCCAGGCATGTCAGTGCTGTTGGAACAGGCAGGGGTGCTCTGTACCTGTGGAAAACCAGGCTGGCTGCGGGTTTGTGCAGTAGCACTTGGTGCCTTTTGATGCTATATTTAGTTGGTGACATATGTGGGCGTTGAGTGGAGGATTTTAGGGGCTGTTTTGAAAGCGCTTGCTCTTCCTACGCTAGCAGGGAAGTTTAAAAGCCTTGTGGCAAGCTTTGTGCCACGGAACCGGGATTCTCAATGAGGTGCACGTGGAATAAATGAGGGACATGTGGGACTGCTGCTGCTCATGGCACGAGGCAGATGCAGGTGGACTGGGGAGGTCCTGGGGGGAAAAGAGAGTATTTGGGGACCTAACTGAGAGGTTGGACTCTCCTGGGGGTGAAATCCCCACATGGGAGCCTTAGGGAAGGGAACCGGGGAAGAGGAGCGCACGTGGCTCTGTCCTGCCATGCCTGACTCTGCCTTATTGACACTTCAAAGCCTCCAGCTCTGAGCAAGGCTGGGCTGGCAGGATGAATCACAGGTTTCGAGGCTCTGAAGGGGACCGGTTTTGATCATCTAGGCAAAGTTGTCCTACCTTACGCAGGAGATCAAAGCCAGCTTTGAGTGGAGCTGGGTAGGCTCTTCAAGGTGTTTCCCGGGGCATCCCCGGATAGCCTCTGCCATTCCTTGGGGCTCTTCACCTCCCTCCCACCCTTGCCCCCTACCCCAGTCTGGGGTGCTTTTCTTTTAAACAAAGCCAGTAGAGTCAGTAGAAATGCTCGCTCCTGGGTGCATGGCACCTGGCACGGGCTGCGCCTTGAGGCAGGGGCTGGTGGGCTCTCCTCTCCCTACAGAGGTGACCCTTGTATGTGGCCCTCACAGGGCTGGTTTGTGTCAGGTGGCAGCATGCTGCTCTGTTGGACTCTGTGCGTGCCCTGTGCCCTGCATTATCCGACTCCTGATCCAGAGACCTTGCCACCAAACCCGGGAGCGAGAAAATGAGTCGAATTTCTTTTTCTGCTTGTAAGGAGGTGGCGTGTGAGCAGGAGCCGTGGTGGGGCTGAGGTCTTGACTTGCTGCAGGTCTTGTGGTGAGGTCCATGGTGGCATGAATCCAAACAGTTGCACTCTGACATGTTAAACCACCCCAGAGGTATCCAAGTACCTAAGTACCTTTGGCTGTAGCAGGATTTATATGCTTCCCAGATCTGGCTCCTCCTCTCCGTGCAGTCCCTCTCGTGAACTTGCTGCCCTGTGCTGGGATGCACTGGAGATCAAAGCACGAGGCGAGCACCACTGGTGTGCTGCAGACTCGTGCATCCCTCCTCTGCTCCCTGGGGAGGGCTGGCTGCACTGGTGCGGTGATGGGCCTTGCCTGTTCAAGGGCATGTTTGTTTTGCTGTGTATAATGGCAGATCAGGTTCTGCGTGGCGTTTTACGGAGCGAGCTGAACTCCTCGCCCGCCACCCCTCCTCCCCGGCTGGCAAGGCCAACTGGGGAGGGCTGAGCTAAGTCAGGGAGTGCCTTGCGGCGGCTGGATGGGGTTAAAGGTCCTTTTCTTGGCCGCCTGGATTGATCAGGAGTTTTCTGATCTTGATGGGGCCCCTCTGAGACCCAGGGCAGAAGTTGGTTCTGTTTTCTATTCATCTCTTCCTCTTAGCCCTCTTTTGCCGAAGCGGGGGGCTGGCTTGCTTCCCTCCAGAGCTAACACTTCTGCAGCCCTCAGTTGTGTTTTAACAGTTTTGTTCTCCTCTTCTTGCAGAACATACAACTCCTGCGAAGGTGGTGAGGGCTGCCAACCCAAGACAGCGGAAAGGAAGCAAGGTAAGGCTGTGCTGGTCACCCCCCTGGCTGGCCTTCAGCTTCTGGTGCAGTTTTGAGCTCTACATGAGCATCTTGGGGGTCTCGTGAGCAGACTGCTTGTGGAGGGGTTGATGTTCTGGCCTAGCCACTTCCAAGAGTGTTGAGAAGAACATCCTGATTCTCCATCTCCTCTTCAGCATTTTAGTGGTCTTGCATGCTACCTGGACTGGTTTTCTGGCCAGCTAGGCCAGGGGAGACCTTCTCACTTCCCCTCTTGCAGGGAAGCACTTGGAAGCGCAGTCCTGGATGTGGAAAGCCTCTACCCCCCATCCCAAGGACACCCCAAGTCCCTTGTGGGCTTAGCCAGCACCCTGCTTTGCAGTGCAGATGGTTGATGATGTGAGAGCGATGTGTCCATGGGTCTTTCTTCCCTGTGCAATCTGTTCTTTACTGGCACACAGAGAGTCAGGGTAATTGCTTTCAAACAAAGCAACTTCTTTGGAGGAACCAGGGCAATCTGTTCCAAGGGATCAACATGTGATGGAGGGACAGTTTTTCCTGAGGATGTTACATGCAGCTGGGGCACAGCTAGGGACATGGGCTGTTGGTGTTGGCTCCCAGCAGCCAATGAAGGCACATCTGAAACTTGATACGACTTTCCCCAAGATGGAACAGATAAGGAGAGGAGGGCCCTGGGGATGGAAGGTGCTCCTCTCTGTGAAACAGGCATGGCCCTGCACTGGAAGTGGCTTTCCCAGGAGACCTGCCTCCTGGGAAGAGGAGCATAGCACCTGGATGTAGAGATGTGATCTCCTGAGAGACTCAGTGACTCCAAATTCATTTAGAAATAATAACCTCACAAGGGCAAACCCCACAAGAGTTTATCTATGCCCAGATACACAATGAATCGTAGCTGGGCACTGAGTTTATCTGGGCAGCTGTTTGGGTCCTTCCCGCTCTGTCCTGCAGGTCTTCTCTGAAACGTGGAAGAGGTAGAAATGATGGTGGTGGCCACTTATTCACCAGTTACTTACTCAGCAGAGAGCTGACTGGTGGTCCCCCGTGTGGCCGTGGGGTGTTGGGAACGAGGGAGATCCCATCACCATCAGATGATGGGAATTTTCCCACCAGTCCTACTACATGATCCCTTTGCTCTGTTGTTGCCAGCAGTTGGTTGCGGTTGAGCACTGAAGTGAAGCTGTGCCGGGCTGTAACCTGCCACTAGGTGGAGGCAGCTTCTTCAGTGGCATGTGGTTGCTTCAGATGCATTTAGGGAAAGCACACAGCTTTCAGCATCCTGTCCAAGGGAAGGTGCCTGTGAGGAGTGAGTTGCCCTGGGCAACTTAGTGCCAAATGCTACTGCTGGGGCAAAATGTTTGGTGGGAGCTGGGAGGCTGAGAGCTCACAGGGCTGGTGGCAGCCTTGTTACAATCCCTGGTAGTCATAAACTTGACTGCAGTTATTTGGGATTAATTTGGGGACCCTGCTTGGGTGGGGAGAGGGGCTGTGTGTATGCAGTTTGAGTGTCACCCCCAAAACTCCTGCAGGACAGCAGTGGGTGGTGGCTATGACAGCGCAGCTTCTGGCTGCTGATGCAGGGAACAGCATCTGCTGCTTGTGCACTAATGAGACCTTTCTCTTTGGATACAAGGTTGGTGACTTCGGTGATGCTACAAATTGGCCAACACCTGGAGAAATAGCCCACAAGAGCGTGCAGGTGAGAATACAGAATCGCTCTGGGGAGCAGGATAAGGCTCTCGCAAGCCTCCCTGTCCCCTTGGCAGCACTGGCTGAGCCAGGCCATTTGGGGTGCTGAGTGTCATCGCGGAGGCAGCCAGGAATAGTGTGCAGGGGATTTCCTTTTAGGGCTGCCCTGTGTGTTGGGCTCCCTCCCTCAGTGCTATTCTGGGAATCTGGAGCCCAGTTTAAACCCCCAGGCTGGGTGAAGCAGGTAAGGCAGCTCCCGGACCTGCCTCACCTCAGGGCTGCTCAGTGCAAGAAGGGGCTTGGGCGAAAGCCAGGACTTCCACGGGAGAAACTGAAAATACACGTAAGAAAGGGCTGATGTACCCGAGGGGCATGGCTTTCCTCTCCTGCTATGGATATGGGTGTCGTTAAAACCTTTCTATTTCTGGATGCTGCTTTGCCAGCTCCTGGCTGTCTGTCAGGGCACGAGGGTCACTCACCCTTTTGCCATTGGGGCAGGCTGGTACCTTGTAGGACACCTCCATCCAGGAGTACCAGGGCTCCTTGGCAGTCCCTCTCGGTAACTTCTGTGCCTGGGGCTCGTGTCTGAGCTTGAGTAACTCCCAGCATCTGTAGAGCCACTTGCCCTCCTCAGACATAAGCCCTTCCCCAGGAACAGGACAGCTCTGGGAGGCACAGAGCAGGGATGCTCCCAGCCTAGTGCAAGGTCCTGCTCCTGCTGGGACAGCTGGGGTCTGCCTCCAGCTCTTTGTTTCTCCCACCTCTCACATCTTCCTCCACTGGTGTGTCTCCAGCAGCCGCACAAAGCACAGTCCCTTCGGAAACTGCCTGTCAAGAAAGACATGAAAGAGCAGGAGAAAGGGGATGGGAGCGACGGCAAAGAGAGCCTGAAAACCAAATCAGATGAGTCTGGGGAAGAGAAGAATGGTGACGATGACAACCAGAAGTCTGCCCAGAAGAAGAAAGGTAAGGCAGGACCTGGCAGGGACAGAAACCCCAGGCTCAGCCTGTCTCCCCTTCTGTGACCCACCCTGGAAGTGTCCACTGCTTTCCCAGCGGTCTTGTTGTGGGACATGGTCCCAGTGCAGGGACAGCTGTGGTGAAAAGGTGTTTACAGGCTTCAAAGTGTCATTTTGGTGGGAGCATGTGCAATAGGCCCCAAGTAGGGGCATCTGTGTGTCTGGGGAGCGTGGTGGGAGTCTGCACTCTGTGGTGGCACAGAAAAGCCCCTGACTGGGTTATATCAGCCGTGGTTGACACGTGGGCTCGGTCTGGCCTGAGCCTCAGCAGGCAGAAAGGGGCAGAGGAAGGACAAGTGCCGTGAAACAGCAGAGGCGTTCTGTGTCATGTTCTGTTCCTCCATTCCCAAGAACCCCAGTCAGAGCCTTTCAGCATCCAGTGTGGCCCAGAGGGATGTTGGAGGCCTGGGTCAGTCTGGAAGGCCCCCCTGCTTTCTCTCCTCCATGTGTGGGGGCTGTGTGGCAAGAAGGGTCTGCGGGGGAGGAAGCAGACGCTCTCTGAACCTGTGTCACACCCAAACCCTGTCCTTTTGCAGGCAACAAACACAAGTGGGTCCCTTTGCAGATAGACATGAAGTCAGAGGTGCCTAGGGACAAAACGGCCTCTCGGAACAACCGGCAAAATGAACAGCACAGGCACCCCTCCAACAACCGCAACGAACTGAAAGGTGGGGGCTCGGGCTGGGGACGTGCTCTCCGTGCCCTGGCTGTGGAGCAGAGCAAGTCTTGATGCCCAGGCATGGCACAGGGCAGTGGGCTTGCTTTCTGCCTTCAAACAGCTCTGGGTGCAGCGGGCTTGCTCCAGGGAGGCGCTTTCATCCTGTAACATTCCTCCTGCCTCTCTTTCCCCATCTCCTGCAGGCTGGCACCCAGACAACAAGCATGAACGCAGCTGGCAGGACCATGATGAAACCTCCAGCGTGAAGAGCGAGGGAGGAGCCGTGCGTGGGGCCTTCCGGGGCCGAGGTCGGGGCCGTGGCAGGGGCCGTGGCCGTGGCAGAGGAGGTAATCACTGTATATGTGGCCTTGTGACAGCAGGGAGAGACCAGGGAATGTGCCAAAGTGTGCAGGGCTTGGGGTGTGTGAGACCTGGGGCTCCAAAGCGGGTTGGGGAGGGCCGAGTGCTGTAGGGACACAGGGAAATATTGTGGCAGGTCATCCCAACTGATAAGTTGAGCTGTTTATAATAAAAGCAAATTATTCTTACTAATATTTTAATAAAGGCAAATGTCTTTCAGCTACTCAGGCCAAGCTCTTCCACCTGTTTTCTGCCCCTTGCAGTACCCCTGTGTGCAGGAGTTAATAACTCTGTGTAGGCTTCATGTCATGCTGAGAGCCAAGCAGGAGTCTTGGCTTGGATGGGGCAGAGCAATGCACTGGCATTTGGCAGGGCAGTGTCTGTGCACAGCTCAATGTAGGGGCTTTGTCTGTCGCCTGGGCTGCCTAGTTGCTCCTGGCCTCTTTGGCTTGGTGTGTTGAAGCTTAACTGGAATCCCTTTTGCAGCAAAGGCTGAGAGCAGGAGGATGAGGGATGTGGGTCAGTGATGTCCCATCGTGCGCTGCCATGAGGGTCCCAGGAACAGTGCAGAGGAAGCTATTGGTGCAGGAGTCCAGCCTTATCAGGTAGCGCAGCTGGTCTAGCAGATCCGATGGGCTCTGTTGACCCTTACTGGTTGTTCCACAGGACACTTCGACTACCAGTATGGGTACCGGAAATTTGAGGGCTCGGATGGCTCCCGCACCCAGAAGTACGCTAGCAACATCACTTACTACTTTGACAACATCAGCAGTGCTGAGCTCTACAGCGTGGACCAGGAACTGCTCAAGGACTACATCAAGCGGCAGATGTAAGCACCAACTCTTCTCTGAGTGATGGTTGTGGGTGGGATGTTCACAGATGCCTTCCCTGGAGACAGCACAGCTAATCCCGTCGGTAGGGTTAGAGCAGAGGTGTGTTGACTCTGTGCCACACAGCTTAACAGCACCAGTTTGCCCCATGTCTGGGCTCCCCAGAAGACTGTCTCTTTTCAGCCTTGCAGTAGTAGAAGGGTGGTGGTGGGGAATTATTTCTTCAGGGTACCTAGAGGACATTGGCTTGGAGCTGCCTCTCACCGATGTGTTGTCCATACAGAGAATATTACTTCAGCGTGGACAACCTGGAGCGAGACTTCTTCCTGCGTCGCAAGATGGACTCAGATGGCTTCCTTCCCATCACCCTGATCGCCAGCTTCCACCGGGTGCAGGCACTGACCACTGACATCAACCTCATCATCAAGGTGAATGCAGTAAAAAATAAACTTTCCTTCTTGTTCTGCTTCTTGCCACCCCAGTCTGAGGCCTGTTTTCTAGATGGGCTATGGGTGACACGTAAGCGGAGCTTTCCTTTGTCTTTGGCTTGCTCCCTCCTCCTCTTGGTCCTCCTAGGGAGGAAGGGTTGGGGCTGAGTCACTCAACGTGCAGGGCCCTGAGTTAACCAGGTATCATTTGGTTCCAGGCTCTGAAGGACAGCAAGGTGGTGGAAATCGTGGACGAGAAGATCAGGAGAAAAGAGCAGCCAGAAAAATGGGCTCTGCCTGGCCCTCCTATGGCAGACTACACACAAACAGACTTCTCACAGTTCATCAACTGCCCTGAGTTTGTGCCCCGACAAAGCTTCCAGAAAGAGACAGGTGAGCACTGGGGGAATGTGGAGGGAGGTGTGGGATGCAGTGTTGGTACTGAGACCCTAAGAGTCAGGAGTGTTCTCCAGGGCAGGGCTCTGCCATTTCTTTCTCCTTGGTGATGGCAACTGGTAAGGGCTCTGTGTGCTCAGACCCCTGAGCGCTGCTGCCTCTGTACATGGGGAAATGTGGAAAAGACTGATTCTGTAGCTTTTCCTCCATGGGGGATTTGGGCAGGGTCAGTCCTGCTGAAAGTCTCTTGGCTGTGCCTGGAAATACTTTGCTACAGCTGGGCAGAGCAGAGAACGCTTGTGAACCCAACTTTTTCATAATGACTGAGGAGATACTAGTCACAAATGGGGCAGCAAGTATGGAACTTTCAACTGAGTGCTGGGAAGGGTCTGCTGTCCTTCATGAACTGCCCCCTGCTCTTGTCACCCCCTTCTATCGGGGCTGGCAGGAGCCCAGGCTGGTCCCAAGAGGTGCTGTTGTAATAGTTAGTGCTTCTTGGTGCTGTCATAAGGGTTAGTTTTGGCAGGAGGAGATCGGTTCCCACTGACTGCAGACTGTCTTGGGAAGGTGTCCCTGAGAGCAACAGAGCACTTGTTTTAGGACTTTGTGCGTTAGGGAATCTGTCACCTGCAGAGCTCTGTGGCCACCTCTGGCATCACAGCCTTAACTGGCAACTTTTTATTTCCCCACCCCAGAGCCCACAACACGTGTGGGGAATGTGCTGGTAAGCTTTGGCCACTGCATGCTAGTTAGTCCTGCAAGCTGTGCCACGCTGCTAAAATAACTCCCATCTTCGGTTGGGTGGTTTAAGGACACAACCCCCCTCCGCCGACTCCCTCCCTCTCTCTAAAGCACCTCGTGGCTCTTGTTTGCTCTAGAGTCTGCTCCGGGCTCCCCACGTGCTGCCAGCCCAGTCCCCACCAAAACGGAGGAGGTCAGTAACCTCAAGACGATGCCCAAGGGCCTGTCTGCAAGTCTGCCAGACCTGGATTCGGAGACGTGGATTGAAGTGAAGAAGAGACCTCGGCCATCCCCAGCCAGGCCCAAGGTAGGTGGTGACATAGGAGCTGTTGGGCTGGGAGTCTCCCAGTTTTCTGGGTGACTTGAATCCTAGGTAGGCAGGCTTCAGATCAAATAAGGTCTGTTGGTCATGGGAGTGATGTCCTAGTCTCTTCTGGCCCCATTGACCCCCTTTGGAGCTGCTTCTTAGTGGTGTAAATGCGGTATTCTCCCCAAATGGGCAGCTTCTGGCTGTGGTAAGGAAACACAGGGCAGTAGTTGGGTCTCTATGCAGTAGGTTTGTGCTGCTGTGTGATCTTTACCCTGTGTCACCTTTGCCTCCCTACCTGTAGAAACCAGAGGAGTCAAAGACACCGCAGCAGCAGAAGCAGAAGGACCAAGATGAACCTGAGGAGCTAGACTTCCTCTTTGATGAGGAGATGGAGCAGATGGACGGCCGCAAGAACACCTTCACTGACTGGTCAGATGAAGATTCAGATTACGAGATCGACGATCGGGACGTGAACAAGATCCTCATCGTGACACAGACGCCTCCTTACCTGCGCCGGCATCCTGGTGGGGACCGGACTGGCAACCACACATCCAGGGCTAAAATGAGCTCAGAGCTGGCCAAGGTGATCAACGATGGGCTGTATTACTACGAGCAGGACCTGTGGACAGAGCAGTTTGAGCCAGAGTATTCGCAGATCAAGGTGAGAGCAGCTGATCCAAGGAAGGGGCTTCTCACAGGGAGCTTTGTGTGCAGCAGGCTGGCCACCCTGTTGGTGTGGGATAGAAAAGGTGGTACAATGGGTTACAGCCCACTCGTGTGGTCGTTTCCTGGCTTCCAGTGACATGCTTTGCTGTGTCGGGGATAACCACATCTCTGTAACGTGGCGTAAGGCTGCAGGCAGGTAAACAAAGTGCTAGTAACGAGGTGACCTGGAACATGAGGTCCATTTGCTCCACTGTCTGCCAGGGTCTTGGCAGGCAGGGCTATATCTATGGAGGGAACCAGGTGTCTCTGCACTGTCTATAGTGCCCAGCACTCCATGCTTCAGTCCCTTGGAGGCTGTTCTTATTGGGAATGGGTTCATTGATGGCTGGGCTGCACTTGGCCTGGGTATTATTCTCCATTTTGCTGCCAGTTTGCACAGACATGGGCTTTTTATAGAAGGCCCATCTGCTGCTTTGAAACATTTGAGTCCCAACATGGTGACACTCGCGGTCGGGGACTTGCCTAGGCTCATTCAGTGACTGAAGCTATTTTGGCTGTGAGGTGGGATGGCCCATTGGAGCTACCAGCTGGGCTTATTGTCTGATACCTGGCACATTACTGAAGCAGTGCTGCTCTTCGAGGTGGCAGAAGCTGAGGACGTGTGGGGAGAGCAGGTGACAGAGGGACAGGACGTGCTAGGCCCTTCAGATGCATGGGAGCATTGTGCTCCACTGCTGCTGTGGTGGTGAGGAGGCTCTGTGGGTGCAAGAACATGGCAGGGACAGTGGAGTCCTGGCCAAGTTTGCCTTGAACCTTGCTGGACCAGCACTGATGCCAACGGGTGAAAGCCTGAAAGAAGCAAGCAATGGTTAGTGAAGGTGCCATGTAAGGTGCCTTAAAGCTTGGGAGCAGCAAGTGGCTCAGATCTGGCCCATGCAGATCTGTTTTTTTTCTGTTTCCTTCACCTCCCCTTCCTACCTCTGCGCACTGGGCACTTCTGCCCTTGTGGGTACTGCCCTTCTGGGACACTGAGGCCTCGTGGCTGCACTTGGTGCCTAGCATTGTGGCTGCTGGATGAGCAGAGCAGTGGTTACAATGAGTTGATGGGATGAGGGCAGAAGAGGGCAATTGGTTGCTTCATTGTCTTCCTCTTCAATGCAGCAAGAAGTGGAGAACTTCAAGAAGGTGAATATGATCAGCAGAGAGCAGTTTGACACCCTGACGCCAGAGCCCCCTGTGGATCCAAACCAGGAAGTCCCTCCTGGTCCCCCCAGGTTCCAGCAAGGTAAGAGAACAGGGGGCATGAGTGGGTGGAACTGAATTTGTCCCTTCCTCCTAGTGAGAGGTCCTCGGAGGTTGGGTGGCAGCCGGGAAGAAGGAATTGGGGCCACAAGTGGATAGGATTATCTTTCCCAGAGCTTTGCTCTTCTCACAGCTGAATCTTTTGGGGCTCCAGAAGAGGAGGCCCAAAAGCAGGGGTGTCCCATCGGAGTGAGGAAACTTTGACAAACTTTGATGTAGTTCGTGACTTCTTTGGGACCCTCTGACTACCTGGAAGGCAGCTGCCTGCTTGGTCCTTGCTTGCCTGTTGATGGCACCTGGTGTCCTGTTTTTCTTCTGGGGATGGGGGATTTGTCGCTCTTGTTAGCCACTGGGAAGCAGATACCTTGTGGGATCCCTGGAAGCTCAGTCCTTGGACCTGCTGCTAGGCTTTGGGCTGCCTGGCCAGGCTGGTGACATGCTGGATTTGAAGCTGCTTGTCTCTGAGGGCTGGGATGTGTATCCTTGTGTTCCTGCCCCTGCTGCTTCCCATCTGCCAGATGGGTGTCCCTTGGCTATAATGATGCTCTTGTGCTCAGAGCTCAGCTTGACCCTGAGTGGGGGGTTTCTCTCTGCAGTACCTACCGATGCTTTGGCTAACAAGTTGTTTGGAGTCCCTGAGCCTTCAACCATCGCCCGGTCCCTGCCTACAACTGTACCAGAATCACCCAACTACCGCAACGCCAGGACCCCCCGGACCCCTCGCACGCCTCAGCTGAAGGACCCGACACAGACGCCCCGGTTCTACCCGGTGGTGAAAGAGGGCAGGACGATAGATGCCAAGGTGGGACCGGGACCAGGGCTGGGGCGTGGGGTGGGAGCTGGAGTTTCCCAGCTGGACGCTGGGGAGGAAGGGGACACATCCCTGATGCACCATGTCTTGCAGACTCCACGGAAGAGGAAGACAAGGCACAGTTCGAACCCTCCGATGGAGTGCCACGTGGGCTGGGTGATGGACTCTCGGGAGCACAGACCCCGAACTGCCTCCATCAGGTACTGGAGGCGGGCATGCATGGTCGTGGAGGAGCCAGAAATGGGAAAGGGATCGTTGGGTGGGAAGGAGGGGGAAAGGCAGTGTCTGGGCTTGCAGGGGAAGTCTTCTGTTAGATGGCTGCAGAAAGGGCTGGGATCCAACTTTTTTCCCCTGGAAGGAGCTGAGGAAAGTATGAAGTCTGGGAATAATGAGCTGAGACTCAGTTGGGAACACTGGTTACCTTCCTAGTAGGATACCCTATAGCTGAGGTCCAAAACCCAGAGTAGACAGTCACTGGGAGTCAGTGGGACCAACAGACAAGTGCTACAGGGTAGAGCGTGACCCCACTCTGCTGTCAGATGGGTGATGCCAAGAAAGGAGGTTGATGGGAGTCTCTTGTGTTCAGCTCCAGCCCCTCAGAGGGGACCCCGGCCGTCGGGAGCTACGGCTGTACCCCGCAGTCCCTGCCCAAGTTTCAGCATCCTTCACACGAGCTGCTCAAGGAGAATGGCTTCACGCAACATGTCTACCACAAGTACCGTCGGCGCTGCCTTAACGGTAAGGATGGGGCACGGGGCAGGTGTCTGTGCTCTGCTGCGTCAGCGGGCAGGGTATGGCAGCAGAGCACACACGTGGAGATAAGCAGGGTCCTACAGGACACCTTGCTGGTAGCTGATGTTTCCCCACAGTCTGTGGTGAGCATGAGCTCAGGGTGTCCAGCACTGGGGCTGGATGTAGCCACAGGGGCACAGGGCACTCCTATACACAAGCCCCTCTGCAGAGCTGGCTCAGTGAGAGAGGATCTGCTTTGTGATCATCCCCTTTTTCCAAAACAGAGCGGAAACGACTGGGCATTGGTCAGTCCCAGGAGATGAACACGCTCTTCCGGTTTTGGTCCTTCTTCCTCCGAGATCACTTCAACAAGAAAATGTACGAGGAGTTCAAGCAGCTGGCTGTGGAGGACGGGAAGGAGGGATACAGGTAGGAGAGGAGGGGCAGAATGGCCTTTCCTGGGAGGGGAGGGAGGGAAGAAGGGTTGGCCCTTTCTCAGCGATCGTGGCAAAACAAAGGCAGCATCTGTGCCTTTTGCAAAGGTAGGACTGGGGCCACCCTCGGTCACCTCCTGCTGCTGGTACGCAGCAGGGTTCTTGTCTCAAGAGCCTCTCTGCCCGGCTGTTGTATGTACTGGTGTCTGAGCACCACGTGCTGCTCTGTTCCCAGGTACGGTCTGGAGTGCCTTTTCAGATACTACAGCTACGGGCTGGAGAAGAAATTCCGGCCAGACATATTTAAGGACTTTCAAGAAGAGACCATCAAGGATTACGAAGCTGGTAGGTTTCTCCTTTGGCCTCCCCTGGGGTTGGGCAGCGAGGTAGCCCAGGTACATGGCTGCTCCTGGGGCTCTTCTCATGACTTTGGGGGAGCTGCCTAATGCTGTACGTTAACATGTGCAATGGGGACTGGCTGGATGTCCTGTTGCTCGCTTCATGGGAGAAGATTGAGTGGATGCTCCCTGCCCTGAAGACTGCTGGGGGCTGAAGGAGGGCAACGGGAAGCTGTAGCTCTCCCAAAGCATTTCTCTAGAAGCACTGATTCCTCTAGGATTTTTCAAGGCCCTGTGGTGCCTCAGCCTTGTCACCACCAGGTCAGCTGAGCCTGGGGACATCCCTGTCAAGAGGCCTGCCCCGTACTGATGTAGGCTGCTTCCCTTCAGGTTCTCCCTTACCTTAGTTGTGCCCACCAGTGGGACAGGAGGGACTGTGGGGTGAGCAGTGGGGAAGCCAGGAGGGAACAGTTCTGACATCCGGTTTGACTTTTTGTCCTGCTGACATGTGGTTTGGTTTTATCCCTCTCCAGGACAGCTCTACGGGCTGGAAAAGTTCTGGGCCTTCTTAAAATATTCCAAAGCCAAAAACCTGGACATTAACAGCAAACTGCAAGAATACCTCAGCAAGTTCAAGCGCCTCGAGGACTTCCGAGTGGATGTGAGTAGATGCAGTGCCTGCACCACACTGACAGCCCCTGCAGATGCTCCTTGGCCCCCCTCCAAGGAGGATTTTGGGAGCTGGTCCCCAAGCGGTGCCAGGCAGGGGAAGTCAGTGACACCTAGTGTCATGCCCTATCATTGCAGCCATGCCAGGAACAAGCTGCAGGGTTTGAATATTGCAAATCCACTTCAGAGTTGCTCTCTGGGGAATTGGATGAGCCCATCTTCCCTGATGAGCTGAGGAGGGAGGAGGAAAGTAAGCCTCAATGGTTTGAGTGGAGCCAGCACTGTGTGGGGCTTCGGCTCCCAGACTTCTAGACCGTGCCCCTTGTGTGGGAAGGAGGTGCCCAAGAGCAAGTTGTCACCCTTGTGCTTGATTGGAAGTCAGTCTGTCTTTCTGTCAGGAAATCTGGCAGCAGAGGATTTGGAGAGGAGGGCAGCTATGTGCTCGGGGTGTGTGTGTTCCTTGTGGGTCAGGGAGAGAAGTTGCAACTAGAGGTTTGCAGGAAAGCTGTTCTCTGATCCAGGGGGAGGGGACCTGCATTTGGAGGAGGCTGTGCTGATGCTGGGGTGCTTCTCTTCCAGCCACCCATGGGAGAGGAAGGTGGACACAAGAGATACCCTACGACGTCAGGGGGAGATGGCAGGAAGCGCTACCCATCCCAGTCTTCCAGCAAAACGGTCAGCCAGTGCCCATCCAGCCAAGCCCACGCCTCGCCCAGCCAGCCTGCACAAGAGGATGCCAAAAACCTGAGCCAGCAATCCCCCGCCCCGTCGGCTGCAGAATCGCAGACACTGGGGAAGTAGAGAGGCTGCAGCGCCTGCTTCCTGCTGGGGGACGGGGTGGGTTGGTGGGGGACTGGCTCGGAGAAGGGGAGACATGAGGGGGTGGGACAGGAAGGGAGCTGGAAGGTGGGTGCCCAGGAATAGGCTGCTCGGGAGAAACTTCAACGCACACGATTTTTTCTCTTGTGGCTGGAAAGCAAAGACGATCTGCATCTAAATCACCATTTTGCTATTACAACCCTGACCAGAGCCAGACCCGCTCCCAGCAGACCCATCCTTTGCTCTCCCTTCCCTCCCCTCCTGTGCACACACTCATGTCTTAGTGTCTTCTTCAAACAAAAAAATATGTTTTGGCTGGGTTGGAAAGGGGAGATTTTTTTATTATTATATATATATATCAAGTTTTAAATTATTGCTAGAAGTTCGTCTGGATTTACCAAAACAAGTCTGCTCTGTGCGGCCCCCACAACTCCCCTCTGTGTCCCCCCTCGGATCGCAGGGCAGCCTGCTTAGGAAGCTCGGAGGAGCGAGGTTCCCTGATGGGGGACCGAAGCCGCAGTGTGTCACGACGCTGCGGAGCCTCTGATCTCCATGACCTGGCTGACGTCTCCCATTCCACGTGCGGTGGTGCCTCTCTGACATCAACCGCCGCGACAGGAGCATCACCCTGTTTGTCCCCGTGGTCCCTCTTCCCCAGCGTCTTCACCTCCAATCTTCCCGAGGGTCTGGCTCTCCCTCCGCCCGCCTCTCCCTTCCATCACGGACAATTTGGAAGTCAACCAAAGGACCTTTGCCAAGGATAGGCTTGTTCTGACTCCTTCCTGCGAGGACGGCTGGTGGGAGACCAGCAGGCACCTGGACTCGAGCCTGCGTGGACGGTGCACCCGCTGCCCCAGGAACGCCCATCGCATGCAAAGACAGGACTTTGCTGAAGGAGGTTTTCTCTTCCTTTTCCCTTGGAAAAACGAAACAACGACAACAAAAAAAAAAAACCCACAAACTCCTCTAAACCAACAACAACAAAAAAACTCTTTAAAAAGACAAATCTCCCTTTTGCTTTCTTCCTTGGAAATATTATTGAAGAAAAAAAAAAAAACCAACAAAAAAACCCACAAAAAAAAACCATAAAAAAAAAAAAAAAAAGAGTTGCCTTATGGTGGAGCTGGATCGGGGAGGCTTGCTGGCTTCCTGCACCCTGGGGCACGCTGGGCTTTTGGCCCCCCCGGCCCAGAGACTCCTCACGGCATTGCTGCCGAGCTGATCTTCCCCGCGGCCTTTCCTCTGACCCTGCGGCTCGCTTGGATGCTTCTCGCCATCATGGAGCCTCCCCCCATCACGGAGCACCCCCCGCCAGCCCTGATTCTCGTGGGGGAAGGTGCCGAGGGCCGTCAAATCCAAGACTTGTGCTCACGAAGTAGTTGAAGCCGCTACGTTGTGTATATACCGTTGTAGCATCCTCCCCGCGACAGCGACTGTACGTGCTTGTGGCCTCCCTCTGTGCTCTCTCTGGGGCGGGAGGTGGGTCTGCGCCTCCAGCGTGGTCGGGAGGTGAGCGGGGAGATCCGTCCCAGCAGCTGGAGGGGACTGGTCCTTGCTGTGAGTGAGTGGGAGGGCTGGTGTGTCCCTGGTGCCACTTAATGCTGTAGACTGATGGGGGGAGCGATGCAGCCCTGGGGAGCCTGTATCTCACGGCCATCGCTGGCCCGGGGCTGCTGGTGGGTGCGAGTGGAGACCTGCCCAGCACAGGAGGGCCCTCGCCTTGGGTATCGTGTCATGGCAGGCGGCTGCGTGGAGTCTCCTGCTCAGGGCAGTGTCCCTGAGCGTCTCCAAGGGCTGAGATAACACCGCGCTGCTCCTTGCTTGGCTGTGGTGGGGATGGCTGCAGAGCTGCTGTGGCATTTACTGGGCTCCTCCGCCCAGCACCGGGTGGGCTTCAGCAGGCAAAACCCTCCCTGGGCTGGTGAGCTGCCTTCTCTCCCAGGGGGCATGTGTTGGAAGGGTGAGATCGGCTCCTGGGGCCCAGAAGTAGCACTGGCAGGTTGTGCTCCCCACCATAAGGGTGGAAGCTCCTTCTCAGCCAGAGCCACTTGTGTCGTTGCCGCTCTGCTCCATCTCCAGGGTTGGGATAACCTGCTTTGCAGCTGGCTTGGTTGTGGCTTCGGCATAGCGGGAGCGGGCACCACGGTGGGCTACTCAAAGATGCGGCTAATCGCGTTACCCTCTCTGCAAAATCACTAGCTGGTAACAAACGGCGTTTTCCGACAGTGCCCAGTTGATCCAGTGCTGTGTCTGGAGCTGGGAGGAGGAGTCACCTCTCCAGGGCTGTCCCCGTGGGGCTGGTGGGTGAGAGCAGCCGGGAGCTGAGATATCAGGAGAGGGTGAGTTTGGGCGAGTTGTCCATCAGCAAGTGGCTGTGGGTGCTGGTGGGGCCCTGGCTGGAGCTGGCACCTTTCCGAAGTGACGCTGCGCCGAGGATGCTGCTGTAGGATTTGGGATGGGGGTGGGGGGTGGGAGGAGCTGGACTGGTCCGCGCCGAGCGGCTTGGTGAACTGCTGCTAGAACCGAAAGCACAGCTGGGTTTGAGTGAGCCTGGGGAGCTGCTACGTTGCCGTTTCCTGGTGGTGTGTGATCCTGCCCTGGTCTGTCCGGCCCTGCCACGTCAGCCCCGTGGCCCGGGACCACCGGCAGGCCACGTTTCAGCATGGCCACCTGTCCGAGGCCGTGGCTTGCTCCGTTACAGCAGCAGTGCCCTGGGCTCGCAGGGTGGTACCTGGGCAAGATGGGCAAGTAACGCTGGTACAGTGCTGCGGCCGTGACTGTTATCTTCTGGATTTTCCCCCCTCTTTGTGAGCCGGAGTCAGGTCTCTGAGGTTATGGATGCGGCCGGGTTTGCCCCTGATTTAGGAAGGAGCCTTGGAGGCTGGAGATGGGGATTGGTCAAGGACACTGGAGATGCGCTGCTGGTTGTTGACAAGCTGAAGTGGGTCTGGATGTGCCGCGGGTGGTCCTTGCTGCTGTGTCCCCGTGGCCCTCGCTGCTCTGTCCCCGTGCTCCTCTCGTCGGTGCGTGTTCCCTTTTTGAAGCCAATTGTCTGCGTTTTAGCAACAAATCAGATAGGACATGAGGAGGAAGGAGCTCCTCCGTGGAACAACTCACGCTGTGGAGTTGTTGCTTGTGGGGCAGACTGGAATTGCTGGGGTGGTAGAGGAGGCAAGAAATTTCCCAGAGGATTTCCCAAAATCTGAATTGATTTAAATTATTTCTTAATTTCTAAGGCTGAGACTCTAGTCTTGGCACGGAAAAGGTTTTTCCCCCTCCCCCCCTCTGCTGAGTCAGTGGTTTGTCACATCAGTGTGGCTGAGGGTCCTGTGTGAAAACCCCTGTTTCCCGGGGTAAGGTGGGTCAGAAGAGCAATCCCCGTGGTCCCACCACCCTCTGGAGTTGCAGACTCTGTGCTTTGTCTTTCTGTTTTTCGGGTAACCTCTGCAATGCTCTCCCCCCCGCCCCCCGTCACAGCGCGAGCGGTGGCAGAGGACAGGGAGCTCGGGTGCTCCGGTGCCCGGGCAGCATCCTGCATCCCTGTGCTGGGTGGTGGCCACGGTCCATGCCGGGCTGAGGAGGGGCTGGCCGTGGCAAGGCTTTCCCCCGTCTTAGGGCTTGCACGGGGGGCAGGTCTGCAGAGGCACTTTCCCTCTTGCTGCCTACAGAAGGATTCACGTGTGGCTCGCTCCACCACAGGACAAAGGGACAGCTGTGCAGAGGGGGGGTTTGCTTTGAGCTTGGATGCTTCATGATCATGTTTTTTGCTGCTTTTTTTTTTTTTTTTTAATTTTAGTGGTCTGAGTGGTCAGGCACGCGTACTCGCTGTGAATGCTGATGGGTCCCACAGCTCGTGAGGGCTGTGTGGCCAGAGGGAGCCCTGCTTTGGGACAGGCTGGGGGGAGGCCATTGGGCCCTCCAGGGAGAGCTGGGGGGGGGTGCTCCCCATCTCGCCCCCTCGGGAGGTCCCAGGCTGCTCCAGCTGGGGCTCCTTGCCCCCAGGCCCAGTGTGTCAGCCTGTCTTTGGGATGCAGGCGGTTGCAGTGGGTACAGAGCTCTGGCGTGGGGTCAGGAGTGGAGGTGGAGGGTGTGTTTCAGAGGAGGCTTTGTTGCTTTGCCGTGCTCATTTTTGGGGGGGAAAGAAAAAAAAAAATTAAAAAAAAAAAAGTAATAATCCTGCTGCTCCATTCGCCTGTCTGTCCCTCCTCCTGCTGCCCCCCTTGCACCACCGGCGGTGGCTCGTCGCTGTAGCCCTCAGAGTCCCTCGAGTTTCAGCAACTGCTCGTCTTGCTTAGGACTGGCCGACTGTACTGTAACAAAACGATGCGTTAACCTCAGTGTCCTGCCACGTGTCTGAACACGTTCCGCATGGCAGTGCAGGGGGGGGCCTTGTAGCTGTTAATGCCTTTCCAGTTATTTTATCAAAAGGAAGAAGAAAAAAAAAAAAAGGAAAACTGTAAATGTAGCAAGCTGTGTTTGCAATGCTTCTTTTCTCCTGTCTCCTCTGAGGCTGGTTATGTCACTTTGTCACTGTTTTGAAATGGATGCTAGGCTCTTCTTAAGAGAGGGTTGCTACACTTGATGTTAAATGCCTCACTGATTCTTTTTTTTTTTTTTTTAACGTTTCCAATACAGGCAATAGATGAATGACTTTTTTTTTTTTTTTTAAGAAAATGTTCATCTCGGTGGTGTGGAGCAGGTGGCTGGAGGGCAGCGTTTCAATGAGTAGTTTACAGTTTCACTTTCTGCAGACACTTGAACATAGGACCGATGTATCTGTGACAAGCACATCCCTTGGTGGGAAGCTCCAGAGGAGCGGGGAGCGCCCTGGGTGCCAGCCAGCCCCCCCCCCCCCACAGTGGGCAGAGTGTGCTCGGGTCACCCCCAGGGTC